>CAWUFW010013608.1:0-464995 GCA_963921515.1 Calotriton arnoldi
TGAGTGACATTTCACTGCCTTATGTGCAACTTTTGAGTGACACTTCATAGCGAGTTAAACAAAGCGCTTATTAAATATAATGAAGTAAATATCAGAGAGGGCCCATTTTGTATAAAATGTGACAAGGTTGAATTCGCCTCTAAACAGATGCAAAGCTCCTGATCTTTTGAGGTCCTAATTATGCCTATCCTACTGGGCATAGACCACCTAGCACCTATGTTATCCAAATGTTCTTTCCACTGTGTATATAGTGGTGCCTTGGTGTTGCTGGAATGATTTTGGACCACGATAACAAATGGCACCCTGTCCAAAATAAAACACATACGGCAGCAGTCAGTGATTGCCTGCAGTAAGATACCTCAACATTTGCAGGTGTGAACCATTCCCCTTTTAGTGGCTTGTTGTTTTGTGTTTTAAGCGCCATACTTCCAGGAGAGAGCCTGGGAGGGAAGGGGCATTTTTTGTCTTTGGCCCTGGCTGTCCTTGGGCCTTATTTCGAGTTGTGTTTAATAGGAAATCCTCAGATTTCTAGAAAGTGACAAACGGAGGTTAATACACTGGAGGCATTTCCTGGGAGTACTATCCCCAAGGAAAGTTATGTAAAATAAACTGTAGGTTCTCCACTCAGATTCAGCACTTTGTGCAGGAAACATTAGATTCTGCATTAGCACAATCCAGCCTTCCTTTTTGCTACACATCCGTACTCTCTTGATATCATCTCCTCTTCCTCTCTGTCTCCATCTTGCAACATCCCATTGATTCCTCTCTCTCTTTTTGTTGTCTTGTTCCTCCCAATTTTCCATCCCACCCTCCACTCTCGGTCTGCCAGTCTCATTCTCCCCCTCTTCCCAACTCAGGGGCCGATTCCGATCTCGGTCGGAGGCGTACCCAACACCATTCGGTCGGGAAAAAGCCATGCGAAAGCCTGTTTCCCGACCGATCCGTACAGTACACCGAACGAGCAAGTACGATGCGCACAACAGCAAAAATCCGGCCGAGCCGTACTCACCCAAACCAGGTCCTGTTCTCCGACCGAGGCGAATCCGGAAACGCCGAATCGAGTCGCACGGAAGGAAAAATGCAGCCCCGTCCGGCCGGACAAGTACGATGCGCTTCCCGTACGCGCCGAACCCGTCGCTACGCACGGCACGTCAAAGCATCCGGGAGAGGCGCACATAAGCTCCGATTCGCGCCACAACACGATCCACGGCTACGAGACGAACACGGCACCGACGAGGACGAGGCGAAGTGACGAGGACGACGCGAAGCAACGAGAAGGACGAACGACACGAACCAACCATGAATCCCTTCGTCCCGATCATACCAATATTCTACATCTACTACCGGAACAGGCACGGACGCGTACGGCGCAGAAGGTAAGCCAGACACCAACCACAAAACACATACAACACGTACACGACACATCACACACACACACGGGGATGCTGAATATACTTACACCAGCAACAGCAGCACCATAGGGGCGGGATGGCCATCACCAATGCCACATATGCACACAGGGGCCTGAATGCGCACCACCACCCCTACCCAGGGGGGGCTGGATGCCTACCACTACTACCACCCTTAGCCAGGGGGGGCTGGATGCCTACCACTACTACCACCCTTAGCCAGGGGGGGCAGGATGCCTACCACTACTACCACCCTTAGCCAGGGGGGCTGGATGCCTACCACTACTACCACCCTTAGCCAGGGGGCTGGATGCCTACCACTACTACCACCCTTAGCCAGGGGGCTGGATGCCTACCACTACTACCACCCTTAGCCAGGGGGGCAGGATGCCTACCACTACTACCACCCTTAGCCAGGGGGGCAGGATGCCTACCACTACTACCACCCTTAGCCAGGGGGGCTGGATGCCTACCACTACTACCACCCTTAGCCAGGGGGGCAGGATGCCTACCACTACTACCACCCTTAGCCAGGGGGGCAGGATGCCTACCACTACTACCACCCTTAGCCAGGGGGGCAGGATGCCTACCACTACTACCACCCTTAGCCAGGGGGGCTTGATGCCTACCACTACTACCACCCTTAGCCAGGGGGCAGGATGCCTACCACTACTACCACCCTTAGCCAGGGGGGCTGGATGCCTACCACTACTACCACCCTTAGCCAGGGGGGCTTGATGCCTACCACTACTACCACCCTTAGCCAGGGGGGCAGGATGCCTACCACTACTACCACCCTTAGCCAGGGGGGCTGGATGCCTACCACTACTACCACCCTTAGCCAGGGGGGCAGGATGCCTACCACTACTACCACCCTTAGCCAGGGGGGCAGGATGCCTACCACTACTACCACCCTTAGCCAGGGGGGCTTGATGCCTACCACTACTACCACCCCCACTCATAGGATGGACAATGCATGACACAACAAGCACACCACAACCTAGGGAATGCAAGATAAAGACATCCCCCCACCACCATGACAAGCGTGTGTAGGCTGTGTCAAATGCCTACAACACCGAACATGACTTTGAACATACAATGTGACCCCCTAGCACATGTGCCACACATATATGTGTGTGGCACCCACAATGCAAGCAGCCCATGACCATTGTGGCAATGGGGCCTAAACCCCCATCATCACAGTGACCAAAAGGTAAGTGTGGGGTCCATAGCCGAAGCACATTTTGACCATTGTGGCAATGGGGTCTAAACCCCCATCATCACAGTGACCAAAAGGTAAGTGTGGGGTCCATAGCCGAAGCACATTTTGACCATTGTGGCAATGGGGTCTAAACCCCCATCATCACAGTGACCAAAAGGCAAGTGTGGGGTCCACAGCTGAAGCACATTTTGACCATTGTGGCAATGGGGTCTAAACCCCCATCATCACAGTGACCAAAAGGCAAGTGTGGGGTCCATAGCTGAAGCACATTTTGACCATTGTGGCAATGGGGTCTACACCCCCATCATCACAGTGACCAAAAGGTAAGTGTTGACAAAGAAAGAGCTGCAACTGCCAAACTGCATGGATCATTCCTGGTCACAGAACCAAAAACTCATCTGTGGCAAAGTAGTGTATGTGTCCCATTGCAACATAAATTGGGTGATCCAAATACTGCAGTGCAAATGAGACATTCCTTTGGCCATGTGCAGACAAACAACACCCATGGGGGCTGACACCGTCAACATTCATCAATGACACAATGACAGAAGTGACCATCAGAATGCAGAACCACATATTTGCACCAATGGGCACACAAATGCAGATATCCTGTGGAGACAGCAGATGTGAGGTGAACAGATACCATACCATGGCAGCAATGGGACACACAAACCATGATCACTGTGCTGACCGATGACCTAGGAGTCCCAGGGACAGCAGGGGAAACACACCAAACAACATACAGCCAATGGCACACCCAAGATATGCCAATGCAGTGGTGCAGATGCACAAACACAAACAGGCAGACCAACACTGTCATCATACACAGCAGGTGAGGGGTGGGGGTGCCAGTGTCCCCAGGCAACCACACAACACATGAGGAGAGCTGAATACCAATCATACAGATGTGCATACACTGCCACACTAAGGTAACTCATGGATCCAAATCCCCTATGTGGGCAAGCAGGCATTGTCAGATGAGAGGGAGCACAAAACACACATGTCACACAGGCACGTAGGAACAACAACTGACACAGCAAGACACAGACACACCACAGCACCACCCCCAGGGCCCCCACAATGTGGTGACCCTGGGCTGAATAAAAATCCCACTGTGATGACAAAGCTAAATGTCGTTCACACTGTGAACCACAGTCAGGTGTCCTGAGCAACAAACTACCATCACACCTACACAAGCACAAATCAATCAGCATGGCCAGTAAGCCAAGGCCAACATGGAGGCAGGGGACTAGCTGGGCAACGACTCCCATCTGCACACACTCAAGACCACACCCCTCGACCTCCAACAATGTGCAGCAGTGAAGTACACATGCACTGGTGACATTGCACATGCACCCATGACTATTCCAGGGTGGTGGGTGGGAACCAAGGTGCAGAAACACATCACACATGGCCACTCAACAAGACTCCTGAATGTCTGACACACTGCACACTACGCTGTACATGGACATGACGGCGATACCACACCAACCAATGGGATCCCAGCCACAGTCACACACCAATGAAGAAGCCAAGGTCACCCACAAAGAACACACATAGACAACAACCAACATTGCAGCCCGGACCCTGAGGAGTGCCAGCAGTCACACACACAACGTGTCACAATCACTGAAAGATAACACGAACTGAAAATCACATGACAGGGGCAAACAACAAGTGCCAAGGGGAAACCTGACTGTGACCCATCTGCGTCTGCACACAAACTCAGCCCTGACAGCAAACACACCTATGGGTGACACCCTGATGACCAGTAATGTGCCATGCACCCACATCACAGAGAACACAGGGAGAAGACTTTGGGGGAACATAGCTCAAGTCAGCAAGCATCACAAACAGGTACAACACTAGGGATCACAGCATGCGCAGATAAATGGAAGTGAACACACAGACATGCACATACAACACACACCTTGGGCGCAGGCAATGTCACACGTGTACACACTGCCATGAGGGGACTCCACTCCTGTGTGAGGAAAGCTGTGCCATATGTTGCCTCAGTAGGGCCCCATCATGTCAGCTGAGCACTTGGTCACACAATCAACAATTAGCACCAAATGAGGGCTCCCATCACATCAGCCTGGTCATGGATGTGCCAACGGAATCATCAGCACAGATCCAACACACTTGTATAGCAATGTTGCACTGACTACACGGATGAGTCCTTCCCCATTGATGCCCAAACCTGCATGTCCAGTGGAGATGGCAACACGGTCAGGGAAGTAGACAAATGCAACGATGGCAGGCACAACAGATGTGCAGGGGTGGAAGCCACAGATATGAAATTGCTAATGTAAGTAGGAAATCCCATTGCCAAATACTGAACACATGACACCCTCAGATGCTGCTATGGATGACATGGATACACCACATGATAGGACACATTCCCCCTGGACCACATGGGTTCCTGCACAGTAACACTTCATAATCATGAGACCAGATATCACCATCACTGCAGCAAGGGCATGGTTAGCAGCACCAACAACATGTACATCTGAAGCATGAGCACTAGAGAAAAGAAAGTTGCTTTATTCAGCATATGTGTTGAATGAAAACGACGTCCAGAAAAAATAGAGCAAAGGCCAATGGCCAGTCCATTGTCAAAGTTCAAACAGGGTGACACTGGCAGATGTCACCCTACGCATGCCTGCACAAAACCAGGGACAATCCACTAGGAGGGGCAACCGGGGGGCAGGCCAGGCACCGCAGGGACAGGATCAGGGCTCACCAGGGGGAGTCAGGGAAGGGGTGGTGGGTGCTGGAGAGCCACTGACAACTGCAGTGGAGGTGTCTGACATGGTGTGTGCCGGCACAACTGGGGGGCATGACTCAGATGTCGTGGGTGCCGGCACAACTGCAGTGGACCCTGCAGATGGAGTGGACAGGTCCGCCACTGCAGTGCCCAAGTCAGACAGGGCGGTAGTGGACTCCACTGCAGTGCCTACCTCCAGGGGAGGAGAATGGGGAACAGGCAAGGTGGGTTGGACAGAGGGGGAGGACACCCTCACCACATCAGTGGCACAGACAAGCGCAGCGGGGGTGTGGTGCTGGGAGAGCAAGTGGCAGGGGGAGAAGGCCTGATCCTCTTGGGGATGGTATATCTGTGGGTGGGGGAACCTGGGGCAGGGTGTGGTGGGGGCACCTGTGCAGTGGGGGCCTGAGGGATGGAGGACGGAGACCTTGTGCCTGAGCTGCAGAGCGGTGGCGGGGTCTTGCTCTTAGGACTCCGGGGGACTTGCGGGTGGGGGCCTCAGTCCGTCTGCGCCTGGGGGAGGGTGTCCGGGGGCGAGGGGCACTCTGCTCCGTGTGGGTGGGCTTCCTCTTCCCCCGGGATGCTGGAGCAGCTTCATCGGTGGGGAAGAGGCCGAGGTCACAGAGGAAGAGCTGCTGTGACTTTGGGGTTGCAGGTGAGGCAAGGGAGGGTGCTTTGGAGGGAGAGGGAACTGAGGACTGCGCAGTGCATGTGGATGCGTGTGTGTGTTCCAGGGCCCCATCCCCTGTGAGTCTGGCTTCAGTCCCCTGAATGTGCGTGCGTGTGCGTTTTGTCATTGGCGTGTGTGTCAGTGTGCTGGATGTGTGTGTGCTGGTGTGTGCCTGTGCCAGTGTGTGTGTGCTTGGGATGGGTAAGGTGCTGGGGAGTGTGGATGGAGCAGAGGCAGGAGGGGTGAGGGACCGTTTGAGGAGGGACACTGCTGCCGTCAGGGAGGAGTCCATGGACCTATTGCCCCTCTGTAGGTCAGACATGCCCGATGAGATGCCCTCCATGAACGACACCAGCTGAGTCAACAGCGCGGTGTGCGCATGGAGGACACTCAGCATGGCTGTCTGCCCTACATGGAGCTGGCGAAGGAGGTACACAGACTCCTCACTCAGGGCAGCAGGGGACACAGGGGCAGGGGCTGCGGTGCCTGGCCCAAAGGAGACACGCTCCCGGACATGGGAGCCTCCACGGACCTGGGGAATGGGAGCCGATGGGAGGGCGGTGGTGGTGCTGGTGGTGGCGGGGACAGCAACACTAGCTGGGGTGTGGTGGCTGCTGACACCCGCCTCCACAAGGGAGTCATCCTCCGAGTTGCTCTGGTCCTCAGCTGAGGTGGATGCTGCTGAGGACTCCTCGGTGTGGCTCCCCTCGCCCTCCGTGCCACTGGGTCCCTCCGACCACTCCTCGGCTGCTGACCCAGTCTGGCTCTCTGGCTCCTCCTGGTCCGTGGAGCTGTCCCCTTCCGTGGCCGTGGATGTATCTGCAAACAATGGGGAAACAGACAGACATCAGTCACCTGCACATAACGCACACACCACTGTGAGCACAGCACATCACAGAGCAAGCCCTGGCATCATTAGTTGTACATTGCTAAAAGTGCCCTAACTGAACAGGAGAAGCCAATTGTCAGTCTGATGCCAAGCATGGCACTCACATCCCACATGGCCTTGCACCCATCTGTCTGGTGTCTGTTGGATTGCAACACCCCAGTGTTGACACATGCACCAAGTACACAGTAGTTGGACAGTGCAGAGGACACGGTGTGGCATGTGGACATGCACACATCACAGCTCTTGCCACTGAGTCAGTACAGGTTTCCGGATGAAAGGGATGCCCAGAGTCAAATAGGAAATGCATGTGATGCATACCAGCGACAGACACCATGATGCACCCATGTCCTGATAGCCAGCGCCACTATGGTGTGCATGTAGCACATGTCACTCCCCTGCAGGCTCACCAATCAGTAGACACATGCCATGGCGGAGGCATGACTGCAAAGTCATACATCACTGTCTCAGTGATGTATGACTTTGCAGCCAGGCAACAACACTCTGCACTGTGTCACAATAGTAGGTCATGGGGAATGCAAGTCCTGGAGCTGCACAAGTGCACATGTACATCCCCCACAACACATCCTCTTAACCCTCATCTGTCCAGGTCATACCTATTGGACATATGGTAGACCTGTGACACTACCCTCTGAACCTGAGCCCCTCACACTCTGCTGTGCATGGGGAACAGCTGCCTGAACTTCACATTCACATGCCCCAGTCTGCATGGGCAGCTGATCAGACACCTATGTGTCACACAAGTATCGTCTCCTATGGTCACATCTCCAGTGGCATGCTGAGCCCCTACCAAGAAACTCCACAGCAGTCCTGGCGACTAATCCACAGCACACTGACACAGAGGCAGACACCTGAGGGGTCAAATCACTGCGCACAATGTGTCAGCTGATACACGGGAGTGGGAGTACAGAGTGTATTGTATGGCCTGGAGTAGGCATGACTGTCCAGCCCCACATGAATGAGGGATGAGCCCTGGACTGTAGGCAGCTGGCTAAGTATGTGTGACACACGTCATATACATACTCCTGGGGCCCAAACATTGTTCCCACCCGCAGCATGGGTGTGTGCCAGATACCCCAGCCACATGTGGTGGATCAGCTCAGCAATTGGACCACAGATCAAAGTAACACGCTGAATACATGTCAGAATACAGGCATTGTGTAAGCAATGGACCCACCCATGATGCCCACCACAGAGTCAGGGAAACAGATGCTGTCTCCCACCTTGAGTCAAGCAAACTGCAAGGACACAGTCCTAAGTGACAGAATCCCCTGCATGTAAGGGCCACACCTGGGTATCAGATGAGGAGTGGGCAGTGCACAATAGAGGGACATGGCTCCTGGACAACATGACTGCTGTACTGTGGCAGTTTAACCAGGCCCGAGGAGGGCACATAGCATGTTAGACAGAGTTCACAGTGCAGTCTTTGACTCACCCCTCCTTGCTGCTCTCTGGCCTTCAGCTGCCCATCCAGGTCTGGAAAGACCACCGCCAGGATCCTGAGCATGTGGGGGGTCAGGGTCCGTGTTCCGCCCCTCCTGCGAGGAGGCGACAGCTTCAGCTGGACCCGTGCAATCCTCCGGGTCCAGCCCCGAAGGTCCTGCCACCTCTTTTGGCAGTTGCGGATCCGGCGCTTGTAGACCCCCACGGACCGGACAGCCCGGACGATGTCCTTCCATATCTCCTGCTTCCGATGGGCAGAAGCCTGTCAGGATGACAAAGTGATAAGGCCATTACTACACATGCAACATATCCGTGCATGACACAGTTGCATATACATGTCGCAATCACAGGGGCACATGGTGTACACAGGCAGTGCACGGCTGCCCATGGACAGTTTTCCAGAAGTCACTACATGGTATCATTGCATGGGGAGTAAAACCCTGTTCAGAAGCACTGTCACTGCACCATACCTGTCCAGTGCAAGTCACTACACACTATGGGGGGTGACAACTACTCAGTGAGCCTGCTAGCCAGTGGCGTGCAGACTCTCAGCCTTGCTAGTCTGACAAAATGCACATTCAGAAAGGCAGTGCACAGGACACTCACCTGCTCCCCTGGTGTCCCATACAGCTTGCTGTACTGTGGAAGTAGGCTGTCCAGCAGGGCCTGGTTCTCTTCAAGGCTGAAGGCTGGGGCTCTCTCCACAGTACGTGCCATTGCAGGGTCCAGAGGGGCAGAGACAGCAGCAGTGCAGTGGCAGATGTCGTCTTGGAGCATGTAGTGCAGGCAAGTGGGCTCTCAGGGGAACAGCCAGCAATATATATGTGCTGGAGAGGCAGATACTGTCCCTTGTGTCCAAAGTGATAGGTCCAAGTCGTTTGCATCTTCTGAATCTGGCCAATCCATGGAATAGCAGCACCTAAACACGCCCACAGCATCCTTCAAATCTTCAACTTCATGACATACATGATTTTGCAACATTGTTGTGGGTGACCAACTGAATTTCCAGCAACCGACTCGTTCGAAATTCGAAAACGCGTCCGTTGCCAGGCAAGCCCATTGTCAATGGGTGCGCACCGATCGGTCCATTGCGGTACAACGCGCACAGGGGTACAACGCGTACCCGCACACATTGAAGGCAATGGGCCGGCCGGAGGCACCGATCGGTCCATTGCGGTACAACGCGCACAGGGGTACAACGCGTACCCGCACACATTGAAGGCAATGGGCCGGCCGGAGGCACCGATCGGTCCATTGCGGTTCAACGCGCACAGGGGTACAACGCGTACCCGCACACATTGAAGGCAATGGGCCGGCCGGAGGCACCGATCGGTCCATTGCGGTACAACGCGCACAGGGGTACAACGCGTACCCGCACACATTGAAGGCAATGGGCCGGCCGGAGGCACCGATCGGTCCATTGCAGTTCAACGCGCACAGGGGTACAACGCGTACCCGCACACATTGAAGGCAATGGGCCGGCCGGAGGCACCGATCGGTCCATTGCGGTACAACGCGCACAGGGGTACAACGCGTACCCGCACACATTGAAGGCAATGGGCCGGCCGGAGGCACCGATCGGTCCATTGCAGTACAACGCATCACTGTACATGTGACTGGCATAGGTCAGCATGCCTGTCTCAGATGGACATATGCCAGACACAGATAGCTCCCAGGGAGTGAGGGGCACACCTACATCACGACAGCCTGTCCAAACCTTATCATAAGGCATGTAAGGCTGCATTTCCTATTGTGTGTATGTTGGTGTACATGTTGTCCTGTGGGTGTCACCTGTGGGCAGCCACCCCCAGGCTGTGCACGTGTTCATGGGGACAGGATCCTGGGTGTTACGTGTACGTGACCACTGTGATGTGCAACTGTTCATATCTGTGCATGTGTCATGGTCACATTTCACAGTGGTGTTTGTGTATGTCATGTCACATACCCCGTGAGTCCCATGTGGGACGGTATGTTTGAGCCAGGGTGTCCCAGTGGCACAATAGTGATGGACCTCCACAGTCTTTGTGCATGTAGTGTTTACAATGTCTCTGATTTCATGTGCACAATGGGAGACAGTCTCCACATCCACGTTGTGTGTGCATGGACTCTGATGTTGTGCGTGTGTGTCACAGACGTCCATGTCTGTCCTGCCATGGCAAGTGTGGCCACTACCTGTGGGGGTCATGTTTGTTTTGCTGTGGTGTACACATGATACTCCAGGTGATGCCAGTGTCCATGTGGCATTACAGGGTCCCTGGGAATGTACCTGTCGTTGAGCTGTGGTGCCTGGGGCACATCTGTCCTCACATGTCACTGTGGGGGGTGACTGTGACACGGCATCATGATATCCAATGGGCCAACCTGGGACAAATTGATGCCACCTGTAGGACCGTGTTGACAGATGTTGGCCATGTATGTACCATACATGTCCTTCCGGTACTGCACACTTCATGTAGTTGTGCCTCATGATGATGTATGTTGGGATCTTGAGTGTGTTCAATGCCGCATATGTGGGGTGACTTACGATCTTGCTTACTTCTCCTCTGCACTGCAGGGCTCCTGCTGTCCATCGGCCATTCCCAGACCTGGCAACGATGGTGGAACGGGACAGCATCCGACGGTACCGCTTCACCAGGCAGCTGATTGAGGATTTGGCAGTGCAGTTGTCCCCACATTTGCAGCCTGGCCGGCCGTATCCTACAGCGCTGACCCCCAAGGTGAAGGTGATGGCAGCCCTACACTTCTTTGCCACCGGTACCTTCCAACATACTGTGGCGTCTGCTGGTGGGATGTCACAGACCATGTTCAGCCGTGTGCTCCGCGATGTTTTGGCGGCAATGTTGCTCTTCCTGAACCGGTACATCTATTTCCCTAGACTGCGACGACTCACTGACGTGAAGAGTGACTTTTATGCCCTGGGGAGGATGCCGCATGTCATTGGCTCCATTGATGGGACACATGTGGCTTTGGTACCACCACAGGCCCAGGAGCAGGCCTACAGGAACCGCAAGCACTACCACTCGGTCAATGCACTGGTGGTGTGTCTTGCAGACATGACCATCACACACGTGTGTGCCCGTTTCCCTGGTTCAGCACACGATGCCTTTGTGATGAGGAGTAGTCGCATCCCCAGGATGATGGCACAGATGCAGAACCAGCGTGCCTGGCTTGTCGGTGTGTACTGACTTTGTGCCATTGTGTGTGATCTGATCTGTAGTATTCCGCCCACTTTTCCAAGTCAGCTAATGTGCACTTGTCTGGCCGTAGGTGACTCGGGATACCCCAACATGCCGTGGTTGCTGACACCCCTCAGGAACCCTGTGACACCTGCCCAGATGCGCTACAATGAGGCACATGGTCGGACCAGGAGAGTGATTGAGCGGACCTTTGGTCTCCTGAAGAGCCGCTTCCGCTGCCTGGACAAGACCGGAGGGTCCCTCCCATATGCCCCTGCGAAAGTGTGCAAGATTATCATCGTCTGCTGCATGCTCCACAACATGGCAGTGCGGAAGGAGTTGCCTCTCATCCAGGATGACGATGACCAACATCCGCCACCTGTGGAGGATCCTGGCCTGGACCACGATGCCAGTGACGATGATGATGATGATGGTGATGGTGATGTCCGCACACAGCTCATCACCAACTTCTTTAGCTGAATGTGAGTATCCTGAGGTGTCATGTCAATGATGTGAGTTGGCATGATGTGTGGGTGGTGCTCTGGTGCTGTTGGAGTGTGTCCATGGGCTACTTGACTGGATGTGTGTTGCGATGTGTGCTTACAGGTGGGCTGTACTCCCCAACAGTGTTGACATGCTAACTTGGTTCTGGGTGGGTATCTTGTAACATGTATTGTGCATGAGTTTTGCTGTTCTGTCCTGTACTCCATTGCTTTTGACTGTGTGTCATTTCTGTCCTTCACAGGGTACTTTCAGATTCGTTTGGTCAACTGTGTCCACCGACGACGTGATTGCACATCCAGGCTGGTAGCTGTTGTGTCCCTACAGGTGATGTGCGCCACACCCATGGACTTCCTTCCGTCTACAGTTGTTGACTGTGTGCCCGCTACCAGGTGGGGTTACCTTGCATCTGTAGTGGTTACGGCATGTTGCTACTGTGTAATAAACCTGTGCTTCACTTAGTGATGTGCGTTGTCTGTGGTCACACATTTGACTGCCATTTGCTTACTGCACCTGTGGGCTACTTGACTACAACTGGGAATGGGTGTGGTGTCTGTGCATTGCACCGTCTTCCCTGGCAACATCAGTGTAGGCAATGAGTCAGATGGCCTAGGTGTGTATGTGTCGTGTAGCCCTGGTGGTGTGTCTCCCTCATGTGTGTCACGTTGCCTGTACTCACATACCTGTGTTGTCCTTGCTGTTGCAGTTCGCATACACAGTGTAATTTTGCAGTTCATCATCCCCATAACAGCACCCACGTTGGAATCACGACAGAGGCAAGTATGGTGTATTAGTGTGTTTATTGTGATACATTTGTGTTAATAGTGCATAGGATGGGTTGTGCTGTACATGAATCTTGCAATCCCAAGTTCCTAGGTGAATTGAAAGTCCGGGTAGACAGGATCCCCAGTATCGGGGCCACAGTTGTCTGACACATTGGTCCAACTTGTACTCCCCATGCAATGTGTGGGAGTAGTGTTGCCGTCAACAGGGTGAACAGTCTGTGCACAAAGGCGAACATCCAGAACAGGTTCAGGCTTCCTGGGAGTTGCGCTTGGCCATCGGCCTCTCACTTTTCCCTCCTCGGACGACCCCTCTTCTTGGGGGGGCCCTCAAGTGCAGGCTGCTGCGGTGCAGGGGACTCTCCGCCAGAGTCCTCCTCCCTCCCTGTGGCAGTTGCAGTTTGTTCGGCACCAGATGTTGTTGGCACACAGGGAGGTGTGGACTGGTTGCTGTTCATCTGGCGGAGGCATTGTAAAATGTCCCTGTGCACCGCCGTCATCTCATGCAGTGCATCCCACTTGGACTCCACGCGGGACATGTGTGAGTCCACACGGGACATGTGTGACTCCACGTGGGACATGTGGGAGTCCAAGCGGGCATGATGGGCAGCCTGCTGCTGTTTAATGTCTCTGAGGAGCCCCACTACCTGGCTGAGCTCTCCGGTGCTGGACTGGTACGCATCAGCTATGCGTACCAGTTGTGGGTCGTCATGCACACCAGCAACGTCTGCAAGCAGCGACCTCTGTCTCCCACCCCTCCCACCACCCCTGCTGACATGTGCAGTGTGTGCAGTGGCACGCACAGATAACCCTGGTCCACCTTGGGGGTTGGTGGTGGTGGTGGTGTCCATGGCCCCAGGTTGGTCCAGGGTCACTGTGCTGGTGTTGCTCCTTATTCTGTCCATGTCGGCAGGGATGGTATTCGTGGTGACAGTCGTTGTAGGGGTGGGTGCAGGGGGTGCAGCTGGTGGTCCTGCTGGTGCTGCAGCTGGTGGTCCTGCTGGTGCTGCATGTTGACTTGCACCGGATGTGCCAGGTTGTTCTTCATCGTCCGAGGAGGACAGAGGCTGTACGACGCCAGTGAGCTCGGCATCCTCTTGAGCCTGGGACTGGGACTCCTCAGCGTCTGCTGCTGTGTCCCCATCATCACCTGTTTTTGGGAGACACA
Organism: Calotriton arnoldi; assembly: GCA_963921515.1. Taxonomy (NCBI): domain Eukaryota; kingdom Metazoa; phylum Chordata; class Amphibia; order Caudata; family Salamandridae; genus Calotriton; species Calotriton arnoldi. The sequence goes on from CAWUFW010013608.1 coordinate 14,049, forward strand.
AACAATGTATGTCATGTTTCTGCAGGCATCAGTGGTTGACACACATGACAGTTGTGACTGTGCCTCTGGGTGCGGGCCTGTACATTGCATTGTCCTAAGTCGTCACAGTCAGGGGTTGATATTGGTGTGGCACATTGTCCTGCATTATTTGGGCATTTCTATGTATTTTCTGGGGTGTGAACATGGTCTGCATTGCTTGTGTTTGGTTGACAGCCAGACCTCCTTCCCACCCAGCCAGCCAGTCAGTTATCCCACCATGGAACGTGCTTGCGTTGCAGGGAGTGTAAGTTGTCTCTCAGGATGTCAGTCAGTGGTGTCCTGCTGTTTGTTGGTGCACAGTTGGCAGCAGGGCCTTGTGCTCCCCACAGCAGTAGCCAGTGTCAGCCATCTTGTGAGTCCTTCTCCACTCCCTGTGATGTGAGCATGGTTCAGGGTGGTGTTGATGGGACAGTTGTGGGGGTGAGCTATGTCTGTGACTACGACTCCCATCATGCCATTGCCTCCACCCCACTTGCCAGCATTCCCATACTTACTTGCTTTTGTGTGGAGTTCAGTGGGTGTGGGTGTGAGGGCAATGGCAAGATGGCTGACAGTGGTGTCCTGCTGTTGGTTGGTGTGCAGTACCCAGCATGCCCTTGTGCTCCCCACGACACAGCAACAGTGTCAGACATCTTTGATGGGCCTTTCCACTCTCTGTGGGATGTGCATGCGTGAGTGTGAGCTTGCTGGGCCATGTGGTGGGGGATGTAGGGCTGTGACTACAACTCCCATCATGCTATTGCCTCCACCCCCTTCCCAGCATGCCCATGCTTCCTTCCTTTTGACTCTGCTTCCCTGTGGGGTGGGCTGGCTGTGCTGACAGGATGGCTGGGAGTGTTGTCCTGGCAGTTGTTTGGCTAAGAGTCCCAGGAGTGTCCCTGTGCTTCACACAACATAACCCAGGGTGGTGGTGCTTTGTGGGATCTTGTGTTAGGATGGAGGGCATTGCATTCCACCAGGTGGGTACTGTGGAGTTTGTGTTGGGGAGGGTGTGAGGGGAGGTGCTGGTGACTATAGTCAGTGCTGCAAGTCCCCCTTCCCACCCAGCCAGCCAGATATCCCACCATGGAACGTGCTTGCATTGCAGGGAGTGTAAGTTGTCTCTCAGGATGTCAGTCAGTGGTGTCCTGCTGTTTGTTGGTGCACAGTTGGCAGCAGGGCCTTGTGCTCCCCACAGCAGTAGCCAGTGTCAGCCATCTTGTGAGTCCTTCTCCACTCCCTGTGATGTGAGCATGGTTCAGGGTGGTGTTGATGGGCCAGTTGTGAGGCTGAGCAATGTCTGTGACTACAACTCCCATCATGCTATTGCCTCCACCCCCTTCCCAGCATGCCCATGCTTCCTTCCTTTTGACTCTGCTTCCCTGTGGGGTGGGCTGGCTGTGCTGACAGGATGGCTGGGAGTGTTGTCCTGGCAGTTGTTTGGCTAAGAGTCCCAGGAGTGTCCCTGTGCTTCACACAACATAACCCAGGGTGGTGGTGCTTTGTGGGATCTTGTGTTAGGATGGAGGGCATTGCATTCCACCAGGTGGGTACTGTGGAGTTTGTGTTGGGGAGGGTGTGAGGGGAGGTGCTGGTGACTATAGTCAGTGCTGCAAGTCCCCCTTCCCACCCAGCCAGCCAGATATCCCACCATGGAACGTGCTTGCATTGCAGGGAGTGTAAGTTGTCTCTCAGGATGTCAGTCAGTGGTGTCCTGCTGTTTGTTGGTGCACAGTTGGCAGCAGGGCCTTGTGCTCCCCACAGCAGTAGCCAGTGTCAGCCATCTTGTGAGTCCTTCTCCACTCCCTGTGATGTGAGCATGGTTCAGGGTGGTGTTGATGGGCCAGTTGTGAGGCTGAGCAATGTCTGTGACTACAACTCCCATCATGCTATTGCCTCCACCCCCTTCCCAGCATGCCCATGCTTCCTTCCTTTGACTCTGCTTCCCTGTGGGGTGGGCTGGCTGTGCTGACAGGATGGCTGGGAGTGTTGTCCTGGCAGTTGTTTGGCTAAGAGTCCCAGGAGTGTCCCTGTGCTTCACACAACATAACCCAGGGTGGTGGTGCTTTGTGGGATCTTGTGTTAGGATGGAGGGCATTGCATTCCACCAGGTGGGTACTGTGGAGTTTGTGTTGGGGAGGGTGTGAGGGGAGGTGCTGGTGACTATAGTCAGTGCTGCAAGTCCCCCTTCCCACCCAGCCAGCCAGATATCCCACCATGGAACGTGCTTGCATTGCAGGGAGTGTAAGTTGTCTCTCAGGATGTCAGTCAGTGGTGTCCTGCTGTTTGTTGGTGCACAGTTGGCAGCAGGGCCTTGTGCTCCCCACAGCAGTAGCCAGTGTCAGCCATCTTGTGAGTCCTTCTCCACTCCCTGTGATGTGAGCATGGTTCAGGGTGGTGTTGATGGGCCAGTTGTGAGGCTGAGCAATGTCTGTGACTACAACTCCCATCATGCTATTGCCTCCACCCCCTTCCCAGCATGCCCATGCTTCCTTCCTTTTGACTCTGCTTCCCTGTGGGGTGGGCTGGCTGTGCTGACAGGATGGCTGGGAGTGTTGTCCTGGCAGTTGTTTGGCTAAGAGTCCCAGGAGTGTCCCTGTGCTTCACACAACATAACCCAGGGTGGTGGTGCTTTGTGGGATCTTGTGTTAGGATGGAGGGCATTGCATTCCACCAGGTGGGTACTGTGGAGTTTGTGTTGGGGAGGGTGTGAGGGGAGGTGCTGGTGACTATAGTCAGTGCTGCAAGTCCCCCTTCCCACCCAGCCAGCCAGATATCCCACCATGGAACGTGCTTGCATTGCAGGGAGTGTAAGTTGTCTCTCAGGATGTCAGTCAGTGGTGTCCTGCTGTTTGTTGGTGCACAGTTGGCAGCAGGGCCTTGTGCTCCCCACAGCAGTAGCCAGTGTCAGCCATCTTGTGAGTCCTTCTCCACTCCCTGTGATGTGAGCATGGTTCAGGGTGGTGTTGATGGGCCAGTTGTGAGGCTGAGCAATGTCTGTGACTACAACTCCCATCATGCTATCGCCTCCACCACCCTTCCCAGCATGCCCATGCTTCCTTCCTTTTGACTCTGCTTCCCTGTGGGGTGGGCTGGCTGTGCTGACAGGATGGCTGGGAGTGTTATCCTGGCAGTTGTTTGGCTAAGAGTCCCAGGAGTGTCCCTGTGCTTCACACAACATAACCCAGGGTGGTGGTGCTTTGTGGGATCTTGTGTTAGGATGGAGGGCATTGCATTCCACCAGGTGGGTACTGTGGAGTTTGTGTTGGGGAGGGTGTGAGGGGAGGTGCTGGTGACTATAGTCAGTGCTGCAAGTCCCCCTTCCCACCCAGCCAGCCAGATATCCCACCATGGAACGTGCTTGCATTGCAGGGAGTGTAAGTTGTCTCTCAGGATGTCAGTCAGTGGTGTCCTGCTGTTTGTTGGTGCACAGTTGGCAGCAGGGCCTTGTGCTCCCCACAGCAGTAGCCAGTGTCAGCCATCTTGTGAGTCCTTCTCCACTCCCTGTGATGTGCGCATGGTTCATGGTGGTGTTGATGGGACAGTTTTGGGGCGGGCAATATGTGTGACTGCGACTCCCATGATGCTATTGGCTACACTGACTTGGCCAGCATACACAGAATTCCTTCCTTTGAGTGGTCTTCACTGTGTGTTGGTGTTGTTGTGGTGGCTACATGTGTGGATGTGTGTGTTAGTTCTATTTGTGCCACTGCCTAGCTGTAGTTGTGGTTGTGTTTGTACATGTGTTGGCACAGTTGGATGTGACTTTTTTGATGGCATGTGTTGTGTTTATCTGACTGACATACACATTTTGGGATGATTCTGTTCTAGTTGCTGTGTAATTGCTATGAGTGCATGGTTTGACTCTCCCTTGACAGTGATGTGTGTGTTTTGTGGCAGTTTATTGTGTACATTTGTTGTGTACTCACCAGGCTCTGGGATGTCCTCTAGTCCATATACGCTCACTGGCGGAAGGATGGCCCGCACCTTCTCCTCCCAGGGCCTGAGGTATATTGGCTTGGCAGGAGGGCCACTGCCGGTGTGTTGGCTGTTGATGTAGTCTTTCTTCAGCATGTCCCGTACCCTCCTGCGCACGTCATACCACCTGTTCTGGATGTCCGTCTTTGTGCGCCGACATGGTGATTGGGCGTTCACCCTGTTGATGATCCTCTCCCACATCTTGGTTTTCTGCGACATGGGGGTCTGTTGGACCAGAGTGCCAAACAGCTGTGGCTCCACCCTGAGGATCTCGTCTACCATGACTTCCAATTCACTATCTAGGAACTTGGGATTCTTCTTGGGGGGCATGGTGATGGGTGGTGATGGTGGGTGATGTGTGTGTTGGTGTGCAGGTGAGGGTGTGTGGGTGTGTGTTGTGCTGGGTGTATGTGAGGTAGGTATTTGTTGGTGTGCTGATGGTGTGTGGCTTGTGTGAGGGATGAGCTGTGGGTGTGTGGTTGCTTTCTCTTGGGTGCTGGCAGTGGAATGGCATTTGCAAAGGCTCATGGTTGTGATTTGTGTCCTTTATATAGGTGGAGTTGTGGGTGTGTCCTTGTTCTCTGTCCCCACCCCCCAGTATTTATTGGCTTGGTAATTGCATGTTTGGCCTTTTTTTGGTTGATTTTTCCTTTGTGCTGTTTGTGTATGTTGGAAACGTTCTTGTGACCGAGTCGGACCCTGCATTGGTCTCGTACGGTGTTTTCCGTTTCGTTCACGCTGTGTTTGTGCAGTTTTCTATGCTGCGTACGCGTCGGCCGCGGTGTATTGTGTTGCTTCGGCTCGGTTTTGTATGCGTGTCGGTCGTACGGCTTGTCCTCCGTCCGACTCGCTCGTGGTTTTCGCGCCTTGCATCGTACTTAGCGGTTTGGAGTTCGCGTGTACGTTTCGGTCGGATTTGTTCCGGGTGCGTGTCGGTCGGTTGGATTCGCGTGTTTTTCCGGCCGGATTGCTGTTTTCCGTGCGGCTCGGTCGGTCGGCTTGGTTTCGTTACGTGTCGGTCGGATTTTTCGCGCCTTGCATCGTACTTGGCGTGTCGGGCGCCACGGGTGCGTGTCGGTCGGTATTTTTTCCGGATCCGAGTCGGTCGGTGCTTTTTCCGGCCCGAATCGGAATCGACCCCTCAGTCTTTCCTCTCAATCCATCTTCTCTCTCTTGCTTCTTCTTCATTCTCCCTTTTTTCCATCCTCTCTTAATCTGCTTTTCTAGCTTTTGTTTCCTTTGTCTTTTCTTCTCTCCTTCCTGTTATCTGTCCGTCTCTGCCCCTTTTACCTGCCTTGCCTCCTTTCCCATCTTTCTGTCTTTCTACTAAGTACGTCCCTTGCTAGTACAGCCAGGCCGTCCGCTCTGCCCCCACAACACATGTGGAGAGCAGGGGAGATGTTTTCCATCATGGGCAGTGGCGATGTCTGCCTAGGGGCAGAGCGTGGGTGGGGGCAGAGGGATGGAAGGGGGCAAAGGTGTAGCACTACTTGCAAAAACACTCTGCCTCGAGCCAACCCAGCATGCCAAGCTCTACCACAGAGCAGCACTGAAGGGTTGCGCCTTGACCAGAGGAGGCGCCACTCTGGCAAGGAAGAATAAAGATGTTGCTAAAGGGTCAATCAAACACACCCCGTTGTCACAGTGCGATGGCGTCCTGCATTATACTATACAATGAAGTCAATACTGTAACAGGATGTACTGACCTTCTGTGTATACTCCTAGATAAAGCACTCTATTACCTCGCTGTCTAGTCAGCACGATAAAAACACAGCCAAATAAATAGGGCTCACAGCATCTTCATGTGATAACAAAAGTTGCCACTGTATATTTTCCATCTTTCATTTAACGAAAAGCATCTGTAAAAAAATCACTAAACACCTGGCTCATGCAAGAATCTTTCTTTAGCTTACACTCTGGAGCAATGCTGGCAAAGTTCCTACTGAACAGACGCATATGCATTACATGTCAAAGTGTACTGCAAAGCAACACGTGGATTCGTTCCAAACATGTTTATTCACAACACAGCAACCTATTATATGATCGCAGTGTGCTGTTTGCATACATACAGAAATAACCCGCCTGCTGACCAGGATTGTATATGGTCCTTGAGTGGAACTGTACATGTAGTAAATCACTAAGATGCCCTCAGGCAGGCTACCCCCTGGCTGCCCAGGACATTATTTTTTAAGAAATTCAGAGGAACGTCACGAGGTAATCATTGGTATCAGAGAACGAGCATCAAACACTTCCGCAGAGGGCTACACAAAGGTATATTTAATTAAGTATAGCGACATATCAAGGTTATCTTATCAGTCTACATCAAAAGCACACATTTTCTGGCTTAGGACCTAATTTACCTAATTCGTTCATTCTAGGACTTGTAGTCTTCGTGTGTAGTTCAGTTTGATCATTTGGATTATCACACCAGAAAACAGTGATTAGTAAATAATGAGCAGAATCTGAAAAGTTCAGGTGATAACCGTAGAGAGTTTGGGGACGGTTGGTACAAAATTCAGGAGCAGGGACACGGGGGTTTGGGGGTGGAGGGTGTGAGAGGGTCACACTGGTTAACAGAGTATGCACGGAGACATCGCGCAGCATTAAGATGGGGCTCATGTATGCAGGGCTTCCTATAATTTAGGTGGGGGCTTGCAGTGTTCAGGCTGGCTTCACGCAGTATTCATGAGAGTCTTGATTTGTATTTAGAGGGATTCACAATATTCAAGGGATTCGCATAGTCTTTGGTGGGAATTTACATAGCACTAGGGGGTTGACACAATATTTAGGAGCAGTAGCATCTTTCTCCTATATAATATTGACCAATTAGTGCTCCTCCCTTCTCATTCACAGCCCTCCTCGTGTGGTCCTCCTCCACCCTCATCAACATCCTCTACCTTTCTGCCTCTCTGCTTACCGGGGGCTGTTTTCCGTCTTCCATCGGTCTCCTAAGTGGGACTCTTGAAGTCCATTGTCGCGTTGGTCACACTCAATGACTCACTGTATCTCTAGTACAGTGACGAGACAGTGACAGTCTGAAATAACAAATACCGACTCTAGACACTCTGAGTCCCCCACTGCCCGCGCCGAGAGACCGTGTGGCTACAGCAGCACTCCGAGTACGGTGCGCGCCAAAAGAGGCAAATGAAAAAGTTTTAAAAAATGATGACAGGCCTGCCCCTCGCAAGATGATTGGTCCATCCTCTCTGGGGGCAGGCCATAAACAAGAAGAAGGGCCATCATACGTAGCGCGTTTGCGCTATGAATGATTGACGCCCCTAATACAGATTCTCTGTGCGCGCCGCAGGAACCACTAATTTTGCGCGCACCAGGGCAAATGTCGCCCAATTTCCTGCAGCCCGCCAGAGTAGATTTTTCCCCGCACAAATGGGAAAAATGTCGCCCATTTGTGCGGGAAAACGCCCAATCTGGCAACACTGGTCTGCACTATATAAAACTGCAAAAAACCAAAAAATAAAAAGTGTTTTTCACACTTCTGTCATTGGGCTATATGTGGGCTACATCTGGGTGATATTTGTGCTACATTTGGGCTCTTTTGTCTCTGGTGGCCATCTTGGGAGATTTATTTGTTATGAAGTTTCCTAATTTCCTCATTTACTACAGTCTCGTCAGTAAGAAATACTTTCAGTTTTTTACTTTGATTCCATCAAGAAGGCATTCAGATGTGTCACACATTTGCCATAAATTCAGAATGTTAGCACTCTGGTTGCTCATTAGATCACTGTAGTAAAGCTACTGCTCACCAGGGAAGTCTGCTGCTGGTATTGAAAGTGCATGTTTCAGTCTGTATGTCAGAATTTTTTTATGAAATAGAAGAGTATTTGAGAAGTCACTCAAAATGTGCCCTAATTTTTCTTTCTTCAGCACTAATCATAATTTCTATGGCAAAATGAACCCTCTCATTTTGTTCCTTTTTAAATTAAATGTTTTAAGTGTTACCAGTTTATTCCAAACAAGATGGCTTCAGGTGTGCCATACTTTTGTCATAAGTAAGACTGTTAGCGCTCTATTTGTTCTTTAGAACACTCTGGGACATTCCATCATTGGGCTATACATGGGCTACATCTGGGTGATATTTGTGCTACATTTGTGCTCTTTTGTCTCTGGTGGCCATCTTGGGAGACTTATTTGTTATGAAGTTTCCTAATTTCCTCATTTACTGCAGTCTTCTCAGTAGGAAATACTTTCAGTTTTTTACTTTGATTCCATCAAGAAGGCATTCAGATGTGTCACACATTTGCCATAAATTCAGAATGTTAGCACTCTAGTTGCTCATTAGATCACTGTAGTAAAGCTACTGCTCACCAGGGAAGTCTGCTGCTGGTATTGAAAGTGCATGTTTCAGTCTGCATGTCAGAATTTTTTAATGAAATAGAAGAAGATTTGAGAAGTCACTCAAAATGTGCCCTAATTTTTCTTTCTGCAGCACTAATCATAATTTCTATGGCAAAATGAACCCCCTCATTTTGTTCCTTTTTAAATTAAATGTTTAAGTGTTACCACTTTATTCCAATCAAGATGGCTTCAGGTGTGCCATACGTTTGTCATATGTAAGACTGTTAGCGCTCTAGTTGTTCTTTAGAACACTCTGGGAAGCTGCAGTAGAACACAAAGGAATCAACTGACAGTCTCTGCCCTTGTTGGATGTACATGTTTTACTGAGAATGTCAGACTTCATTCTCACATGACTGAGAAAGATAATGTGAATTTACAGAAAATATGCTGTCATTTTAGCTTCTAGATCACCTTCCAAACCTCTATGGGAAAAGTATGAGAAAATAGTTTTCTCTCAAACATGATTCATGATATCCCAGCAGAAGGCTTTTTCACAGGGTAAAATCACCTTAGAACACACCACAATTCCTAAAATTAGTATGGTACCATCAACAAATGATTTATAATGTAACTAAAGTCTTATCACCCTTTATACGTTCTCCTTTTGGTGACCCTCAAAACCTTCCATTCACTACAATGCATTTAAATGGGGTGCTATTGGTCCCAAGATGGCTGCCAACTCTTCTTGGATGAAGTGCTGACAGCCAATCAGATCTCACGATGAGATGTGTGGTTAGGCTCCGCCCAGATATATAAATTTCTTTTTCCTTTAATATTTAAAAAACTACTGAACGGATTTACGCCATTTAAAAAAAAGGATGCTTTCTGAACCAAGAGCTACCTTTTTGCCAAATTTGGTGTAATTCCGCTCAGCAGTTCGGGCTGTAGTCTAGTCTAAAGTTTCCTATGGAAATTAACATGCGGAAAACCGCGTTTTGGGACCCCCCTTTTTTCTCGGCCCCCGCTTGACAAATCACCCCAAAACTTTCAAGACAGGAGCTAACCTGAGTGGGCCATTAGTTTTGAAAATTTCGTGAAGATTCATCAAACGGCGCCAAAGATATTGGCAAAAGAAAAAACGCTTTTTGAATAGAAACAAGGTCCTAACTATAACTACCTACTGGCGACCGCCAGTAGGTAATATGTGTGTGTGTGTATGTGAATATATATTTTATGTATATATATATATATATATATATATATATATATATATATATATATATATATAGAGAGAGAGAGAGAGAGAGAGAGAGAGAGAGAGAAGCTAAAGCTGTCTCTAAGCCAGACCTACATAGTGAGACTCACTGGCTTTGCCAATGCTTGTTTACTTGTTTTCTTAAGGAGAACAGGAGAAGGGGCCATGAGAGAGGGAGATGTGAGAGACATAAGATGGGTCCCCAATGTTCATTGCTGTACTTTATTAAATGCAAGCAAGGAGAAACAGAGAACATGCATGAGTGTTATGCGCAGAACTTGTTTAAAGACATACATATCGAAGCTGCATGACTAACCATGAGCAGTAATAATAGAACATGGCTCTATGCATTAAAAAATCATATTTTTGTAATTACAATTGATAGAGTGGTGTCTTAATATAAGCAGAGTATTATTTTTGTTAGCACATCTGTTGCAGAGACCGGGATAATAAAAGAGGAACTGACTTTAGGAAGCCCACTTACTTCACTTAAGCTGGATTGATCCCTTGATTGCTAATGATAGCTATGGCCCAAGCCTTTAAGTTTGATAAAACGTATCTGTACTCAACGTAAGGCTTTCAGCAATATTCTGCCCAGTGAGGCTAACTACTTTGAGAACTGTAACAGAAAAGAAAGTTTGCAATTACATTTGATTATTTTGCATTAGAAACCCTTCATTGCGTTTTTTAAAGTATAGTCAGTGTCTTATCCATCGAAGCCAAATGCTTCTGAGGCGTTTCCTGAAGCAGGCAACAAAGACATACACATTTTACATACGCTATTAACCCCTTCACTGCTAGGCCTTCCCCCTCTCTGTGCTAAGCCTTTGTTTTGGTCATTTGGGGTCGTTAGTGCTTAGGCCCCTGTAACTTTTGGTCCACATAAGGTATCCACACCACATTTACGTCCTTTTCGTCTAACATCCTGAGGATTCTAAAGAAATTATCCAAAATACAGCTACATTTTGTTTTTGGGGGGAAAAATGGGGAAAAAGTGCTGCAGAAGAAAGTGTCGGTTTTTTTCCCTGCAAAGGTGATGGAGCAAGGACTCGAACACGAGACTTGCTCGGAAGCAATCCTCTCATTTAAACTCATTAACGAATTACTAAGAACGTGTTTCGAATTACTAACAATGTGTTTTGTTAATAATACGCATTTACTTCATACGCGGGAAAGAATGAAGCTTGCCTATGTGTCTACTAACTGCAATAACATGGACGTAGGACTAGAATGCAATTTAACACTGGATTTTTACTGCGCATGCGTCTACTGCATCTACGTAGTATGACGAAGTAACGCTTGGAGGGAAATTCTGGCGCTTGCGCAAAGATCTATAAAATGGCCGCTTGAAAGCTCACATGCATGGCACCTGCTTGCTGTAGTTAGAAAAAAGTTTTTTATACTAATGCAAATGCAGAAAGGGAAATAATAAATGGTACGGGTTAGAGTAGAGGTTGGTGGTGTACAGTGAAATCATTTATTTTTGAGAATAACATTTCTCCTTTTGACTTTATTATTAGTGCGTATTTGGGCCTGTCAAACTTGTCTGAGTCGAGCAGACTGACGTGGTGCAACGCATGCGCCCTGGTGTGGAAGCTTGAAAGGATGACTAAGGACTTGTCACGCGTCCAAGGTCAGCGGAGATGTGCCCTGGGAACATGAGGGTGAAGAGTTCATATGAAGGAACTTATTCGAGAAAATTGTTACATTTGTATTAATAAAGTTTAAAGATGTATGGGAAAGGAAGGGCGGAATAAAAGTTTGAAGGGAGGAGTTTGGAAACAATGGTTTAAAGAAATAAATGAAGTATAAGCATGGTGTGATGATCATCCCCCCCTTGCCTGTCCAATCAGAAGTAAGTATTCTGTAAAAATAAAACATTAATGGGTGGTACATGCCTATGGAAGGGTATAATTGAGGTAGTCTAGTTAGCTAGAGGAGAACAGGGTGTGCTGAGAGGATTCAAAGCTCATGATGCTGTTGGTGCTGGGTGGTGCTGATGCTTTGAGATGCTGATGAAGAAATCAAATGCAGAACCATCTACTTAATTTGGGTGGGTTAGAAAGAAGATCGCGGAAGAACCACGAGGAGGAAGAGAGTGTCAGAGAGGGGTGCGACGTAGTCGTCGGTATCTAGAGAGTGTGAAGTATCCTGTCCTGATTCCTGTCCTGAAGTCTTTGTCTCCTGATCTGTCCTGGGGACCCTTACCAGCCCTTTGGCCAGGGGGTTGGTCTTACACCATACTTGGTAATTATAACTCATCGTCTTGATAAATGTTCTTCTCTCTCTATCCTCTTCTTTCTGAGCATAATTATTGTGTGGATCTGAATTTGTTAATGTCTATTGAACTTGATTGAATTTGGCACTCTTGCGAATGAGGGTGTTTGTACTGAAACGTTTTTTGAGACGTGCACAACATCTTAATTTAGATAAAGATTTTAAAGCTTAATTGAGTCTGTCATTATTTTATTTTTTATCAAGAAATGTATAATAAGTTATGTTAATTGTCTCCATCAACTAGTTCCACCTAACTGGTCCATTGACCAGAGGAAAGAACTGTTTGATCAGTGAAAGGTTTAGTTAGGGAAGAAAATAACTAGATCTTGAGGTATGAAATTTATAAAACTATACAAAGTTCCAGCGGTCTACTTGGTGATTAGTGAGAGAGAGTTATATGGGCCCAGGTGAGTATATGGTAGTGGAGTACCTGTTACTAGTACGCCGCTGGATCAGTTTTCTGGTAGCAGAGCTGTGGTTGTTAGTGACTAGTTTGGTGATAAGTATAGATTATTGGTTAATGTTTTAACAAAAGAGTTAGTGTCCTGTTTTTATGTCGTCTGGAAAATTCCCGGGGAATGAATAGCAGGTGGCGATAGAAACCACACTGCAGTGAGGTTACTCGTCTGTTGGAATAACACTGAGAAGCTAGGGAAAGCTAGCAGTGTTAAAGTAGGGACTATTTTCTGTGTAAAAGTGAGAGTAATTGATAGCAAAGAGTTCGCTAGTGAAACTGTAGGCGTTATATCACCTAGTAAGGGTAACCCTGAAGGAGTAGTAGGTTCTTCTAAGCTAGATTGACAGCAAAAGGAGTTCGTTAGTGAAACATCGGTCTCAAATTTCCCTAACGGGTGACACCGGAAGAGTAACAGGTTCTCTGGAGCTTAGGTGAAGAGTAAGCGGAAGGTTTTACTCGCAGTGAAAAGAAATAAACTATTCTCTTGATTTAGCGGAACAGACAGAGTAGCGAATGTTTTTACGTTGTTAATAACAAAGAAGCTTAAAAGGAATTTTCGAAGAAATAAAGTTTCGTATTACCTTGCAAAGGGAGGGTCAGTTGCCGGAGTGGTACTGACGTCACAGAGAGCCGCGCGGGGATTGGGAGACACAGCGGGCGTGTGACAGGAGAAGCTTGGTAAAGGAGGGGTGAGAAATCGCCTGAGTGGGACTGACATCACAGTGAGCCGCGCTGGGATTGGTAGAAGCAGCGGGCGCGTGACAGGAGCAGCATTTGTAAAGGAGGGGTCAGTAGTGAGGAGCAGAACTGACGTCAGGAAAAGGCCGCGCTGACATTGGTCAGAGTACGAGTGTGAGCCTGATTTGATTGGACACTCTGGGGCCGATTCCGATTCGGGCCGGAAATCTCTCCGACCGAGCCGGACTCGGAGAGATTTCCGACCGAATCGGACTCTGGCAGCCCGACCGAACGAGTACGATGCGCACGTATGCCATCGGACTCGATTCGGTCGGACTCCCATTGAAGTCAATGGGAGCCGGGTCGTACAACGCGTACGCGGGCTCCCATTGACTCAATGGGTGCGAGGCGGTCAAGGGCGCCCCCTACAGCGGGTACGCGTCGAAGCGACTCGCACCGTACACGCACAGGTAGGGGGACCCATGGGTCCCCCTGTGTGCGACTCGCGCGGCTACGCGTACAGGGGGTCCGACACGGACCCCAAAGTACGTCTCCGACTGCTCTTTGGAGCCGGAGTGCGCGGCTCGGTCGGACTGCTCGCGGCGCGCATCGTACTCACCCGGCCGGGGAACGTCTCCATTGCGCAGTGCGAACCGAGTCCGAGCGAGTCGGTCGGGTGCGGTTCGACCCGGGAACGAAGTCGGTCGGAGCGGTCGGGACGCCCGGACGAGTCGGTCGGCGATTTCGCATCGTACTCGCTCGCCCGGACGCGCGTACGAATCGGTCGGGAAATAGGGCTCCGAATCGGATCCGGTTAAGCCGATTCCGATTCGGAGCCCTACCGGCCGAGATCGGAATCGGCCCCTCTGTTAGAAGCCGCGCTAGGATTGGTGGAGAGAAGGATTGTATGCGAGATTTTGATTTGACTTTCAGTGTAAGACGTACAGGTAGAAGATTTCAAGGGTTTGCGGAATACAATTTCCTACACCGTTCTTCAAGAATGTATGGAGAGAAAAGAAAGATGTCATTTTTAAAGAAAATTAAGAATTTCTTTGTTAAGGATAAGCCTGTGTTGACTAGAGAGGGAATTCCTATTCCACCACCGAAGACACCAGCATCTTTTATGATGATGGAAAGAGGATATCATACCTGCGTGTGGTTGGAAAACTGGGTAGAGTACACGAAGGATATTGGTGTGTTAGCGTTTCCTAAAGATGGTACGTTTAATGGGAGGATTCTTCAGAATTTGAGATTGAAAATGAATGATTTAGAACCTAGACCTAGGTTAACTCAATATGAGGCTTTGGAAGAATGGGAGACTGAGTCATATGAACGAGAGAAATGCAGAGGTGGAAGATATAGAGGATTTTTTCCGAGACACTTGCATGAGTCACGAGAAGGGCAGATGAAACAGTGAAGGAGAGCTATGGTATCAGAAGGGTTATATCCAGTGTTGATGGCTGAAGAACAATCCGAGGGAAAGTGTAAGGAGAAAACAAAACATTTGAACACACCGGGATATGGTGAATCAGATGATGAGTTATTGGAGGATATTTTAGTGAAAAATCCACCACTGTATCAAGAAGCAGCTAGTAAGGTTGTCCCAAGTGTGCCAGTAATGGGAATACCATTAACTCCACAGATTTTACATGAGGCATCATACAATAGAGTGTTGCAAGATAACGAAAGAGAAGCTTTGAATAAAACTAGGAAGAACTAGTTCAAAGGATAAGTCAATTGAATTTAAATACTGAAGCTTTGACAGTACCAGTAACCATTGGTCCAGTAATCCCATTATATGGGGATAATAAGATTACCCAGAAATCACAACTTGTGACAGTTCTATTAAATAGTCCTAGAAAAGAGATAGTAATCACAGATGATCAGGTTAGTGAAAGTGAGTCAGTTATTTCATTAATGGATCTCCCTATTGTGGAACCTCATGCGGAAACTCCGAAGAGAGTTACGCCTATGAATTTGAGAGAAAGAAGACCTTTAGTTCCGGCTGGAACTACAGGCACATCAGTAGTCACCTCTGAAGAAATAGAAAGGTGGGCTCAGGAAAGAGATAATCAGAGCCCAAAACCAAAGCTTTTAGATATTAGCAGATTAAAAGTGGAATTGGAAGAAATGATAACCGGATGTGTAGGTACAGAAAGATTAAACGTTTACAATGATGAGGAATTATTGTTTTTATGTAAGAGTATAACTAGGAGAGCAAGAATATTTCATGAGAGACTAACTGAAATAGCTTCAGAGATTGGAATAGACATAGGGAAATCAAAGTTGTTACAGAAGCCCTATCGAGTGGATTTTACTGATAAAGATTTAGAAAGTGTAAATGCTTCGGGAAAAAGGTTACAGATAAAGGAATTAATGAGCATTTTGCGAAAATGGGGAGACATTGATAAATAGAGAATTAGATGGATAAGGAAGAAAGAGGAAGTACAAGCGAGAGAAGCAGCAGCTGCATTTCCAGTAAGAGAATCAGGAAAAGTGGAAAAATTGTGTCCAATGAGAGAGGTTCCTGGAGGTGGATATGTTCATGTTCCTTGGAGTAGACAAGATATTTTATCATTTACAAATGATTTTCCAAAATTGAGATAAAAGCCAGTAGAAAGATTTGTGAAGGTTTCAAAGGTGTTATTGAAAGACTTGGATGGTCTATTTGATATAGTGGTACCTGCTGATGTATGGACAGAATGTAAGATCACAATTGATTGGCCTAATGAAGAGTATCCTAGAGATGCAAAAACAGGAGCACCCTCGGAAGAGGTGATGAAAAAGTACCACCAAGTGATTACGTATTTGAAAGGAAAAATCCCTCCTAAAGAAACAGATTGGGTAAAAATATATAGAACAACACAGGAACCAAATGAATCTGTGCATGCGTACTATGAACGGTTATTGCAGGTGTTCAAGCAGTATAGTGGTTTGGGAATATTGGTGACAAAGATAGGGGACATTTTGTGTATCGGTTTGTATATGGTTTAAAACCAGAAATCAGTCAGATGATACAGCAGCACATGTTGTGTTGGCAAAGTAAGACAGTGGATGAGATTCTAAAGTACGCGAAATATTTCGGAGATGACATTGAGGCCAGGCGTAGGAAACTAAAAGAGAAAATGATGTGGGCTCAAGTTAAATTGGCAGAGCAGCAAGAAGAGAAAGCAAATGATCAAAATAATAATCAAGTGAAAGAACAGAGTCAGAATAATCAAGGAATGAATGGCAATAAATTTAAGGGGCGAATGGACAGAGAAGAAGCGAAAAAGAAGTTTCCTTGTCATGCGTGCGGAAAGCTTGGACATTGGAAGAACGAGTGTAAGAGTACTCAGAATAATAAGAATAATAATGGGTCAAATCAAAATTTAATCCCACAGATGCAGAATGAAGTACTTATGAATCAGCAGCAACAGGTAGTCACTCCACAATATCAGGTGCCACCAGCTCCTATACCAAATTTTGTGAACCATCAAAGTTTCAGTGCGAACACCGGATTTCAACGAGAAAGTGGTAAGAATAATAGAACAATTGCACAATATTTTTTGCAGAATGATGAAGAACATTTAGATACTGCACAATGACGGTGCCTGAGGGGGAGGAAGAGGAGTCCGTGCTTGGCGCATCCTTGCCGGTAGATCAGTCAGGTCCATTTGTTGATGGGAGAGTAGAAGGTAAAGACATTACTTTCCTATTGGATACTGGTGCTACCAGGTCTACTGTGAGAACAGCAGACATCCCAAACATACCCCTCTCGGGAGAGACAATCCAAGTTGTAGGCGTATCTAACCAACAGATTAGAACCCCTATCACCAAGCCAATGGAGGTGCACATTGGAAACTTCAAAGAAATGCATCGATTTGTAGTATGCGATTCCAGTCCTGTAAATCTGTTGGGAAGAGATCTTTTGTGCAAGATGAATTGCACAATCTATTGTACACCGGATGGTGTTGCTTTCCAAAGCCCCGATGAGGATGTAGTCTACAAGATGATGCTGGCCAAACAGGGACCAGAAGTAGATGAAATGTTTTAATTAATAACCGAGAATGAACTGCCAGAAGAGTTAAGAACGACAGTCAATCCAGAAGTATGGGATTTTACAGGAAAAGACATTGGGTTAATGACAAATATAGACCCAGTTAAAGTGACAGTGAAAGAAGGTGCAGTGTTCCAAATACCCGACAGTATAAAATGAGTCCAGAAGTAAAGGCAGGAATTATTCCAGAAATTGAACGAATGGTTAAACAAGGTATTTTAAAAGAAGTAATGGGTAGTCCCTGTAGTTCACCAATAATGGGACTGAAAAAGCCTAGCGGAAAGTACAGAATAATGCAAGACCTACGGAAAATAAATAAAATTGTAATTCCCTGTTGTCCAATTGTGCCAAATCCAGCAGTGATCCTTTATCAGATACCGTGGAATGCAGGATGGTTTACAGTAATTGATTTATGCCAAGCATTCTTTTCTACTCCTTTGCACCCAGACAGCCAGTATCTTTTTACGTTTAAATTTGAAGATCGTATTTATGCATGGTGTCGTGTTCCTCAAGGGTACACAGAAAGTCCTTCAATTTTGAATCAGATTTTGAAAAAGTGGCTAGAATCATTGATTATGCCTGGACATTCTGTTCTGGTTCAGTACATTGATGACCTATTGGTGGCATCAAAAACACGAGAAGATTGTGTCACAGATACAATTGCGTTACTGAACCATTTGGCTGAAGGAGGACACAAGGTGTCTCCAGAAAAATTACAGTTCTGTCGACAAGAAGTAAGATATTTAGGGCATAAAATAGAAAGAGGAGTTAGAAAAGTGACACCGGAAAGAATAAAAATAATCAAAGAAATGCAATTGCCACAAACTCAGAGAGAAATGAGAATGTTTCTGGGAATGGTTGGATATTGTAGACAATGGATTAATGGTTTTTCTATGCTAGCAAAGCCATTAATACAGATGATCCGGAAGCGAGCAAAGATCCAATTGATTGGAATGATGACTGCCTAGAAGCATTTGTGAAACTAAGAAATTGTTTGTGTGAGGCTCCTGCTTTGGGCATGCCTGATTATTCAAAAGACTTTGCTTTTTCTGTTGTGAAAGAGAAAATTGTGCACTTTCAGTCTTAACGCCCAGTGGCATATTTTTCAGCCACATTGGACCCGGTAGCTTCAGCATTGCCTGGCTACTTAAAAGCAGTAGCTGCTACTTGTATGAGTCTGGAGCAAAGTGAGTCGATAGTGATGGGACATCCAATAAAAGTCTTCGTTCCACACTCGGTTGATATCCTTTTGACAAGAACAAGAACACAGCACCTTACCCCTAGCAGTTTGACAAAGTATGAAAGAGTGATTTTGGGAGCTGAGAACGTGACTGTGATAAGGTGTACAATCCTGAACCCTGCCACCCTATTACCAGACCCCTTCAATGAAGAAGTAAAAGATGAAAGTGATCATGATTGCTTGGACGTGACTGAGTTATGCACGAAGCCCCGCCCAGATATAAGAGAGACACCTTTGAAAGAAGCTGATCATGAGTTATTTGTAGACGGCTCCTGCCTTAGGACACAAGAAGGAGGTTTAAGTGCTGCATATGCTGTTTGTAAAATCTCTGGGGTAATGGAAGCATCCTGTTTACCTGGGGGCAAGTCTGCACAAGTAGCTGAATTGGTTGCCTTAACAATGGCATGTAAAAAGGGGAAAAATTGGAGAGTAACCATATTTACGGATAGTCAATATGGTTTCGGGATTGTGCATGACTTTGGCCAGCTTTGGATGCAAAGGGGATTTCTGACTTTCTCAGGATCTCCTATCAGAAACAGCAAAAACGTAAAACATTTGTTGGAAGCATTACAATTGCCAAAAGAGATAGCAGTTGTAAAATGCGCTGCACATCAGTCAGGAAATGACTATGTGACTGCTGGTAATAATTATGATGACCAAGTGGCGAAATACTGTGCTAAAAATGCAGTGGCCATAAACAGAAAAATTGAAACGGGTGAAACCAGATGCCAACTTATGTACTTCTCAGTACCAGAAACATGGGATGAGATTAGACAATTGCAGGAAGAAGTTGAGAAAAAGGAAAAAGAAATCTGGATAAAGGCAGCCTGTACCAAAAGACCACATGATGAAGTATGGGTGTATTTAGATGGAAGACCAGTCATGCCAGATTGTTTGCTTTCAAAAATGGCGAGAGTGTACCATGGAGCAACAGACATAGGGAGAGATTCAATGATCAGGCTAATCAGACAGAGTTGGTATAATCCGAAGTTCAGGGTAGTCACAGAGAGCCTTTGCCAAAGATGCTTAACCTGTCAACAGCAGAACCCAGGTAGAAAGACAGTGGTAAGCTGGGGAAAGATCGGAAAGGCAGAAGGACCCTTCACCAGATTACAGTTAGATTTCATTGAATTACCCCCATGCAACGGATTGAAATACGTACTTGTCATAGTATGCCTTTTTCAAGATGGGTGGAAGCCTACCCTACTAGAAGAAATGACAGTCTTACAGTTGCAAAATTGTTGTTGAGGGAGTTAGTGCCACGATTTGGTTTTCCGGTCACTTTGGAATCAGATAGAGGCCCTCATTTTAATAATGAAATAATTCGATTAATCTGTGCTGCGTTTAACATTGAACAAAAATTGCACTGTGCTTATCGTCCAGAGGCTTCTGGAGTTGTTGAGCAAATGAATGGCACAATTAAGTCAAGATTGGGAAAGGTGTGTGCATCCACAAAGCTGAAATGGCCAGATGCATTACCTCTTGTATTGATGGGTCTCAGAAGCATTCCAGACAGAAAAACAGGAATGAGTCCACATGAGGTTCTCATGGGAAGAGCCATGAGACAGGCATTTATTCCTGGAAATAAGCTAATGAGTATAACTGATGATCTGGTATTGGACTATTGCAAAGGATTGGCTGAAATGATGCGTTCTATCTCTCACCAGGTTGGAGAAGACGCAGTCGAAAGACAGCCAGACCAAGCGCATGATTTGAATCCTGGAGATTGGGTGCTGGTAAAGAAACACGCAAGAAAGTCGTGCCTAGCACCAAGGTGGGATAAACCGCGGCAAGTCATACTAGTCACTACCACAGCAGTGAAGTGTGCAGGTTTGCCCAATTGGATTCAAGCTAGCCATACCAGAAGAGTTCCGAGCCCATCAGAGCAACAAGAGCCACCACTGACAGAGCAGGCTGAAGCGTCAGGAGTTGTAAACTGTGAAATTGAAGAATCTAGAGTGATAGATTCTGAAAGACAACCATATGATGAACAGCCCGAGTTAAGTCAGGAAGAATGGATCCCAGTGATTGAAATAATTGATGATGCTATTGAACCCAGAAGAAGAACAGAACTGAAAAGACAGGAAGGTAGTCAGGAAGAGACAGGGGAAGAAGAACACACTCAGGTGAAAACAGAAAGAGACATAAACAAACCTGAGGAGGGAAAAAGAGAAGAACACGTTCAGGCAGAAGAAGAAAAGTTTGAATTAAGACCTGAACAATACCAGATAGAGTTAGAAGAACAAGCTCAGGCAGAAGAAGAAAGATTTGAAGTAAGACCTGAGCAGGATCAGACAGAATTCGAAGAACAAGCTCAGGAAGAAGTAGAACAAAATACGGTAGAACCTGAGCAGGAAGAAGCAAAAGAAGGTACAAGCACAGAAAACAGAGAAATAGAACAGATTGTGCCCAGAATAAATGAAATAAAAAGAACCTTACAAGGAGATAAGGAAGGTGAAAACGCAGTACAAATCAAAAGAGTCAGAAAGGGAGACAATTGGCCAACTGGAGTAAAGAAACTAAAATATCACCTAAGAAAATCTGAAAAGAAACCAGAGCAAGTGAACGAAATGACAAGTCAAACAAGACCTAAACAAACTTTAGCAAAAATAACTCGAAGAAGTCCAAGATTGAGAAATTTAAACAGAAAATACAAGGCTCCAGAGTGGACATACGTCATTCTTGAGGAATTTGAGTCCCTGGATTTGTCTGATGAGACAGAAGAAGACCATATTGCACAAATTGATGAAAGCCAATTGAAACCTCCTTAAGAACAAAAAGAAAGGCTAAGACTGAAAAGGAAAAAGATAAGAGAAAAGAAATTCTCAGGAATAAAATGGCCGACATTGAAGTTAGCGGAAAACCAAAATGTGGATTTAAAAGAAAATGTTTTAGATTTTGTTTTTGTAGTATTTTATTAGCAGCATTAGGATGGCTATTCCTAACAGTAGGAGTACATTTATTAATGAAAACAAGTAACGAGAATAATACAGATACTAATGTTAAGATAGATAGATTAAGAGAAACTAAATTAGAAATAGGAGTGGAAGATGAAGCAAACTATCACAATGAATCAGACTATAATACGTCCTCTAATGTGTTTATTAAATTGTTATTTCAGTATGTTAGCACTATGGAAATTAGCAATTGTTACGTATGTATGAAGTTGCCCTCATCAGTATCAAAAGGGATTACATATCACCATATACCTTTAACTTATGGTGTGTCATGTAGTATTTTATCAAGTTTGTTTTACACTACAGGGAGATTGCAGTATTTTTATTCTAATTTAGATGTAATATTTTCTGAACTACCTATTAGAAAGAATATGAATCCAGTAGCTAGTAGTAAAACGCACAGTTTATGGGTGAATTTTTCATAACAATGAGTTCAATAGATTTAGTTCAGGCACATAGAGATAATCTAACATGTATATTAAGAAAAGAAGAAAAATATTTTTTGAATTTAGTAGAAGAAAGGAGACAGGATTTAATGAGGAAGGCAACTACACAGAAAACCCATGTACCTTCATGGGTTGGGAAGGAGGAATCTATGCAAGTGGCAAGGCTCATGCTGCGATGTCCCTGGACTTTGTGAAAAGGGAAAATTCTGCCTCCATAGATTAAAGACAGATTATAACAATAATTACATTGGTTCCAGTGAATGTGAACATAACTTCCTAATATTAGGAGGATGGGGACTAAAAGGGGGAACTGATCCTGTGTTTCCAGGAGTGTATTATGTTTGTGGGAGCAATGCCTATTACAGGTTACCTGCAAGATGGTACGGAAGCTGTTATTTTGGAATAGTTTTTCCAAAAATTTATCATGTAGATAAAATCAGTGGAACCAATGGGAATTCTAATGGACTAACACGTAAAAGAAGGGCTAGTTTTTCTGAAATTGTAGGAGATATTTTTAGTGCACTGATACCCTCAGTTGGAGTCATTCTAAATTCACAGAAAATTTGTAAGTTATCAACCATAGTTGATCGTCTTTCTACAGATACTGCAGGAGGATTTCTAATGATTAACACAGAAATGGTTGCAATTAGATCTATGGTTTTACAGAACCGTCTTGCTCTTGATATATTGTTAGCAAAGGAAGGTGGAGTCTGTGGCATGTTGAAAGTTCAACATTGCTGCACTTATATTCCGGACAAGAGCAGAGAAATTAAAGGAAATATTGAAAACATTACGGGAATGCATAAAGATTTGACCCAACTGGAGGTTGACAGTGTGTGGGGAAGACTAACAAAAAGTATAACATCAATAGGGAAATGGTTTGTTGATTTTGGGAAAAGTTTTCTAGGTCAGATAATAATACCATTAGTTATGATAATAACAATAGTGATGTTAATAATGATTACATATAGATGTTGTAGAAAGGGTACGAAAGAAAAGGTACACTTGAACAGAAAGGGAAAGGGACAGACACAAAAGAGAAAATATGAGGAAATACGCTTAGAAGAAATGAAAGGCAGGTTATATAAGAAGATGCGAGATTTAGAAGGAAACGAAATCAATGATGAAAGTTTGAGAGGACAAATAGAGAAAACTGAGAAGTGTTAAAGTTGGTATCTGGGATGGATGGGAAATTTTGTGATGGCTTAATATGCCATCAGAGAGGGATTGATGGAGCAAGGACTCGAACACGAGACTTGCTCGGAAGCAATTCTCTCGTTTAAACTCATTAACGAATTACTAACAACGTGTTTCAAATTACTAACAATGTGTTTTGTGATTAATAATACGCATTTACTTCATACGCGGGAAAGAATGAAGCTTGCCTATGTGTCTACTAACTACAATAACATGGACGTAGGACTAGAATGCAATTTAACACGGGATCTTTACTGCGCATGCGTCTACTGCATCTACGTAGTATGACGAAGTAACGCTTGGAGGGAAATTCTGGCGCTTGCGCAAAGAGCTATAAAATGGCCGCTTGAAAGCTCACATGCATGGCACCTGCTTGCTGTAATTAGAAAAGTTTTTTATACTAATGCAAATGCAGAAAGGGAAATAATAAATGGTACGGGTTTGAGTAGAGGTTGGTGGTATACAGTGAAATCATTTATTTTTGAGAATAACATTTCTCCTTTTGACTTTATTATTAGTGCGTATTTGGGCCTGTCAAACTTGTCTGAGTCGAGCAGACTGATGTGGTGCAACGCATGCGCCCTGGTGTGGAAGCTTGAAAGGATGACTAAGGACTTGTCACGAGTCCAAGGTCGGCGGAGATGTGCCCTGGGAACATGAGGGTGAAGAGTTCATATGAAGGAACTTATTCGAGAAAATTGTTACATTTGTATTAATAAAGTTTAAAGATGTATGGGAAAGGAAGGGCGGAATAAAAGTTTGAAGGGAGGAGCTTGGAAACAATGGTTTAAAGAAATAAATGAAGTATAAGCATGGTGTGATGATCATCCCCCCTCGCCTGTCCAATCAGAAGTTAGTATTCTGTAAAAATGAAACATTAATGGGTGGTACATGCCTATGGAATAGTATAATTGAGGTAGTCTAGTTAGCTAGAGGAGAACGGGGTGTGCCGAGAGGATGCAAAGCTCATGATGCTGTTGGTGCTGGGTGGTGCTGATGCTTTGAAATGCTGATGAAGAAATCGAATGCAGAACCATCTACTTAATTTGGGTGGGTTAGAAAGAAGATCGCGGAAGAACTACGAGGAGGAAGAGAGTGTCAGAGAGGGGTGCGACGTAGTCGTCGGTATCTAGAGAGGTGAAGTATCCTGTCCTGATTCCTGTCCTGAAGTCTTTGTCTCCTGATCTGTCCTGGGGACCCTTACCAGCCCTTTGGCCAGGGGGTTGGTCTTCACACCATACTTGGTAATTATAACTCATCGTCTTGATAAATGTTCTTCTCTCTCTATCCTCTTCTCTCTGAGCATAATTATTGTGTGGATCTGAATTTGTTAATGTCTATTGAACTTGATTGAATTTGGCACTCTTGCGAATGAGGGTGTTTGTACTGAAACGCTTTTTGAGACGGTTCACAACATCTTAATTTAGATAAAGATTTTAAAGCTCAATTGAGTCTGTCATTATTTTATTTTTATCAAGAAATGTATAATAAGTTAAGTTAATTGTCACCATCAACTAGTTCCACCTAACTGGTCCATTGACCAGAGGAAAGAACTGTTTGATCAGTGAAAGGTTTAGTTAGGGAAGAAAATAACTAGATCTTGAGGTATGAAATTTATAAAACTATACAAAGTTCCAGCGGTCTACTTGGTGATTAGTGAGAGAGAGTTATATGGGCCCAGGTGAGTATATGGTAGTGGAGTACCTGTTACTAGTACGCCGCTGGATCAAAGGTATCAACAAAAGGTTTGTGGTGCTAAAATCACCATCTTCCCAGCTTTCAGGAACAGGGCAATTTTTGTCAGAAAAACAAACTTTTCTCCACATTTTTGGCATTTTACTGGGACATAGCCTATTTTTCAATTTTTTGTGCTTTCATCCTCCTTCCGGTTAGTGGTAGAAATGGGTATGAAAGCAATAATGGATTCCAGAAAGCTATACATTTAGGAAAAGTAGACAGAATTCTGAATTAGGCAAGGGGTCATTTGTGTAGATACTTCAAGGTTTTCCTTAGGAAACTAACAGTTGAAATTAAAATATATTTAAATTGAGTTGAAAAATACAGCCATTTGTGTAAACTTCACCTGTAATTTCTTCTAAGTGTGGCAGATTTTTTAAAACAATATACCGTTACATCCGCTGGACCCTTCAGGTTGTGGTGATATATAGGACTTTGTTAGACCTGGCATCCTTGGCGTGGGCTTTCCCCTGTATTTTTGCCTTTGCCTCCTGTGTTTTTACTGTGTGTTGGACTTCATTGTTGCTGGTCTTGATGCTTTGGGCACTTTGCCACTGCTGTTCATTGTCAAAGTGCAAGTGCTCCCTCTGTAAATTGTTGTCATGGATTAGTGTTTTCATAATTGGCTTATTTGATTTACTGTTAAGTCCCTAGTACAGTGCTCTGTGTGTGCTCTGTGTGTGCCCAGGGCCTGTAAACCAAATGCTGCTAGTAGGCTTGCAGCACTGATTGTGCCCACCACACAAGCAGCCTTGCAAAAGGGTCTCAGGCCTGCCATTGCAGTGTCTGTATGCAGCCTAGGACTGCCATGTCGACCTGGCAAGTGCACCCACTTGCCAGGCCCTAACCTTCCCTTTTCTTACATGTGAGCCACCCCCTAAAGTAGGCCCAAGGTACCCCTATGGACAGGGTGCAGTGTATGTTAAAGGTAGGACATGCCCTGATGTGTGTGGCATGTCCTGATAGTGAATTACTGCCAATTTCGTTTTTCACTATTGAAAGGCTATCTGCAGGATAGAATGGGAGTTTATTTATAACATCTTTTAAATATAACTTTCCATAGGGACAAGATAGGAATGTAAAGTTTAGTGTGCCTGAACTCAGAATATAAAGATGCATATTTTAGTAAGGATGATTTTTACATTCTGTGATTGAAAATTCCACTTTTAGAGAGTGGGTATTTTCTTGCTTAGCCATCCAGTGTGCCTCTGCTAGGTTTGTGTATTGACTATCTGGCTTTGGAGTGACAGGGGCTGGCGATGTGCATTCTGTTCAGACAGCCACTTGGGGGGTGAGGTGTGTCCTGCCTTTTCAGGGTGAGTCAGGGCTGGGCTTAATAGACCTGGGTTGCATTCAGAGTAGGGAGAGATTTCTTTCACACCTGAGTGGGCCTGGTCTGCCTTGGACAATGCTGTCTCCACTTCCTGCCGGGCAGCTGCACCAGAGAGGACATAACTGGTTTTGACTGGGCAAAGAGCTTCTCTGTCACCAGAGAACCAAGGAATTTGTGCTATAAAAAGTGGGGCCCAGACTTTTAGATTACTTCTGGAATTCAAGAGGAACCTCTGCCAAGGAGAAGAGCTGTGAGAAGCTGGAGGAGAAGTACTGCCCCTTTACTGTGTGCTGTCTGGGGTTGGCCTGCAGTAGCTGTTTCTGCCAAGGAGAGGAACTGTGTGTGTATCCTGCTTGAAAAATATTTCCAAGGGCTTGAAGTAGAGCTTGCCCCCTGTTCAAGAAGTCTCAGGAACAGCAAAGACTTCACCATCCATCTGGGCACCGTCTCTGGAACCGCTGGGTTTCAGGCACCGCAGAGAAGAAGAGCAGCTAACTCTGTCACTGAGTCTGTTGCTGGTTCCGTGTCCTGAATGCACTGCAGAAAGCACTGCCACCCTTCGCACCATATCGCTGGTCTCACCAATGCCGCTGAGTGACCATCACTGAGCCGCTGCTTGCACCGCGTCCTGTGGGCACTGCACTCCACACCACCTTGCTTCACTCTGCCCAGACCTCACCGACACCATCGCTGCCCACCCGAACATCGACGGGCTCCGTCGCATGCACCGTATCGAGCACCGCCTCGCTCTGCACCATAGACTTGGTGTCACTGATGTCGTTGGACGACCATCACCGAGCCGCTGCCTGCACCGCGCCGTGAGGGCACCGCACACTGCACCGCTTCCACTTCCCCCCGCAACCGCGACGGTTGTCCCCGACCGAGTTGTACCAATGGGTTCTGCGGCAACGAGAAAGGTACTGTCTACGAGTCTGTTGACGCTACAGCTGACCCGGTCAGCTGGAACTGTTAGACTCTGTCGTTTTCAGCATCGCGGTAGCGCCGGAAGAAGCTACCGACTCGGAAGAGCTGTGTTTTTAAGCAATTTCTGCAATTTAAAGGTTATCTTGCAAAGTACCTATTTTTCCAGTATTGTATGTTGGATTTTTGTCTTTTTGGTCTTGTTGGTTTAGATAAAGATTTGCTATTTTTCTATACTGGTGTGGTGTCGATTTGTAGTGTTTTCACTGTGTTACTGTATGCATACACAAATGCTTTACACACTGCGTCTGAGATAAGCCTGTCTGCTCGTGCCAAGCTACCAAGGGGGTGACCAGGGATTATTTTAGAAGTGTATCCCCCTTACCCTGAATAGGAAGAAGGGTCTTTACTTGGACAAAGGTGCAAGCCATTGCCAACTAGAGACCCCCATTTCTAACATTGGTGGTCAGCGGTGAGGATCCGGACTTGCATTTTTGTGCCTTACACACAGTAGTTGATGTACACTATTAGTATAGTGCAGACCATTACACAGCCACATACCACTGCCGAACTTTTTCCTTTTTGATTTTTTTGCAACTTGAGAACGGCCAATTTTCTCATAATGACCAAGCCAGCATCTATTGCATCTATTGACATCGAATTTGAAGAAGATAGGGTGGAAACCTACACTGTGTCTCAACTAAAAGCCATCTGCAAGAAATTAGAAATCTCTGTAAGAGGCCTCACCAGGAAGGAGGGATACCAAAAGGCGCTGAGAGCCTGGTTGGAATCCAAAAATGCCAGTGGGCAGGATGAGGATCCTATGGTGGAGACGGAGAATTTGGATGGGCAGCAGGAGGGGCTGTTGAATCTGCCAGGGGGGGTACCTTCCAGAGAGGGCAGCAGTGTGTCTTCAAAGGGGATGTCTCCAGAGGAGCTGGAGGACAGAGAGAGAAGTAGAGTGCATGAGTTGGAGCTTACAAAGCTCAGGTTGGGAAAAGAGGATAAGGAATTGGAGTTAGAAAGGCTGAAGTTGGTTCTGGAGGAAAAGAGGATGGCCTTAGAGCATGAAAAAGGGTTGAAGGAGCTGGGCATAAAAGCCAAGAGTGTGGAATCCAGTTCCAATGGCGGCATCTTGTCATCAGTGCCTGGGAAGGGAGAGTGTACATCCCCAAGGAGGTAATCAAAGAGTACGCGAAGAGTGATGACATTGGTCAGTGGTTCAGGGGGTATGAGGTAGCAATGAGGTCCCACAGAATCCCTGAGAGAGACTGGGGAGCGGGGTTGTGGAGCTGCTTCATGACAGAAGGGAGGGAGACATTGCTAGCCTTACAAGAAGAGGAGAAAATGTGTTATGCTCCTATGAAGGAAGCCTTAATCAGGAGATATGGCTTTAACCTAGAACTGTTCAGGCAGAAGTTTAGGACCTGTAACAAGCTTGAGTCAAGCACTTGGGTGTAGTATGTTTCCTATTTTTGCAGAGCACTGGATGGTTAGGTGAAGGGTAGCCAGGTAAATGATTTTCAGGTGCTTTATGATTTGATGGCATGGGAGCACTTGTCTGCTAATTGTTTTCCAGAACTAGGCCAGCATTTGATTGACAGTAAGCTGACTGACCCCAGGAAGCTTGCTGTGGAGGCGGACTGCCGGGCCAGTACCAGGGTCCACAAAGGACATGTGGGAGACTCTGCCAAGGGTGGGCAGGGTCCCCAGCAGAAGAGTGGGGGGGGAAGGGTAAACAAAAGGAGTTCCAAAAAAAGGGCCCCAAGTAATTCCCAAGGGAAAGGTTCCCAGCCCCCAGTGAGAAGAAGCCTTTGGCCCCTGAGGGTAAGCATGCCCCGAAGGGCCCCGCACATGTTATGCGGGGCCACTTCAATGAGGTTAGGTGGGTCACTTCAATGAGGATCCTAAGTGTCCCAAAGCCACCACCGCCCCCACTGGTGCACCACCCCGTGGGTTGACTAGTGTTGTCTTGGGGGGGTGGGAGCCCGCATAATTGACCCTGGTCTCACTAGGAGACAGTGAGATGGTCCCAAGGACCCACCTGCCCACTAACACTAAGAAATACGGGCAGTGGGTGACAATAATTGGCCATACTGTGCAGGCTCTGAGAGACACTGGAGCCAATGTGACAGCTGTCAGTTGCCGGCTAGTGTCTGAAGAGCAGGTAGTCCCCAACGTACTCTACCCAGTAGTTGCAGCTGACAACTCAGAGTGCCTCTGCAAAGTGGCACAGGTTCTCATTGAGTGGGGGGGTCTCAGGTACCTTGAAAGTAGTTGTGAGGCCAGCCATGCCTGTTGACTGTCTGCTTGGTAACGATCTGGAGAGTTCCCCTTGGGAGAAGGTAGAACGTAGGTCTCATTTGGAGATGTTGGGTCTGCCTGAGTGGGTGTGTGTGACCACTCGGTCAATGGCAGCCGGTAAGGGCAATCAAGAGGACCTGGAGCCTGGAAGAATAGCCCAGGTGCCTGCCAAAAATAGAGGAGGCCACAGAAGTTTCCACGGTCCAGGAGGAGGCAGACCTTGAGGGGGAAGCCCTGGAGCCTACAGGGGAGCAAGTGGCTGGACTGGGGGACCTGCTTGAGCTGACCCACTAGCAGCAGGAAGGGAGCCCCTCCAGGGAGGAATTCTGGAAGGAGCAGCAGGAATGCCCCTCTCTTGTGGGTTTGCGGCAGCAGGCTGCAAACCAAGCCGCAGGTGATCAGTCTGGGTCACATTAGATTTACTGGGAGAATGGTCTCCTGTATAGTGAGCCTAAGGTTGCTGAGCCTGAGTCAGCCCATGTGTTGGTGGTACCCCAGCGCTTCAGAGCCTTCCTATTGGGTCTGGCTCATTATGTGTCTTTGGCAGGGCATTTGGGGCTAGACAAAACCTTTGAAAGGCTTGTCACCTACTTTTACAGGCCCCGAATGCGCAAGGATTCTGACACTCACTGTCGGGCTTGCCAGACCTGCCAGGCAAGTGGTAAGCATGGGAGGAAGAGCAAGGCTGCTTTGCAACCTTTCCCTGTCGTCAGCACCCCCTTTGAGAGGGTGGGCATCGACATTGTGGGTCCTCTGGACCCAAAGACAGGCATGGGCAATAGGTTCATCCTGGTCTTGGTGGACCATGCCACCCGGTACCCCGAGGCCATCCCTCTCTGGACTGTGATGGCCCCCGTGGTGGGTCGAGCGTTGATGGGAATCTTCTCCCATGTGGGATTCCCCAGAGAGGTGGTGTCTGACCAGGGGACCAACTTCATATCCAGGTATATGAAGTCCCTGTGACAGGAGTGCGGTGTTACCTATGAATTCACCACTCCTTACCACCCCCAAGGAAATGGGCTGGTTGAGAGATTCAATCGGACCCTGAAGGGCATGATTATGGGTCTTGGCGAACCCATGAGGCGTAAGTGGGACGTCCTCTTACCAAGCCTGTTGTTTGCTTACAGGGAGGTACTGCAGAAGTCCTTAGGGTTCAGTCCAATTGAACTCCTGTATGGGCATCCTGTAAGAGGACCTCTGAGTCTGGTCAAACAAGGCTGGGAGAAAGCTCCCAGTAAACCACCCCAGGATGTGTATAGCTACATGCTGGCCTTCAGGAACCAGACCAAGCGCTTCAGGCAACTCGCCCAGGCGAATCTGGAAGCCAGCCAGGAAGAAATAAAACAGTGGTATAATCAGAATGCCACTCTGATCGAGTTTCAGCCTAGCCAGAAAGTGTGGGCCATAGCCCAAGTCGAGCCTTGTGTGCTCCAGGACAAGTGAACTGGGCCTTTTGTGGTGGTGGAGCGCAAGAAACAAGTCACCTATCTGGTGGACTTGCAGTCTCCCAGGAACCCTTTGCGGGTCCTACATGTGACCCACCTCAAGCCCCACTTGGAGAGTTCCGAAGTGAGCATGCTCCTAGCGACAGATGATGGAACAGAAGAGGAGACTGAGCCTCTCCCTGACCTCGTGTCTGCTAAGGAGCACGATGGATCAGTGGACGGTGTAAACCTTTCCCTTGCCCTGACTCCTGAATAGCAGAGTGACTGCCGCCAACTGTTGGGACAGTTTGCTGCTCTGTTCTCCCTAACCCCTGGTGTCACTCAGTCGTGTGTCCATGATGTGGACACTGGGGACAGTCCTCCTGTAAAACACAAAATTTACAGATTGACTGACAGGGTCAAAGCTAGCATCAAGGAGGAAGTCTCCAAGATGTTGGCTCGAGGGGTGATTGAGCCCCTTCAATAGCCCTTGGTCCAGCCCAGTGGTCTTGGTCCCAAAGGTTGCCGCACTGGGTGCCACGCCAGAACTCCGGTTCTGTGTGGGCTACCGAGGGCTCAATCCAGTCACCAGGACTGACGCGCACCCCATCCCCAGAGCTGATGAGCTCATAGATCGGTTGGGAGCTGCCAAGTACCTTAGTATGTTTGACTTAACGTCTGGTTATTGGCAGATTGCCTTAACTGATAGGCAAAGGAGAGGTCTGAATTTTCAACCCCAGAGGGGCACTACCAGTTCCGGGTGATGCCCTTTTGGGTTGACGAATGCCCCTGCTGCCTTTCAGAGGTTGGTCAATCAGGTGTTGGCCGGGCTGGTGGATTTCAGTGCGGCCTACTTGGATGACATCGCAGTGGTCAGTGCCACTTCGGAGGAACACCTGCGTCACCTCTGGGAAGTGTTAACAGCTCTACAGAGGGCAGGCCTCATGATCAAAGCCAGCAAGAGCCAGATCGAGCAGGGATCAGTGGTGTACTTGGGAAACCAGGGGGCCGATTATGATCTTGCTAGGAAGGCCTCCGAATCGGATTTGGCTTTCCCGGATCCGATTCGTAGCCCTTGCTTCTGACCGAATCGTACACAGGTCCGAACTACCAAGTACGATGCGAAGATCGCGTACGCATCGACCAAATCGTTTCCGAACCCAATCCTGGCCATACAACTCGCTCGTAGCCAAATTGTGCCGCGCAATGGAGTAGGATTCCGAACAAGCGAGTACGATGCACGATTCGGACAGCCGCATCGACTCAGTCTCAGCGAGACGAAACTGCTGTTGGAATCGGACTTCGAGGGGGCCGTAGCAGGCCCCCCTTCACCCGAGGCCCTCCTAATTGGTCACGGGGGGTGCCCATGGGTCCCCCGATCCAAGCATGCACAGTGTGGCGGGCACCATGGGGTGCCCGCCACAGGGTGTACGCTTTTCCCCACCCACCCCTTTTTACTATGGGAGCCTGTGTACGGGTACGGTATACAGGCTCCCATAGACTTCAATGGGAGTCCGAGCGAACTGAGTCCATCACTATACGGACGCATCGGAATCAATCGCTCGGACTCCCGGAGCACGATTCGCTCGGAAAGCCCTCCAGATCCGAGTCGTACGGAGGGATTTTCTAGCGAGATCGTAATCGGCCCCCAGGTAGGGAGCGGCCAGGTGGCGCCCCTACAGCCGAAGATTGATACCATTCTGGCTTGGTAACCCCCCAAGACCCAGACAGAGGTGAGAGCCTTTCTAGGCCTCACCGGGTATTACAGGAGGTTTGTCAAAGGATATGGCACCATTGTTGCCCCCTTAACTGAGCTGACTTTCAGGAAGCATCCCAGGAAGATTAACTGGACTGATGCCTGTCAGAAAGCCGTTGATGCCCTGAAGACTGCCATATGCATGGCGCCCGTGCTCAAGGCACCTAACCTCTTGCAGGAATTCATGGTGCAGACAGATGCTTCAGAGCATGGTGTGGGAGCTGTGCTCTCACAACTAAATAAGGAGGGCCTAGCCCAACCCGTAGCTTTCATTAGCAGGAGGTTACTCCCCGAGAACAAAGGTGACGTGCGATTGAGCATGAGGCGTTTGCTGTGGTCTGGGCACTGATGAAGCTGAGGCCCTACTTGTTTGGGACTCACTTCCAGCTTCAGACCGACCACAGGCCCCTCAAATGGTTGATGCAGATGAGGGGTCAGAACCCAAAGTTGTTGAGGTGGTCCATTTCCCTACAGGGGATGGACTTTACGGTGAAACACCGCCCTGGCACAGAGCATGCAAATGCTGATGGTCTGTCCAGATTTTTCCACCTTAGTGAAGAGAACTCCCAAGAGGGTGGGTAGTTCTCCCCACATTTCAGCTGGAGGGGACATGTGTTAGACCTGGCATCCTTGGCATGGGTTTCCCCTGTATTTTTGCCTTTGCCTCCTGTGTTTTTACTGTGTGTTGGACTTCGTTTTTGTTGGTCTAGATGCCTTGGGCACTTTGCCACTGCTGTTCATTGTCAAAGCGCAAGTGCTCCCTCTGTAAATAGTTGTCATGGATTAATGTTTGCATAATTGGCTTATTTGGTTTACTGTTAAGTCTCTAGTACAGTGCACTGTGTGTGCCCAGGGCCTGTAAACCAAATGCTGCTAGTGGGCTTGCAGCACTGATTGTGACACCCACAAAAGCAGCCTTGCAAAAGGGTCTCAGGCCTGCCATAGCAGTGTCTGTGTGCAGCCTAGGACTGCCATGTCAACCTGGCAAGTGCACCCACTTGCCAGGCCCTAACCTTCCCTATTCTTACATGTGAGTCACCCCCTAAGGTAGGCTCAAGGTACCCCTGTGGGCAGGGTGCAGTGTATGTTAAAGGTAGGACATGCCCTGATGTGTGTGGCATGTCCTGATAGTGAATTACTGCCAATTTCGTTTTTCACTATTGAAAGGCTATCTGCAGGATAGAATGGGAGTTTATTTATAACATCTTATAAATATAACTTTCCATGGGGACAAGATAGGAAGGTAGGGCCCGATTCGCAAAAGTAATCCTAACTTTACGACTTTCGGTATTCACAAAGCGCATTTAGGAGTAGTAAAGTTAGGATTTTGTCTCAGTTAAACTTCAGTTTTGGTCTTAAGTTTAACTTAAGACCAAAACTTAGGTTTAACTGAGACAAAGTTTTGGTCTTAAGTTTAACTTAAGACCAAAACTTAAATTTAACTGAGACAAAGTTGTGGTCCTAAGTTTAAGTTTTGGTAATAAGTTTAACTTAAGAACAAAACTTAGGTTTAACTGAGACAAAGTTTTGGTCTTAAGTTTAAGTTTTGGTCTTAAGTTTAAGCTTTGGTCTTAAGTTTAACTTAAGACCAAAACTTAAGTTTAACTGAGACAAAATCCTAACTTTACTATTCCTAAATGCCCTTTGTGAATGGGGAACTGACGCAGCCCATTCCTGTAAATAGGGGGGTCAGGCAGGGATGTGTGCTTGCCCCCACCCTGTTCTGCATATACATCAATGGCCTGATTGATGCACTGACACTGACACAAGGACAGAGATGCTCCCAAAATCGCGCACAAGCACTTTCCCGCCATGATGTTTGCAGACGATACTCTCCTCCTTTCTAAGTCGCCAATGGGTATACAAAGAATCTTAGATGGATTTTGTGA
This sequence comes from Calotriton arnoldi, assembly GCA_963921515.1. Lineage (NCBI taxonomy): Eukaryota > Metazoa > Chordata > Amphibia > Caudata > Salamandridae > Calotriton > Calotriton arnoldi. Next base: position 48,251 of record CAWUFW010013608.1, read on the forward strand.
GTTTTGTAGGACATGGGGACTAGAGATCAATATAAACAAAACAACATTTATGATCTTTAACCCTAGCAAATCCACACGCTCTAACCCGCACATGAACGGAATCCCTCTGGAGCAGGTCACTGTATTTGATTATTTGGGCCTAACTCTCAATGAAAACATGACCTGGGGGGCCCAGATAAACAAGTCTAACCTCAAATTGACACAAATCATAGGTGGCTTGGCTAAGTTTTTCAGAAAGACCTTCCACAAACCAGCGAGTCCGGCTATGGAGATTTATAAAAGCCAGGCAAGGAGCTCTGCCTTATATGGGGTTGAACTCTGGGGGCACTCTGACTATAGGTCTCTGGTTGTTACTGAGAACAACTTCCTTAGACAACTATTCGGATTACTGAAAAGCTCCCCTCTGGTCCCACTGCGTATGGACCTAGGGGTGAGATCCATCGCTGAGGAAATTGAGTGCAGGCCACTACTTTTCTGGCGGCGCCTGTGGATAACACCGGAACTGTCAGAGTATAGCTCAGAGCTACAGGAAATTTTGAGACTACCCGGCTCAGTAAAGTTGCATTGGCTTTCATTTATCAGGGAGAGCCTAAAAGCAATAGGATTAAAAGAATTATGGGAAAACCCTGACACTGCCTGTATGAGAACATCACGCAAACTTTTAACTTCCAGCTATTGGGGGAGACTAACCGCTAAACTCCATACAGAACCCGCCCATGGCACTCTTACCTCACTTTTCATGGAAGTTAAAGACACCCCCAGGATGGAGGCATGTCTTGATGAAATCCGCCCGGCATCAGGCAGGAAATTATATGTGCAGTTTCGCCATGGCTGTCTCCCCCTGCATGTTTTTACTTGTAAATGGTCAGGTGGTAATCCAACTGGGTGTCCAGCCTGTAGCACGTGTGTTGAGTCTGAACTACATGTGTTCTTCTTTTGCCCGGAATATCATCTAATAAGACAAAAATGGCTGGTCCAGTTGTGTAAAAATCTAGGTACAACCCGTTGCATGGAAGCATTTAGAATTTTAAAATATAACACAGACTCCCACATAGTTTTTGCAGTTTCACGTTTCTTGAATTCCATGTGGTGGTCCAGGAGTAACTTCCTTAAGAATTTAAACCAAGGTACTGACAGTTGACTGACTTTCTAATCCTTTTTTAAACCAAAAATGATTTATCTTAGATGAAATGTTTTATCTCTTTTAACTTTCTTTTAATCATTTTTACTGTATGTACATATTTCTGTGTGTTCTTTTATGGTGAATAACCAAAATAATGAAATATTGGATTGGATTGGATTGGAATACCGAAAGTCGTAAAGTTAGGATTTTGTCTCAGTTAAACTTATGTTTTGGTCTTAAGTTTAACTTAAGACCAAAACTTAAGTTTAACTGAGACAAAATCCTAACTTTACTACTCCTAAATGCCCTTTGTGAATACCGAAAGTCGTGAAGTTAGGATTTTTTCTCAGATTACTTTTGTGAATCGGTCCCGTAAAGTTTAGTATGACTGAACTCAGAATATAAAGATGCATATTTTAGTAAGGATGATTTTTACATTCTGTGTTTGAAAATACCACTTTTAGACAGTGGGTATTTTCTTGCTTAGCCATCCAGTGTGCTTCTGCTAGGTTTGTGTATTGACTGTCTGGCTTTGGAGTGACAGGGGCTGGGGATGTGCATTCTGTTCAGACAGCCACTTAGGGGGGTGGTGGGTGTCCTGTCTTTCCAGGGTAAGTCATAGCTGGGCTGAATAGACCTGGGCTGCATTCAGAGTAAGGGGAGGAGATTTCTTTCACACCTGAATGGGCCTGGTCTGCCTTGGACAATGCTGTCTCCACCTCCTGCTGGGCAGCTGCACCAGAGAGGGCAGAACTGGTTATGGCTGGGCAAAGAGCTTCTCTGCCACCAGAGAACCAAGGAATGCGTGCTATAAAAAGTGGGGCCCAGACCCCAGACTTTTAGATTACTTCTGGAATTCAAGAGGAACCTCTGCCAAGGAGAACCGCTGCTGTGTGCTGTCTGTGGTTGGCCTGCAGTAGCTATTTCTGCCAAGGAGAGGAACTGTGGGCTTGAAGTAGAGCTTGCCCCCTATTCAAGAAGTCTCAGGGACAGCAAAGACTTCACCATCCCTCTGGGCACGGTCTCTGGAACCGCTGTTTTCAGTCACCACAGAGAAGAGCAGCCGACTCTGTCAATGAGTCTGTCGCTGGTTCCGTGTCCTGAAGGTACCACAGAAGGCACCGCCGCACTTCGCACGGCATCCCTGGTCTCACTGATGCTGCTGGGCGACCGTCACCGAGCCGCTGCTTGCACCTTGTCCTGTGGCCACCGCACTCCGCACCGCCTCGCTTCACTCTGCCCGGACCTCACCAACACCATCACTGCCCACCCAAACATCGACCGGCTCCGTTGCCTGCACTGTGACCTGCCAGCATCGCATCGAGCACCGCTTCACTCCGCATTGTAGCCTTGGTCTCACCGACGCCGTTGGACAACCGTCACCGAGCTGCTGCCTACACCGTGCTGTGAGGGAACCGCACGCTGTACCACTTCCACTTCACCCCGCAACCGCGATGGTTGCGCCCGACCGACTCGTACCAACGGGATCGGCCGCAACGAGAAAGGTACTGTCTACGAGTCTGTCGATTCTACAGCTGACCCTTACCGACGCGGTCAGCTGGAACTGTTAGACTCTGTCGTTTTCAGCATCGCGGTAGCCCCGGACGGAGCTACCGACTCGGAAGAACTGTGCTATTAAGCTATTTCTGCAATTTAAAGCTTATCTTGCAAAGTACCTATTTTTCCAGTATTGTATGTTGGATTTTTGTCTTTTTTGGTCTTGTTGGTTTAGACACAGATTTGCTATTTTTCTAAACTGGTGTGGTGTCCATTTGTAGTGTTTTCACTGTGTTACTGTGTGCATGCACAAATGCTTTACACACTGCCTCTGAAATAAGCCTGTCTGCTCGTGCCAAGCTACCAAAGGTGTGAGCAGGGGTTATTTTAGAAGGGATTACTGACACAACCTCGACCCCTATAATATCGACCTACACAATTATCGATTCACTAATATCGCACACAAAAATATCGACTACCAATACACACAATTGAAATTACACAAAAATCTAAAAAAATATATTGTCAAAATATTTATCGATTACAAAAATATCGACTACAGAAAAATAGTACACAAAAATATAGAAAATGTTAAAATAACATATAATGCAACAAAAATATCGATGTACATAATATCGATAGCACAAACATTGCTAAAATACATATTAACTCATCATAAAAATAAAATTTAAACATTAAAATAAAATATTTTCAACACTTTTAAAAAAGAAACAAAAAACTTAATTCAAGCATTAAAACACACATGAAATAATGAATTACACAAATACAAAAACTAAAATACAAACTAAGGGGCCCATTACGATACCCGGCGTAAATAAATCCGCCAGGCATGGAAGCGGCAAAAATCCGCCCGCACACACCGCCTGAACACCGACCACGCCATTACGATTACACAAACCGAAAACCGCCATCGGCGGAAAAATCACACAAAATACCGCCCGCCAACGTCCGAGTCGGAGTCAAACCGCCCGCCACGGACGGAAACACGCACGACAACACAAAACCGCCCGCCCTCACGGCCGACACACCGCACGTGAAATTACGATCGCACCGACATGAGCGCGGAAAACCCACAAATATACCGCCCGCCAGCGCAAACAACGCCGATGAGAATCGACACGGCAGAAGCCATGGCGCCAACGTACCTGCACAGAAACCATCCGCACACAAAACCAATAGCACACAACATGGCCAACAAGTCCACACAGCAAGGCACGCACAAATACACAAGCACAGTACACATCCCGAAAACACCCCCGGACAAACAAAAATACAAAGGCCAGAACCCCAGACACAACACACCTGAAAACAACAGACCATGAGGACACACCCACATAGGTGAGTACAAAAGCAGCACTCCCACAGACCACAACCCCTTGCTACATTGCAAACTAGAGAGGAGAGGAGAGGACACAGTGACACAGCAAGGACAGCAGCACACCACAGAAACGCACACATCACAACCACCACCACCACCACCACCACCAAACACCGGCACCACAAACCCCTGCACATTACACAACACACACCGCACCAGCACCACAAACACCATGGCACCACAAAGAATGCCCAAGTACACGCCCATTGAGCTGACGGTCATGGTCGACGAGATCATCAAGGTGTACCCACAAATCTATGGGAACATGGTCCAGCACACACCACTAGCCACCAGAAACAGAATGTGGAACCGGATCGTAGACCAGGTCAATGCAGTCGGGACCCTGCCCAGGAACAGAGGTAAAATAAACAAACGTTGGAATGACGTAAAGAGCCTGGTCAAGAAGAAGGAAGGCAAAAACAGAGAGCTGGCTGCCGTCACTGGCGGAGGGAATCCCGCGCTCTTTAAGACCTTCAAAGCGTGGGAGGAGAAGGTGCGAGTCGTAATACATCCGGAGATCCTCGCCGGATTAGCAGGGGAGTGGAGGCTGGTAAGTACAAACTAATGTATACCAGCACACCGCTATGTACTCACATGCGCAACTACCATGCCACAGCTCCCAGGGACAAACACCCCCATGTCCAGCACACAATACACAACACATCACACACACATGCAACAGACACCACCACACACAGCCCAAACCGAACAACTGTAAGATGCGTGGGGACATGTGTACACTCAGCCAGCCACGTAACCACCAACAGGTCCCCAAATATGCCAGAAGCGCCACAACGAGCACCCACCACACCCATGTGTCTGCCACAGCTGCACTAACCGACAAGTAACAGGTAAGTGGCAGGAACACAAAGTGCAGTGGGTGGGACGGTGGACAGCCCAAGTACAACACACACCAGGCCCCAGTCCCACAGCACAGCAAGGAGGAGCATCCCCCACACCCCACAGCCACGTGTCAGCCACTGCAGTGCACAACGACAGCCGAAAGGCAGACATCACGGTCCACAGCAATCGGTGTCAGTGGGTGTCCAGCCACCCCCACGACCCACAACACCCCCCACCCCCACAGACCTGCAACATGGAGCACCCCCGCTTAGAGCCATGTGGCATCCAGTACAGTGCACGCACGAACAACTTGCAGGTGGGAAACTGGACAGGGCTGGATTACTGGAGGCATGAGGACCATAACACGACCAACACATGGGACATGTCACGTAGCAGACGAACACGCAGCACCGCCCACCGTCACGAACAAGTGAACAATGTGCACACAGACATGAACAACAGACTCACACCCCACATGACCCATCACAGACATAGCAACACCCAAGGAGCCACGTCTGCATGCACAAGCCACACTGAATATAGTCCCACACGGCAGCCACTGTGCAACTCATCACACACAACCGAAACACCATTGAAGTCCTGTCCATGTAGCCCCTACTGCCTGTCAACCACACACCCCACAACTACGCCTATGTAAGACAAACAACACTAGACGCAACAGAGCGGAACAACATAAATGCACACGAACACCACTGAACCCATCAAACTCACTGACACACCATGCACATACAACATACCATCCATCCCATCCGTCAGCCCCAGTCTCATGAAAGGCATGTCATCCGCACAGCTGCCACACATACAGCAGTCACGCTAAGATACATGCCCATGACCAACCATGTGCCAGAAGTCAATGAAGCGCACGACACACTGTGAGCAACAACACACAACATGGGCCACACCCCCCGAGCACTGCAGTGATGCACATGGCACAGGGCAGCACGCACACCAAGGAGATGGGACAACTGCAATACGTTGGCTGGCACACAACCATCACTCACTCATAACGATGCGTCCAATGCCATGTCCAGTAATCACAACAGACAGCAAATATGCAGGCCATGTCAAGCATGCACACACCTCAAACCATGCACTGTCATGCTGCCACAACACATGTCACGTTCGGCACCCATGGCTCACAGCATGTACCCCAAAAGCATATCCCCTCCCAAATGCGAATCTGGGGCATGGCCCCCATGTTGCCATATGCGTTCCTAAGCGTTCCATTTGAACCCCAAAAGCATATTCCCTCCCAAATGCGAATCTGGGGCATGGCCCCCATGTTGCCATATGCGTTCCTAAGCGTTCCATTTGAACCCCAAAAGCATATCCCCTCCCAAATGCGAATCTGGGGCATGGCCCCCATGTTGCCATATGCGTTCCTAAGCTGCTCCATTTGAACCCCAAAAGCATATTCCCTCCCAAATGCGAATCTGGGGCATGGCCCCCATGTTGCCATATGCGTTCCTAAGCGCTCCATTTGAACCCCAAAAGCATATTCCCTCCCAAATGCGAATCTGGGGCATGGCCCCCATGTTGCCATATGCGTTCCTAAGCGTCCCATCTGAACACCAAAAGCAAAGTACAAACCAGACCCAGGATGGGCCAGGAGCCCGCATACACCAGAGTCACAATAAGTAGGGGCACAGCAACACACCCATCGGCATGGCCAATCCGTCCCATGCCACATGTGCACAGCACACAGTCCCATTGCCAAGCACACACAACTACAGATGCTACAGCCACACACACGCCCGGGAAACCCATGTACGAGATTGCACGAACTGTTAATGTCAGACGACAAATACATACTTCGCCAGGTGCAACACAATAACAAATCTCATTCTCTCCACAGGTGACGAACTGCTGGATGCTGGGGATGGAGCCAGCAGCCAGCACAGCCAGCCTACAAGCCCCCAACGAGGACACACGGATCTGGAGGATCTGTCCTCCTCTTCGGACACGGACCACCAAGCAGGCCCATCTGGTGTGGCAGGGCCCAGCCGCTCCCCAGGACCCCTCCTACCCACCAACCCATCATCCAGGGCTGCTGAACATTCCCAGCCCCCTGCTGCCACTGTCGTTGCGGCCACACCCACGGTTATTGTGGCCACTACCACTGCCGCAACCGCCACCATCGCCGCACCGACCACCACCGCCGCCACCACCGCCACGTCTTCGCTGGCACCAGCCCCAGCGCAGGTGGTGGCCCGGCCGACTGGATCCACCCTGGGAGCCACAGCGAGGACCGTGGTGAGCAATGTGGCTAGTGGGCAGGCCGGTGGCAGCAGGACTGGTAGGAGGAGCAGGGTCAGGGAAACGCCAGCCTCCCTGGGAGCCATGCCCTGCCTCAAATGGCCAGAGTCCTTGGGGCCTATGAAGAGGCCCAAGGACAATGGCTCCGGTCTGCTTCAGACACGCGTGAGGTGCTGGGGTGCTGAGGTCCATGGACGCCCGTATGGGCCAAATCGTGGACCTCATGGGACAGCTGGTGGTGGCGGTGAGGTCACAGCCAGGGACAGCAGCTCCCCTCCGCCACCACCTGCCGGGGCGCAGGGTGGAGCAGCAGTGTCCAGTTCCCCTGCGTCCACAGCCAGTGAGCACACCTCAACCACCAGCATGTCGCAAGCAGGCACCCCCTCGCAAACGTGGAAGGGGCCGTCCGAAGTGGAAACAGATCTCCCGGGAGGACTTCGCACGCTCCAAACGCAAGTGAGGCAGCCAGCCAGCCTTCCGCCAGCCTTCCTTGACCAGCCACTGCATTGACTTGGACTACGATCCCACTCCACACAGCCATCTGGATGGCATGTGTGTGTTGGACTATGGACATAGAACCAGTGGGTACACCCTGATCATCACGCAGCCATGACCGACAGCTCATTGTCACTGCACGCACCACTTTTGTCATCACCTTACACACAATCACATGTCACAGTTTGTAATAAATGCACCTTTTTCACTAACTGCTGTTTGTGCCCTGTGTTTTATTTGTACGGAATACAACGGCCACCTTGGGCGGAAAGGCACCTGATGCGTGGCATGGCAATTGAATCCGGAGGGCCTGTAGGGACCTAGGGGTGGGAGACAGAACAGGAGCACATTCAATGAGTGTGTCACACACCCATCACACAGTACATGTCAACAACTACAAGCAATGTACACACATCGCACAGAGCAATAGGGCACAATGCCACAGCCACCAACAGTGGCATACTACCCTGGCCATGGAGCGTTGACACACAGCACGCAGTGAACAAACGGCCACCCTGACACAGCACACACACACCTGCACAGATACAGCCACATCAGCCGTCGTACATGGACACTCACCGTCAAGTGAAGTAGCGGGCGATGAGCTGCTGCCGCACATTACCAGCTTCCTCCTCTCCGCTGTCCTCCTCACTCGAGCTGTCCTGGTCTGCGGGCTGGGGCCCTGGTTGATCTCCGTCATCCACGATGAGGGGGATCTGCTTCCGAATGGCCAGATTGTGCAGCATGCAGCACGCCACCACTATCTGGCACACCTTCTGTGGGGAGTACGCCAGCGCACTCTCGGTGCGGTCCAGGCACCTGAACCTGGACTTGAGGAGGCCAAAGGTACGCTCGACCACACGTCTGGTCCTCCCATGTGCCTCATTGTAGCGATCGTCTGCTGGGGTGCGAGGATTCCTCAATGGACTGAGCAGCCATGCCCCATTCGGGTACGCAGAGTCACCTGGGTGTGAGGGACACAGAGAACCGTTGCTATTCCAACTGGACAGGGGACAGCATCGCACAACCAGCACGCTACACCACTCCACATACTCACCGACAATACAGGCACGATCCTGTTGCATATTGGACATCAGTCGTGGCAAGATGCTGTTGCGCATTATGTGTGCGCCATGGGCCGAGCCTGGGAACTTTGCACACACGTGGGTGATCACCATGTCCGCAAGGCACACCACTTGCACATTCAGGGAGTGCGTGTGCTTCCTGTTGCGGTACAGGTGCTCAGTGGCCTGTGGTGGAACAAGGCCGACATGTGTGCAGTCAATGGCTCCAACGACGTGTGGGATTCTGCCAAGGGCATAGAATGCACCCTTCACTGCCGCCAATTCACGAGCCCTGGGAAGCGGATGGACCTGTTTCGGTACAGCATCATGGCTGCCAGTACATCCCTCAGCACCTTGCTGAACATGGGCTGGGACATCCCTCCTCCAATGCCCACTGTGTGCTGGAATGACCCAGTGGCGAAGAAATGCATGGCGGCCATCACCTTAGCCGTGGGGGTGACAGCAGTCGGATACACCCTGCGGGGACGGAGATGGGGTTCTAACATGGCACACAGTCGATGCAGGGTTGGCCTGTCCAGCCGAAACTTCCTAATAACCTCTGTATCGTCCATGTCCGCCAGCAATTGGTATGGGCGGTCAATGTTCGGTCTCCGCCTAGGGACAATGGCAGAGGACACATGTCAAAGCAACACGACACATAGCAATTTCGCATACACATCACTGACATGACTGAGCAAGCACATGAGCCACAGCCCAGCTGTCAAGCTGGGATGGCACGGCCACAATACACTTACACAGGTCTCCCAACAATGGCAATGGCTAGTGATACGAACCACTGCCATGTGCATGCACATGGGGATCTAGGCCCCAATGACTTGCGGGGCGTGCTGATGGGGACTGACTGCATATCCGTCAAGCGGCAACGCCACGGCAACATGAATGTCTGCTGAGCATGGAACTGCTTCCGCGGCTGGATGAGTATGGCACACGACGACGACGATGTGGGCACAGGCTGAGCGGCCAAAACAAGTGGGACCTGTGGCACGAGGGGATATGAGACAGTAGTAGGTGTCAGCACTGCACCCTATGTACAGCACTGTACGGATCACACCTCCCGAAACATTGACAGGTGTCCACATTGACAGCCCCATGCCAAGACGGCTGTGTGCTTGCAGTCACACGTCACAGGTGAGAGGTTACATTGCACGTGCCAGGTGGCAGACGTACATAGTGGGAGCTGGCATGTGTGTGCATGTGTCTCCTGTTCAGGATCCACCAGATGGGCGCTGACTCTGTACTGACCATTGGACACAGCATGTTCCGTGGAAGGCTTGTGTGTGTGGGATGGTGGCACTGGATGTGCCTCCGTTGGGTGGGGGGCCATGCACAGGGCGGGTACGTCGATGATTGCGCATTGTTGGTCACGGTGGGTGCACCAACTGAAGATGTGTTGCCCTGTGTTCAATTCCTATGTCCGCATGATGATGGACTGTAGATGTGGGCAGACTACACATTGGTCGATGTGCTGTCTATATGCATGTGCCTTCACACCAGGCACAGCTGCCCCTGCACATGTGACCCCTGCTGGACTCGCTGCTGGGTCTGTGGAGCTGATGCACCTTCTGCGCGTGGGGCGGACAGCTCTCCTCACTTCCCTCATTGCGCATGTCATGACTTTGCCGCAGGTGACATGGATCATGGAGGGCCCACATGTACGCGTGGGTAGGCTACACATGATTGTACACTGGTCGCCACCCCCAGTCAGTGTTTCGAATGGGAAGGTTGTCGTGCTGGTGGTATGTTCGATGTGGCGGATGGGCGGGCCTAGGTGCGGGCTTACATTCCGGACATGGGGGTAGTTGGATTGGCGACTAGTTGCAGTACACACGGGACACGTCTCTTCCTTTCCACATCTGGGTCATCCCTTGTACTTACTGACAGTGATACAGTCATCTTCGCCCCAGCCCTCATGTCCTCCCCTCGCTCCCCCAATATGCATGCTCACCTACGAGGCTAGCGCCTGCACAGGCAGCCCCAAGCTCGCACCAGAGAGGGCAAGGAGTGTATGTGTGGGTCCAGTTGCACGAGTGGGCTGTCTCAGGGTATGATGTGTGGCGGGACGCCGTCCACCTGCGTGGTGCCCCAAATGGAGACCCGGCCTGCATGGACTATGCATCACAGTCTTCGCCTTCCGGATCCGCCACCTGCGACACCCAGTGGCTGTGGCTGCCCTTGCGGCCAGGCCGCGTCCGTCTGCGGCTGATGGCCCACACATTCACTCTTGGCCTCTCTGGGGAGGGCTCGGGGTGGTGGCGCACGCGCTTGCACTTAGTCGCAATGGCATGTGGCGTGGTTGGTATGATGGGCAATGGATGGGATGGTGCGAGCCACCTCCCGTGACGTCAGTGCTGCTCGTGCTGTGGTGCGTCCCCCTACACTTCCATTTGACTTGTGCCATGCTAGACGCTGAGGTTCTATTGCCTGCGTGATATGACCAGGAGGAGCGCGAGGAGACCTCTCACACACCATGCTCCACTGCCATCCCGTGCCCTGTATCGCCTGTGCGGATTGACTATGTTGGGGTTACACCTGGTCGACTGGGGCTGTGTGTGCCTTGTCAAGGGGCATGGCGGGCGCACAACAGGATCCAGCTTGTCCACAGAGGGTGGGCTGAGGTGCGCCTGGTACCGCTTTGTACGTGTGCCCGGCTGCTGTGCACACACGTGTTCACTCCCCGACAGGTGTCCTCTCACGATGCCCAGGGAAGCGGTGGTGTACTGTTCATGACCCCTCCCAACATGGCGTGCTCCAACTTGGCATGTGCGCATCTACCCGTCGCACCCACCCACCTGAGCACTGCGTCCATACGACTTCACACGACACATGTGTGTCTTCCACAGTAGTGCTACTCATTTGCGTTGACATCCAATACCAGTGGACTACATGGTCATGTCACGACTGCCGTGTACTTCACATACTCTCATCCTCTCTCATTCGTACTTGTGAAATGAGTCAGCGGAGACAGTTTTGGTTTCAAACATTATATTGAGTCTTCTGTCCTCTGTGATGCAGTATAGTGGACACTACTGGCAGCGGAATACATGTTGAGGATATACTGAGCATGATTGCAAATGGGATAGGGTGTGGGGTTACATGTGATTGGCTGTTGCATGTGGGATGTGGGCTTCAGAGTTACATCTGCTTGGCCAAGGCTGTGCTAATGTACATTTACGTATAGCTGCGGAGCTGCGGACTTTGACACAGACGGTATACATGTAGCCTACCAGACCGCTTGGCATCATGGGCACAGTCCATCTCAGTTCCATGTGACAGGTTTGCTGCGGTTGTTCCTCATGCACGCGTGCATGTGAGATGACATTAGGGCATGTGCTTGCGTGCATGCAGCGGCGTGCCACTTGTTGTTGCACTGTGGTGGTTACTGGACATGTCACAGTCACTGGGGTCGTGTTGTTGTTGTATGCACTTGTCGTCCATGCAAAGGTCCTGGTATGGGATTCCCGGGCGGGGGTGGGAGGGGTGCAGCACCCACAGACTCCAGGCGACCTATTCATGTCCACTGAGCGGTGTGTGTGTCCATGGGCGCTGGATCCATGTCGTGTCCTGGTTGTTCGTGCAGTTCCGTCCATGTGGGTGCGATACACAGAGCCCATGCCACTGCCTCCCACGATGCATGCGGTGTTCCTGGATGTGATGGGGAACAGTGTGCATGTCCCGGTCATATCCGATGTCATGGCGATGTCGTTGATGGTGTGGTTACAGTTGCCGGTCGTTTGGTATGGCTGTTGTGGTGGTGACTGGCCAGTCCGTGCGGAAGCTAAGCATGGGTGCGGGGTTGGACATCATAGGTCACTCGGGAACCTGCGTTGTGGTCCGACGAATTGACAGGTTGTCAGGTATGCGATGCCGCCCAGCAGGGCTTCCATGTCATTGGTGGTGTACATGTTTGCCAGCCAATGTAGCGGATGGTGGCTGTCAAGGTGTTGTTCGTAAGTTGTCCCTTGGAGGACCATGATGGGGCATGCTGGGTGACATTCGATGTAGCTGTTCTCGATGATCCGTCGTGTGGAGGCACAGTGGTCCCATTTCAGTGCGGGTGCGATGTTGGCCACATACGCCATGCCCCCATAGGCAGAGCAGGCCCTGTCGTGTGCGTCCAGAGGGAGGAGTAGTGGTAGCAGGTCCGCCTTCAGACATGCCGGGTTGGAGAGGCATATCTCGACGGGATGCTGGTAGGGACACCTCCGACAGTAGAAGACGGGCATGACGCAGCTGAACAATGTGATGCGGTAAGTCAGTCGGTAACTTACGTTCAGCAGGGACAGGAGATCGCATCCCAATGTATGGAACAGGTTGGTTTTGTACAGCTTGAGCTGTTCGGGCGTAGTTGGGTAGGTGTGTTGCGGTTGCCATTTCGCAGCGGTTCGTTGAGGTGGCGTGCTCCGGCTGTGTGTGCAGTCTGCAATGTGCACGCTCCGAGGTTGCTGTGAGCTCTGTGTAGTCGTAGGGAGACAGGACTTGTGTTCTGTTTGCTTGCTTGGAGGACACGGGCCCTCTTCCCACATGCTTCTCAGACAGTTCAAGGTCAGTGATGTGTGACTCCTTCCAATTAACTTGCATGTGGCCGACATGGGGGAGTGTTTTCTTCTTTCTTCCCCGTCCGTTGTGTGCTTCTGTGATATGCGCTATCTGCCCTGTGGTCGGCCCCTCGGCATGCCTGTGTTGGTCTATTCTTGGACAATGGCTGTATTCACCGGCTTCTGTCGTAGGGCTGTGGTTTCGGAGTTGGAATGGAAGGTCATTCAGTGCTGTCTGCTCTCCCTTGTGTGGGCGGCAGGCTGCCTTTCCGCTCTGCGTTGGGCCTTGTGTGTGAATGTTATTCTTGGGCCACCTGTTGTCGGTCCCCGGGCTCTTTGGTGTTCCGTTTTATATGTCTTGTTCATATGTGCAGGGTGGTATGGGTGTTTCAGTGTGGTACTGGCGTTCCTCTTCCCGAAGGGGCCCTGCTTCTCCTAGTTGGTGTTGCCGCCGCTGTGTGCTACGCCATGTTTGTTACACTGGGGTGTGTCCTGCTGTTGCGTGACTTCACTGACATGTGTGCGTCGGTTGTGTGGCGTTGGGTGTTGTCCGTGAATTGGGCGTTGGGGACATGTCTGTGGCAGGCCTGTCACGTGTCATGTGCGCTCGGGGTGGGGCTGATGTGTGTGCTGCTTGGTTGTGTCCCTGTGTCTGTGTGCGACGCATGCATGGCGCTGCGGTTGGCCTCTGCGTTGTGCGCATGTGTGGCGGCGTCATCGGCGCTTTGGGGCCGTGACGGGGTCGTTGGTTCCTAGTCCCAGGTGGTGTGTACACATGTGTTACGCGATGTTACGATTTGGCCTGTGTGTCATATGTGGATGCAATGGTGGATGTGTAGTGTACACGCGCTGGTGGGGGGTTGTCCGCTTTTCCGCCCCTTGCACTGTGTGCGCTGTTTGCGTGCACTTGTTGTGTGTGTGCCTACCTACGTCTCCGCGGTACGTTGCGTCCTTGGTGGTGCATCAGCAGAAGCATGGGGAGGGCCTGCAGTGCTGGATTCATGCTCGGGAGCCGCTCTTCGTTGTCCGTGCTCGGCATCCGTGTTACCGCTTCGGTTTGTCGTACGGTATCTCTTGGCCGTGGGAGCCGTTTGTTTGCGGCATCGTAATTTATGCGCCGGGCGGGACGTGTTTCGTCGGACGGTGTGTGTCAGTTAGGCTGCGCCGCTACGTGTACGGGCGCACTTTGATGGCGGACGGTGTTGCTGGCTTGCCGGCGGTGTTTGGCCTACTTTTCGCATCGTAATTGGACGGGCGTGTGGACTGCTGCGTGCCGGCGGTAACTGGTGCTTTTTGCATCCGCCAGCACGGCGGTGGTGCTTCCGCCCGCCATCGTAATGTGCCCCTAATAAACTTAAATAATTAAATGTAAATGAATACACAAATACTAGAACATAAAAAAATCAACACTATCAAACATAAACAAAACATATATATATAACGTATTTAAAAATTATATATGACATTTATTAACACATATATTTTAATTACATTACTATAGAAAATAAAAAGACACAGTAAGTAAATACAATTAAAATTAAACAATTAAAGTATAACTGCCAAAAAATTCAAACAGACGCTATCCCAACCAATAAATTTAAACTACAACTACAAAAACCAATAGAAAACTCTAACTAATTAAAGGAACACTACAAAAGCAATCAATTAATTAACCCCAAAATTACCATGAAACGGACAAACATTGCAGAACGAAACTTTACCAGATAGACAACACAACGAAAAAGATCTACAGATACAGCTAAACATAAAAGCTCTCATTAAAGGTAAGAACAAAACTTTAAAAAAAGTAAATAACATTAACTAAAAAATAATTGAACATATAAACCTACTAAACTAAATTATTATTTATTTTTCTCTATATTTTATAGACTAAACTCGAACAAAATCCTACCTAGAAATTTCCAAACCACCATTTCCTCGCAAAATAAAGAACAAAATCAACTTTAACAAAATACATAAAACCAAGTAAGTAATCTTACCTAATTTTAAAACTTAACTTATTAAACCTAAAAACAATGCTAACAAACAAAGTATAACTAGCAAATACTTTTATTTTATTCCCTTCTACAGGCTACAATACAAAAAGCTACATCAAAGAAATAAATTACATGAACAAAAATTAGTAAGTATTTTTTAGAACAAAAAATAACTAAATAAAAATAGGCACTAACTAAACGAAACTAACTAATCAAATGTAACCCTTCAATAAAACTAACAAATGTTATTTCAACCATCAGAAAAAAAGAAACTAGTAAATCTCCTACAAACTTTGAAAAAGCATCAAAAAAGAAGAAAGAAGTAAGATATATGTAAATATAATTAAAATGTGATATGAATACGTAAATGTTTACTTTTCACTAAGAGACAATTAGCATATATATATACTCGATAGCTTTGAACGGAAGATTTCACTGTTGAGTGCGTCTTTGCTGCAGGGCAAGTTGTTTGGTTGGATTTTAGCACGGCAGCCTGGCCGTGAAAGACTGCACCACCACTGAAAAGTAGTGTGGGGCTGCAGGGGCTTGGAATTGTGTCAGCCTCTGAACAGCACAGTGAATATTTAATTTAAAAACATGATTTGCAATCTGAGGCCCACTGGGGCAGTGTATATCTTAAAAGAAATTACTGAAAGGACACTGAAGGGTAGAATCTGCGCAAACACGTACTACAACTCCCAACATGCAAAATGAATTGAACTCACCTGTGAGGTCCACCAAAGGGCAATTTTCATCAGCATGCAGAGAGGAGAAAATGCGTGAGAGTGCTGCTGTGGACTGACAGTCAATGCCTGTGATTAAGGGGCAAGAGCCCCGAAACGCGTCAGGCAAGATAAAGAAATCCTTTGTAATGCAAGTGCTAGTTTAATTAATTAAGCTTCGGATGGAAGATTTCACTGTTGAGTGCGCCTTTGCTTCAGGGCAAGTTGTTTGGTTGGATTTATCACGGCAGCCTGGCCGTGAAAGACTGCACCACCACTGAAAAGTAGTGAGGGGCTGCAGGGGCTTGGAATTGTGTCAGCCTCTGAACAGCACAGTGAATATTTAATTTGAAAACCAGATTTGCAATCTGAGGCTCACTGGGGCAGTATATATATTTTAAAAGAAATTACTGAAAGGACTCTGAAGGGTAGAATCTGCGCAAACACGTACTACAACTCCCAACATGCAAAACAAATTGAACTCACCTGTGAGGCCCACCAAAGGGCAATTTTCATCAGCATGCAGAGAGGAGAAAATGCGTGGGAGTGCTGCTGTGGACTGACAGTCAATGCCTATGATTAAGGGGCAGGAGCCCCGAAATGCGGCAGGCAAGGTAAAGAAATCCTTTGGAATGCAAGTGCTGGTTTTATTAATAAAGCTTCGGATGGAAGATTTCACTGTCGAGTGCGTCTTTGCTTCAGGGCAAGTTGTTTAGTTGGAGATATATAGCTATATATATATATATATATACATTCACAGAAAAACAAAGAAAATGACAGAAGGGGCAAAGTTCATTTTCTCACAAAAAGGAAAACTAATACTATGCTACATGGGCTACAGTTACACACAAGAAAAAATAACAGAAAATAAAACACATTGGAAATGTACTAAACACTACTCCAATTCTTGCTACGACAAGGGAAACAACTGTAATTAATGTTAGAAAACACAACTACCCCCCCAACGCCACAGAAATAGAGGTTAGAGATGTTCTAGAAAACATCAAAGAAGCAAGCACCAGCTCACAACAAACTAGCACACAAATCTTTCGAAATGTGATAACCCGGGTTCCAGAACATGTAACCTTCCATCCCAACCCTAAAACACCTCATAGCCAGAACTAAAAGATCAACTACTCAAACACCATAACCTCCCAAAACTTTCTCAGAAATAGAAATTCTACCAGAATACACAGTAGCACACAAAGATAAAAAATTCATTCTTTATGACAATAGCCATGAAAAAAGAATTATCATCTTTACTACCAACATTCAAAAATTAAAACAATGTGAAACATGGATGATGGATGGGACATTTAAAGTCTGTCCAAAATCATTTTATCAACTTTATACCATCCATGGCGAGTATCAAGAAACTAACATCCCTTTCATATGCTCCCTACTTCCCAACAAACAAAATACAACCTATATAGAACTACTAACAATAATTAAACAACAAACAGAAAACTTCTTCCCACAAAAAATAATAATAGATTTCGAGCAAGCAATGATCCAGGCAATTTTAAAATATATCCACATTCTGCAATACAAGGATGCTATTATCATTTCAACCGAAATATATGGAAACATCTCCAAAAATCTACACGAAGGGGTCGATTCCGATGTCGTTCGGAAGGGCTCTGAATCGGATTCGTGTTTGGCGAATCCGATCCAGAGCCCTTGTTTCTGACCGACTCATTCCCAGTTCCGAATGACCAAGTAGGATGCCTGAAAACCGTTAGGGCTGACCAAATCATTTCCGAAAGGCATTGGGACAGGACGAGCCTTTCCAGAGCCGATTCGTACAGCTCCAAGGACTTGGCTTCCGTACGAGCGAGTACGATGCCCGATTCGGACAGCCTTTCCGATTCGGTTTGCCCGGAATGAAAAGACTGCCAGAATCGGTCTATGGGGGCCCTTAGCAGGTCCCCCTTCACCCGGGACCTTCCGAATCAGGCCCGTGGGGGTACCCATGGGTTCCCTTTTCCCAACCATGCACAGTGTGGCAGGCACCATGCGGTGCCCACCACAGGTGCACAATTTTCCCCAGCCACCCCTTTCTTCAATGGGAGCCTGTGTTTCTGTACTGAACACAGGCTCCCATTGAAGTCAATGGGAGTCCGACCGAATCGTGTCCGGATGCATACGGATGCATCGTACTCGCTCGGGCTCCCCCTATCCGAGTCATACGGAAAGCATTCCGGGTCCGATTCGGTAGGTATGCTTTCCGGACGAGATCGGAATCGGGCCCTACGCATCACGAAGGAAGGTTTCAGACCGCTTATCAAGGTGGCAACCCTTAACACTTGGAGCACCTCTCCTCTACAAGGATTACTTTATTTTCAAACTACAACCCGACGGCGTATTTGCAATCTGCCATACCAGGTGGCAAACGTTGACAATTTGGAGCACCACTCCTCTACAAGGAATATCCTATTTCTGATCTACAACTGTACGGCACATTTGCATTCCGCCATATAAGCCCTGATGAAGTTCCAAAAGCTTGTGTTTTTGAGGACTGAAACGCATTGGCTGTTTTTATGAGCGTGTATCGATGTCAAAATAAAGGAAGAAATTAATGAAATCACAACGGACTAAATGTGCTTTGTTCGGTGCACCTCCTTGTGTTAAATTTGCTTTATGAATCTGTAACCAGTGGCACCAAAGGGTGACAGGTGCTGGAGTACTGTGCACGACCATTCTTAATACAACAGCAGTGATATAGTGAGGTGCTATTTATTAGGTCGGTCACCTTGTATCGTCTTTGGTTTAACACTATAACCACTCTAACTACACTACCACTAGCTTCCCCCTGCCCTAAAATTACCTTAAAAGTAAAATAAAGCAAGACTATCTTCCCATAGACAAGAATGGAGAATTAGAAAAAATAATTCCAAAACCTAAATATATATTTTTATATTATAAAAAAATAATATAAAAATATACAAAATATGTACAGAAAAATGTAAAATATATCTTAATTATTATATTAACACAAAATATAATATATAATATTTAATATATGTTAAAAATATGTATGTTTTTGTGATATATTTAATTTTCAAAATATAAAATTACTAAACAATATTGTTAATAAACAAAGAATATGACGTTATTTTCCAGACCCGGACTTTGGATTACACGCTTATCTACATTTGCGGAAATCTGGGGCAACCATACCCCTTAGGAGTAACAGCACACACAATTTATGAGAGTGGTGCTCCCTTTTTTATAAGAACGTTGGGTGACCAATACCTGCTTAATCCACACAAGTTTTTACAATCACTAACAGTGACGTGTTACTCAATTTGATCAAGAATTTCACTGGTAGCAGTGTAACCTGATGTGCCATGAAGTGACGTCACACATTACTGCTGTGAACAATAAAACACAAACAGCCTTGAAGAAGTCCCTTTGGGACGAAACGCGCCGCGTCAGCTATGAATTTTGTATTGCGCTTTTAAATGAACGAAGTTAGATGAAGAAATATTATATAAAGGAATAAAAGAAGAACATTTTTCACATAATCTGAAGACTCATTCTAATCTTTTGGGAGATGTTTTCTTGTTTGCTTATTTTTTGATATTATATTGTATTTCGTGTTATCATATTTTTACTTTTAGGTGTGTGCTGAGCCATTCTGTACAAAGAATATGACAATGTTTAACAACTAAAATATGTCTTATTTAAAAATATTATATTGGAACATATATGTAAATTATTTAATATATTAAATATTATTTAGAATAATTAATAATATTTAATATACTAAATAATAACCAAAAAATGTAAAAACTATAACATTGTAAAATACATATTAAATAATTTTATTACAAAAATAAAATTATCTAAAATGTATTAAAAACATATGTAAAAATGAATACACTAAAATGTATTTAAAAAAAAAATTACAATTCTAAAACTCAAAAGTATATAATGAAAATATCAAAAATATACTTATACATTTTCAAAATTGTTAAAAAAATTACAAATTTATAAAAAATGATATTTGTAATATTGTAAATATGTATTCAAAATATATGTTAAAATGTTTTATACTTTATAATGTATTATGATTTACATTAAAAATTGTTAAAACTTTTTTATTACTTACAAAAAATTGAAAATAAAAGCGACCAACAAAATTTCGAATGTGAACTTCTAACATAAATACACTTTATTTTTAATTAAAATAATAACATAATACAATCACACATGTCTCATTTTTTATATATAATTTATGTATAAACTCAGGGAAAGTGCTGGATAATAAAATTGAAGAAATTACTATTCCAACTTCAAACTAACTAAACTCAGGGAAAGTGCTGGATAATAAAACTGAAAAATTACTATTCCAACTCCAAACTAACTAAACTCAGGGAAAGTGATTGATAATAAAACAAAAAAAATTACTATTCGAACTCCAAAATTACTAATCTCAGGGTAAATGCTGGATAATAAAACTGAAAAAAATACTATTTCAATTCCAAAATTACTAAACTCAGGGAAAGTGCTGGATAATAAACCATTAAAAATTACTATGCCAACTCCAAACTAACTAAACTCAGGGAAAGAGCTGGATAATAAACCATTCTAAATTAATATTCAAACTCCAAACTAACTAAAGTCAGTGAAAATGGTAGATAATAAAACATAAAGATTAACTATTCCAACTCACAATTAAATAAGTTCTGAGAAAGTACCCAAAAATTTAAAAATGAAAAAAATATATATATATACATATAAAATTTGAATTTGAATAATTAACATAATGAAAGAACAATACATTTAAAAAAAAAATATTAACATAATTTCAAAATGTTCCTAAAATTCTATATATTATAAATTACATTTTCAAAAATTAAACATCTTTTTAAAATGTGCTTAAATTGACAACAAAAAATTATAAACTTTCATCCATAAGTAAAATTTGTTCTAAAGTAGAAATATATTACATTTTTCAATTTTTCAAAATTGTAATTTTATTTTTACAGGAAATAGTATTTTTCCAAACTTTGTAAAAATTTTCATTCTTAATTTTTGTAATACATTTTTTTAAAAACAAATACAAATAAACATATTTTATACATACAAATAAAATTATAAATTTAAAATAATTTAAAAATGTAGTTTCAGCAATTTTACTAAAATAAAATAATTAAAAAAAAATTTTTTTTTAAATTCTGGAACTTTGGGGCTTATTAGGATGGCGGGCGGACTTTAGTCCGCCTGCCACCCTAGCGGTGCTGGGACCGGCCACCAGACATGCAGCGGTCCCGCACCACTGATTAGGATGCGACCGCCATCCTGGCGGTCGCATTCCGCAATCTTGACATTGTGGCGGGTGCTGCTGTAAGCAGCACCCGCCGCAATGCCAAAATGGCATGTTGTGCATTGCCATGCACAACATGGCAGGCACCGCGCGGTGCCTGCCACCTTGTGCATAGCAATGTAGGGGGTACCATAGGTACCCCCAAGTGCAGCCACCCACCCCCCCACTCCTCCCGGGCCCGCAACGGGCCCCCAAAGCAATTCCCCACCAGCCTTTCCATGGCGGCATCGCCGCCATGGAAAGGCTTCTGAAAACACACATCCTAATATGGATGACGGTGCCTGGTAGGCACCGCCACCATATTATGGCCCAGCTCTACCCGGCCGGCAATCGGAACGATTGCTGACCGGCGGAAAAGTGGCGCACGCACTTTGCGTCCGGCGTGCTACCCCCGCCATTGTAATATGGTGGGGGTAAATCGGGTGGTGATGGCGGGTGGATCTCCACCGCCTGGCCGGCGATGGCGATCCGCCCGCCATCCTAATCACCCCCTTTTTATCTAAAAATACCAACACCTCAAACAAAACAAAATACAATGAAATGTAAAAAATATATACATTTATATTTTAAAATGTTAATTTATATAATGTATTAATACATTTTAAATAATAAATCACAAAAATAAAAAATAAATATATTATTTCAAACAAATATATTTTAAATTACTCCCCACCCTTATCTCCTATAAACCCAACATCCAGCTCCTAAAATTAAAAATGTTAAAAAATATATTACTTTAAACAAATATATTTTAAATTACTCCCCACCCTTATCCCCTATGAACCCAACTTCCCACTCCTAAATAAAATAAATATAAATTAAAAAATATATATTACTTTAAAAAGATGTATTTTAATTTACTCCCCACCCTTATCCCCTATAAACCCAACATCCCGCTCCTAAAAATAAAAAAAAAATTAAAAACTATGGGGTGCATTATGATGGCGGACGGAAAAGCCCTCCGACCGCCGTGCTTCCGGAAAAAAAACGCCCACATGTTCTGCAGAAAAACCGGCGGTGACATTACGATGCAATGAATGTAAAATCCGACCGCGGCGGTCGGATTTCACAAAACAACGTCCGCCACGTCCAGAAAAACAGAAATTCCGACCACGGCGTACGGAAAAACTGCAGAATGCATCAAAAAGGCTGATCCTCACACGGAATGAACGCAAGTTGGCGTAACGATCATTGCATTACGACCGCCGTGGTCGCACGAAAAAATGAATGGCAGTCGAATGAACTACACAACAAGGCCTCCAAGTGTGCCTGTTATCTCCACTGCCCTCAAACACATCTGACACGCCCCAATGACACACCGCCAACGTATTGAAAACCAATGAAAACCCTAGTCAACATGGAAAATACACCTGACTGGCAGTCCTCATTTATACACACCCACATAGCTGAGTATAAAACCAACCCCTTCCCTGACCATAATACTTTGCACAACTCCAGCAGTGAAGGGCCATACACCACAGCTGAAAGGAGAGGCAAATCATCACACAACACACCATCACAACCACCCACACCAACACTTCCAACACACACCTCACACATCTCCACCACCACCTTCCTACCTGCACTTGTCACTTTTTTGCACATCACACACCATGTCACAGAAAAAAATGCCTAAATTCACAGACAATGAGTTGTCAGTGATGGTAGACGAGATAATTAGAGTAGAACCACATTTGTTTGGAAGCATGGTCCAACAGACCCCACTAGTCAGAAAAAATCAAATGTGGGAAACGATAGTCAACAAAGTCAATGCAGTAGGGATCATCCTGCGCACACTGTGTGACATCAAGAAGAGGTGGCATGACCTTAAGACCAGGGTGAAATACCGTGCCAACAGGAACCATGAGGTGGCTCAGAGGACTGGCGGTCCTCATCATAGTGTAGCCAAGCATATCACCAAAATCCATGTGCGCTTTTTTGGTAATATCCATATACTTAAATATGGACACCGATCTTTCCGGAAACTTCTCACAATAGACACTTGTGTATATTAAAAACATTGAAGTCCATGTGTCAGTGTTAGTGGGCAGTCTCTGGAGTTTTACTAGCTCCCAAGACTCCTCTTTGAACCCTCTTAGACTGCACCTCCTTATGTAATAGCTTTTACACATCTACAAATTTCCCTTTCCATATTTTCTCTTTTGTAGTTAGTGAAAGATCTGTACGTAATGGCATTGCCAGCCCCACGTAAGGCAAGCATTTTACACCTTCTGATTTTGACTTACCATCAACCTGCGTGGTATGTACCTCCAAGTCCTTAACATGTGTACCTATTCCTTTATTGCTTGTGTCTGTGTTTTTAGATACACTATCGTGGATTGTGCTAGGTGATTTAGCCCCCATCATTTCATCAGTGCCCACGCCCTTGTCCTCCACCACCATACCCACATCCTTGTCCACCAACTGCGTTACTTTACACTTATCCCACATGTCCTAACAACTCCACCAGCCTATCACACCTGGTTGCAGATGCTGTTTCGTTCCAGACTTTTTCAAACCTCCTACACCCATCTCCAAACCTCCTCGTCTGCTAACTTGCCCTGAAATTGTTGCTGTTCTTACGCTATTGGGTACCTGAAAAACAGAATTCTGTGCGGACAAGTTATTTGCCTCTTTTTTCTCCTTCGTCACTATGGGTCTCTGAGATTCATCATCCTTCTAATGTGGAATTTCCCACTCCTCTAGTGCTTCTTTGTCCCTCTCATAATTCAATTCAATCTCATCATCCCAAAATACATCCACATTCCTACTTCCAGTTGGACGCTCACCATCACCTACGCCACCATCAAATTCTCTCCATTTGATCTTAGGTGGGGTATTGCACATAGTAGCCTGTGCCTTTTCCCTCGCTGTCCGGATGGGTACACTGAAACCTTCTCTCTCGTCATTCCACAGTCCGTAGGCCGCATCAGACCTGGCCGGTGTCTGCAAGCCTCACTTGGAGTGGTTATCCAGAATCTATCCTTCGTAGCCCTTGATCACCCCAACCTGAGGGAACTGTAGTCCCCTGCTCTGCACCTGGTTTAAATGCCTGTTCTTGCATTCTTTCTCTTGTCCCTGGTAACCACACCCATTGCCCATCATTTTCTTGAAAATGTTCTGAAACAAACACAGGAGAAACATCCTGCTCCCCCACAGCTTCTTTAATTTTCTTTTGTCATCAATGTTCTCTTTCATTCTGCTATAACTGTATTTATCGTTAGTGATCCTACCAATTGCTTGCCAATGCATTATTTTCCCAACCTCTTCTTGGTGTACCTGTCTTTTAAGACCTCTGCTGGCCCCCAAAATATATCTCTCATGATGCGCAGCATAAATGGCCCCACTGCCAGCTCCCACAGCACTGGCTGCTTCAGCAGCCTGTGGAGAAACCTGGCCCCCAACACTCACCGGCCTTTTCCCTTTCATATACCTACTGCGTGCACGCCCATGAGGAGCTGCCAGTTAGTTCTCAACCTCGGGGAGAGCATCGCTATTATGCGACACACTTGCTCTCCCTGCATAGCTCGTTGTGTGTTTTGCCTTACCTGTCTTTTTTTTTTTTCTTATGGGGTGAACAGGCTAAAACTGCGGCTGCTATCAGCTTGCTGCTTCCTGTCTGGGCCTAGTGAGGTCAACCAAAGCTTATGACAGTACGCCCGGGTGAAGTCAGTCGTCCCTCCCTGCATAAGCGTTTTTACTGCTTCGCGTACCTCCTCTCCCTGCCTCGATATATTTTACTTGGAGCCTTAGCAAAATTACTTGGCTTTGCGAAGGCCTACCTCCTACCAACCCTTTCAAAAAGCCTGCCTTACCAGCTCTCTCTGTCTATAGGGACCATAGCGTGACGCGTTGTGTCCCTAACTGTCACCTCACAGAACCAACCCCCCACTTAGCCCCTCCCCCACGCCCAAATCCTCCAATCCCAAACCCACTGGGGTCTGGACTGCGCCACCTGCCCGAAGGACCCTGGGGGTGGATGTCCATACGGACCCCCTTCCCCCCCCTCCCCGGGGCTCACATTTAGGAAGAAGCACAGCTCAGAGAATAGGTACTCGCAAACATTTTCTCAGGGGCCAAAACGTTTTGTCTGTGATGTGCCTGAGGGCCGATTTGATGCCAGTATGGTGGTGGTTTGGCGACGTGGTTGGGGGGATTGGCGGTAAGGTAATTGTAGGCGAAGCCAAGGATATACATGTAATGGCTGGATTGAACAATGTGAAACCAAAAAACTTGGGATTAATCCCACCTTCCCTACTTTTCCAAATTGTGAGATCCTAGGCAATTGTTCAATTGCACATTCCCTCCTTTTTCTTCATTATCACATATATTAGGACCTCGAAATACATGAATTCAAGGTGTGCACTGTACAAAACCTGCTCCTGTGTTTGATTTAATAAACTATAATGTTGTTTGTATAATAGGAATGCAGGCCAACCAAAAAGTGCACATAACTTGCCTCTTTAGTTCACTTTTGGTGTTGTTGTCAGGATAGGGGAAGAAGTAATGTTTCTAAATTCATGTTTGAAAACTATCACCTTTAAAATAATAGTGCTCAATGTACTGATATAATTTATAATACTAAGGTTAGAAGGTTCTGCATGTTAATTAAATCCACTTTGAATTTTGAAGAGACATATAATTTTATACTTTTGCTGCAAGATGTCTTTAAAAGTGATGGTGTTTCTAAAGTTAGGCACAGGACTCCCAAGTTACTTCATTTCTTTGACACCAGTTAACCTTGAAATAAATCTTTGCCTGCCTTTTTAGGGAAAAGTCCTTTACCACGAATCCTTAACAACGAGGAACCTGAACCACGACGTAAGAACAACGACCTGACCTAAACCACGCATTGATTAACCACTACTGCATTTACAACTATCAAGTCTTAACAACGACCTGCTTGAACCACGATTTATTGGGTAAGTATTTATTATTTTAATATTTCATATTTACTTACCTTTAAGGACGGGATGGGTGGGGAAGTATTTTAATGTGCGGTATTTGATTTTATAAACCTGAGCATTATTTTTTATAAAAATAAATGACATTTATTTTATTAGAGGAAATGTTTAAAAACCTAAAATATATAATATATATTTAAAAAATAGTAATATAAGTGTACCTTTAGGGTTGAAATGTAGGAGATATAGGTGTTATGGGGGGGTTTTAATACTCGGGTATTAATATTTATACTCGTGTATTAATTCTTATGCATGGTATTTTTGGGGGGGGATTAAATTATTAAACATTCAAAGTGTTTAATTCAATGTATAGCATTACATAAATACTTACCTTTAGGAATTGGATGTAAGGGTTATAAGGGTTATGGGTGGGGAAGTAATTTAATACTCAGGTATATACTTTTATGCCTGAGTAGTAAATATTTTTTTAAATAATTTCATTTAATTTCAAAAGCAAATAATGTAAAATATTTACTTAATTAAATATTTTTAAAGTATACTTACCTTTGGTGATCTTAAAAACATGCATATTTATTCATACGCATATTAATAAATGTTTTTAAAATATAATTTATCAAACAATTAAAGTATTAAATGCAATGTGTATAATTTCATAAATACTTACCTTTAGGGACGGGATGTAGGGAATATAGGGGTTATGGGTGGGGAAGTAATTTAATACTCAGGTATTACTTTTTATGCCTGGTTATTAATTATTTGCATTTTTTTTTTAGAAATTATTTCTTTTAATTACAAAAGAAAATAATGTAAAATATTTATTTAATTAAATATTACTAAAAATATACTTACCTTTGGTGATCTTTAAAAAATATCGCAAAATGATTTAACATTTTTTAATGAAAAAATACAAAGTCAAAGCATAGCTTAATACATATATTTTTTTTAAATTAGACATAAATCAAAGTTTATTCTTATTTAAAGTTTTTTTTTCTTCAGCTTATGTGTACATTATTTTAAATGATATTTTGTAAAATGTTTTGCAATGTTATGTATTATTTTCGTTTTTAGCATTACAATTGGAGTTGGTCTTACGCTTTTCCATTATTTTCAATGGGGATGAAATTCCTTTTTCTATTTTTGCAGCTTTTGGTGACGTACGCGGTTGTACCTGTCTTTCGGCGTTCGGTAGAGCGTTGCTTTCAAGCTTAGATGACGGAGGTTTCGCGATCAGGTAAGTCTGTTTAAATTATTTTTTTAAAGATATATGGTGGCTACCTCTAGTGTAAAGGCAGTTGGTTGGGAGGTGTAGATGTTTAATTGTGGTTAACTTAACGTGTTAAGTTGAGTTAACCCATTGTACTTCACAGTGCAGGTTGGGTTAATATTTCCACCTTGTGGATGGTTTCGTGAATTAAATTTAAAAAATAATGTGTTTTGATCGAATAAGAGTTTTGACATTTGAGAAAGGTATTCTTGTTTTTTTTAAATTCGCTGCATGTTGGCTCTGGAAAAGAAGGAGATACTTGCATCGAGGGATTCACAGCACTTAATAAAGTTACATATTTTAAAGAAGGCACTAGGAGAAGCAGAGCTGGGATACGGTAATGTACTTGCTTGTTTCAGAGGATCTTTTGGATTGGGGTGAGGACTTCGAAGGTTTTACAAAAGAAGACCTGTTTTTTTTAAGAGACAGTCAAATGTATTTGCTTTGCAAAACGTTTTGCAAAGAAGAAATGTTTTCTTTGGAGCATAAATTTGGATATCTGTTGGATTAAGGCTAATATAGTAGCCCGAAGGTTTTTTTTTTTTATTTAAAAACGTGGAGTACTTCAATTTTAAACTCAAAACAGTCTCTGGATGGATTATGGCTAATGTAGTTGCCAATTTTAGTTTTTCTTTTTTCAAATGGGAGACTACTTGGTGACTGGTTTTTTAAAATGGGAATCAACATTCATGGTGTGGATTAAGGCTAATGTAGTTGCCTTTTTTGAAGATCTTTTTTGAACATTTTTTTGGGGGGAAATAAAAAACAAAAAAAGATTAGTGGGGAAATGAATGTGGATGTAAGAATTGGAGACTCATGGTGACACCTGGAATGTATAACAGTCACCATGAGTTGAAAAAGAAGACTTCATAAGGTAGGAACCCCAACTTTCCTTATTTTTTTGAGAAATAATTTAAAAAAATCAATTGAATGGTTGTTTGATTAAAACTGGCAAGTAATGTGGAAAAGTTGTTAGCAATTTTTAGAAATTTAGTATGTTTGCAATAGTGTCAAGGTAGTCAGAAGCCACCATCAACGAAAATTGTTGAAGTTTTGCCAATAGTCTCTCAGACATTTCTTTACTTTTTTTTAAATACGTGGATTCAGACTACCTGACAGTGATTGCGCCAGTCTCATTTCCTGGAAACTTTATTAGATAAAGATTAGGATGATGTTTGGCTACTGATTTGTTGAAGGAATTGTGCCATCCCTAAATGGCATTGTTAGTTTTCACCCTACCCTCTAAGCAGGTTGAATAGCAGTTCCACCATTCTTTAGGATACCTGGGTTTCCTCCTGCGACCTGACATGCTTAGACGACTACTCCATGTATCCTCAATGTAATTTAGTAAAGGGGCCAATTTTTCTTCATTTTGTCTAAAATAGTCAGATTCAGTAATAGAAGTGTAGAATTCATCTACACTTTCTGGTGGTACAAAACATAACGCACTTAGGGGCTGATTACGATGCCCGCCACCGTAGCGGTGATTGGGACCGCCCGCCAGACATGCGGCGGTCCCACCACTGCAATTAGGATGCGCCCGCCATACTGTTAGGCGCATCCTGGGCTTTCAACATTGCGGGTGGTGCTGCTGGCTGCAGCACCGTCCGCAATGTTGAAAGTGCTTGCACTGCATTTCCCTGCACCGCGTGGCAGGCACCACGCAGTGCCTGACACTTGGTGCATGGAAATGCAGGGGGGTAGTGCAGCGACACCCCCCCTCCCAAACAAGGAGGGCCCGCAACGGGCCCCCAAACCCCACCAGCCTTTCCATGGCGGCATCGCCGCCATGGAAAGGCGCATGGCCACACACATCCTAATATGGCAGACGGTGCCTGCTAGGCACCGCCCCCATATTAGTGGCCCTGCTCCGCCCGCCAGGCAATCGATGCGATTGCCACCAGCGGAAAAGCGGCAGACGGACTTTGCGTCCGCCGCGATACCCACCGCCATCCTAATATGGCGGTGGGTAAATCTCAAAATGATAGCGGAACGATCGCCACTGCCGGCCCGGCGGTGGCGATCGTTCCGCCATCGTAATGAGCCTCTTAGTTTTCGCAATTCGAATTGTAGTTTGCTGCGTGACAAATAGTCTTGAACCAAGGATGATTTCTGAATCTTACTCCAATATGCCTGTGAAAAGTGAAAGAAACATCCTTGGATTTGGGTTTCAGGGTATAATTTGATTAAAGAGTTAATCATTGATAATTCAAAATCAATTATTACTTTTCCAGGACTTTTATTCAAGGTTTTGCTTTTTATGACTGTTAAAAGTTCAGTGTATGTTGAGGAATGTTTGTCAGGCAGCAAAGCATACACTAAAGGAACAGTTGTGTTATTCCTATTAGCATGAATAGTATAAATTTGTGAAAATGGATGGGGTGTTGATTTAAATGTGCCATCCATCATCCAAATTGGACGATTCCCAAGGTTATGGTTAGAGCTAAAAATTAAAATTATTTTTAGAGGGTTTGCATTATCATGTAGTAGAAAAGATTAATTTGAGAAAGTTAGAGTTAGCTGAGGAGGGATGTTAATGTCTTTGAAGCTGCGGGGTTTTACATGGTGGGGATTACTTGCCAGTTTTTGCCTCTGAACCATCCGTCTAAAGTTGGGGACGGAGGGCATGCTACCTGCAACGTGCACTGGTATGTTTTGAGCTACTTCCCTTACAATGGTTCCACAGGATTCATTGGAGGTGTGTGCCAGAAGTTTAATTTGCTGTACATTTTCACATACTTCAATTTCCATTGCAGAGGCAGAGTGGTTATGCTCGGTTGACCTAACAACGGTACCTTCTAGAGTAACTGCTCTGCCTGTGCAATGGGAAGAGAAATATTGCACACACCTCCAATGACTCCTGGGTTCTATAGATCCGTCTTTGCAATAGAGGTAGCCACCATATTTCAAAAGATTTTTCCTAGTCCTCGATTTTACATATGTAGCTTGTCTGCTGGATGCCATTCTTGTATAATCTGTTGACAAAAGAAGAAATATTAGGATGTAGTGTGTTTGATTTCGACTATTTTGTTTATGCGATGGTTTCAGTCTGGGTAGAGTTATCTTAGTTGAAATTGATCGCCTAGTCACTGTCCAGCACCTGCCCGGGGGTAAGTACCTGGTGGAGTTGGAATATTAAATTGGACCCAAAGTGACTGTCCAGCATCTGCCCTGCGGTAAGTACTTGGGGCCTGATTAGGATAGCGGGCGGACTCACGCCTGCCCACCACCCTAATGGAGATGGGGACCACCCGACATAGAGTAGGGGGTCCCACAGGAAAAATTACAATGCGACCGCCACTGTGGCGGTCGCATTGTAATTTGGCCAGCCTTTCTCTGGCGGGAGAACTGCCATGGAAAGGCAGGCGGGGAGGGACCATCCTAATCCCTACGGCGGTGCCTGGTAGGCACCGCCACCATTTTAGGGATAGGAAGGCCTCCGACGCACTGGTGGGCTCAAGGAGTCCGTCGGATGCGTGCTGGTCGGAGTTTCCGACCGCCACGGAACCGCCGCTATTGCAATTTGGCAGGCGCAAAATGGCGGTGAGACCAGACCCGACAGCCTGTCAGTGGCGGTCTCACCGTGATCGTAATGAGGCCCTTGGTGGGGTTGGAATATTAAATTGGTCCCCAAGTCACTGTCCAGGACCTGCCCTGAGTAAAGTACCCGGTGGAGTTGGAATAATAAATTGGACCTCTAGTCACTGTCCAGCACCTGCCCTGATCTGAGTACCCGGTGGAGTTGGAATATTAAATTGGATCCCAAGTCGCTGTCGAGCACCTGCCCTGAGTTAAGTACGCGGTGGAGTTGGAATATTAAATTGGACCCCTAGTCACTGTCCAGCACCTGCCCTGAGGTAAGTACCCGGTGGAGTTGGAATATATAATTTGACTCCAAGTCACTGTCCAGCACCTACCCTGAGGTAAGCACCCAGTGGAGTTGGAATATTAAATTGGACCCCTAGTCACTGTCCAGCACCTGCCCTGAGTTAAGTACCCAGTAGAGGTGGAATAGAAAATTAGACCCCAAGTCACTGTCCAGCACCTGCCCTGAGGTAAGTACTTGGTGAAGTTGGAATATTAAATTAGATCCATAGTCACTGTCCAGCACCTGCCCTGAGTTAAGTAACCGGTGGAGTTGGAATATAATATTGGACCCAAGTCACTGTGCAGCACCTGCCCTGAGGTAAGTACCCGGTGGAGTTGGAATATTAAATTGAACACTGTGTCCGTAAAGGTAGATTTTTTTACAAGATCTTACTGTGTACAGTTGTAGGTGGTTTATTGATTTCTGCAGGCTCCTTGAATTGAGAAATGCAAAACTTCTATTTGAGCGATTTCTGAAATAGGAAAAGAAATTGTGCCATAAGTCACTGTCCAGCACCGGCCCTGCGGTAAGTACACGGTGGAGTTGGAACATTAAATTGGACTTCTACTTACTGTCCAGCACCTGCCCTGAGTAAAGTACCCGGTGGAGTTGGAATATTAAATTGGACCCCTGGTCACTGTCCGGCACCTGGCCTAAGGTAAGTACCCGGTGGAGTTTGATTATTAAATTGGACCCCAAGTCACTGTCCAGCACCTGCCCTGAGGTAAGTACCCAGTGGAGTTGAATTATTAAATTGGACCCCAAGTCACTGTCCAGCACCTGCCCAGAGGTAAGTACCCGGTGGAGTTGGAAAATTAAATTGGACCCCTAGTCACTGTCCAGCACCTGCCCTGAGTTAAGTACCCGGTGGAGTTAGAAGAAAAAATTGGACCCCAAGTCACTGTCCAGCACCTGCCGTGGGATAAGTACTCGGTGGAGTTGGACTATAAAATTGGACCCCAAGTCACTGTCCAGGACCTGCCCTGAGGTAAGTACCCGGTGGAGTTGGAATATTAAATTGTAACCTGTGTCAGTAAAGGTAGATTTTTTTACAAGAACTTACTGTGTACAGTTGTAGGTGGTTTATTGAATTCTGCAGGCTGCTTGAATTGAGAAATGTAAAACTTCTGATTGAGCGATTTTTGAAATAGGAAAAGAAATTGTGCCGTAAGTCACTGTCCAGCACCGGCCCTGCGGTAAGTACACGGTGGAGTTGAAACATTAAATTGGACTTCTACTTACTGTCCAGCACCTGCCCTGAGTTAAGTACCCGGTGGAGTTGGAATATTAAATTGGACCCCTGGTCACTGTCCAGCACCTGGCCTAAGGTAAGTACCCGGTGGAGTTTGATTATTAAATTGACCCCAAGTCACTGTCCAGCACCTGCCCTGAGGTAAGTACCCAGTGGAGTTGAATTATTAAATTGGACCCCAAGTCACTGTCCAGCACCTGCCCAGAGGTAAGTACCCGGTGGAGTTGGAAAATTAAATTGAACCCCTAGTCACTGTCCAGCACCTGGCCTGAGTTAAGTACCCGGTGGAGTTGGAAGAAAAAATTGGACCCCAAGACACTGTCCAGCACCTGCCGTGGGATAAGTACTCGGTGGAGTTGGACTATAAAATTGGACCCCAAGTCACTGTCCAGGACCTGCCCTGAGGTAAGTACCCAGTGGAGTTGGAATATTAAATTGTATCCTGTGTCAGTAAAGGTGGATTTGTTACAAGAACTTACTGTGTACAGTTGTAGGTGGTTTATTGATTTCTGCAGTCTCCTTGAATTGAGAAATGTAAAACTTCTGTTTGAGCGATTTTTGAAATAGGAAAAGAAATTGTACCATAAGTCACTGTCCAGCACCTGCCGTGAGGTAAGTACCCGGTGGAGTTGCAATATAAAATTGGACCCAAAGTCACTGTCCAGCACCTGCCTTGAGGTAAGTACCCGGTGGAGTTGGAATATAAAATTGTACCCAAAGTCACTGTCCAGCACCTGCCCTGAGTTAAGTACCCGGTGGAGTTGGAATATAAAATTGGACCCCAAGTCACTGTCCAGCACCTGCCCTGAGTTAAGTACCCGGTGGAGTTGGAATATTAAATTGTACTCTGTGTCAGTAAAGGTAGATTTTTTACAAGAACTTACTGTGTACAGTTGTAGGTGGTTTATTGAATTCTGCAGGCTGCTTGAATTGAGAAGTGTAAAACTTCTGTTTGAGCGATTTTTGAAATAGGAAAAGAAATTGTACCATAAGTCACTATCCAGCAACTGCCCTGAGGTAAGTACCCGGTGGAGTTGGAATATAAAATCTGACCCCAAGTCACTGTCCAGCACCTGCCCTGAGGTAAGTACCCGGTGGAGTTGGAATATAAAATTGGACCCCAAGTCACTGTCCAGCACCTGCCCTGAGGTAAGTACCCGGTGGAGTTGGAATATTAAATTGGACCCCTAGTCACTGTCCAGCACCTGCCCTGAGTTAAATACCTGGTGGAGTAGGAATATAAAATTGGACCCCAAGTCACTGTCCAGCACCTGTCGTGAGGTAAGCACCCGGTGGAGTTGGAATATTAAATTGGACCCGTAGTCACTGTCCAGCATCTGCCGTAAGTTAAGTACCCGGTGGAGTTGGAATATTAAATTAGATCCATAGTCACTGTCCAGCACCTGCCCTGAGGTAAGTACTTGGTGAAGTTGGAATATTAAATTAGATCCATAGTCACTGTCCAGCACCTGCCCTGAGTTAAGTACCCGGTGGAGTTGGAATATAATATTGGATCCCAAGTCACTGTGCAGCACCTGCCCTGAGGTAAGTACCCGGTGGAGTTGGAATATTAAATTGAACACTGTGTCCGTAAAGGTAGATTCTTTTACAAGATCTTACTGTGTACAGTTGTAAGTGGTTTATTGATTTCTGCAGGCTCCTTGAATTGATGAAATGCAAAACTTCTATTTGAGCGATTTCTGAAATAGGAAAAGAAATTGTGCCATAAGTCACTGTCCAGCACCGGCCCTGCGGTAAGTACACGGTGGAGTTGGAATATTAAATTGGACCCCTGGTCACTGTCCAGCACCTGGCCTAAGGTAAGTACCCGGTGGAGTTGAATTATTAAATTGGACCCCAAGTCACTGTCCAGCACCTGCCCAGAGGTATGTACCCGGTGGAGTTGGAATATTAAATTGGACCCCTAGTCACTGTCCAGCACCTGCCCTGAGTTAAGTACTCGGTGGAGTTAGAAGATAAAATTGGATCCCCAAGTCACTATCCAGCACCTGTCCTGAGGATAAGTACCTGGTGGAGTTGGACTATTAAATTGGACCCCAAGTCACTGTCCAGGACCTGCCCTGAGGTAAGTACCCGGTGGAGTTAGAATATTAAATTGTAATCCTGTGTCAGTAAAGGTAGATTTCTTTACAAGAACTTACTGTGTACAGTTGTAGGTGGTTTATTGTCTGCAGGCTGCTTAAATCGAGAAATGTAAAACGTCGTGTTGGATTGATTTCTGAAATAGAAAAAGATATTGTACCATAAGTCACTGTCCAGCACCTGCCCTGAGGTAAGTACCCGGTGGAGTTGGAATATAAAATCTGACCCCAAATCACTGTCCAGCACCTGCCCTGAGGTAAGTACCCGGTGGAGTTGGAATATCAAATTGGACCCAAAGTCACTGTCCAGCACCTGCCCTGAGTTAAGTACCCGGTGGAGTTGGAATATTAAATTGGATCCCTAGTCACTGTCCTGCACCTGCCCTGAGTTAAGTAGCTCGGTGGAGTTGGAATATAAAGTTGATCCCCAAGTCACTATCCAGCACCTGCCCTGAGGTAAGTACCCGGTGGAGTTGGATTATTAAATTGGATCCTGTGTCAGTAAAGGTAGATTCTTTACAAGAACTTACTGTGTACCGTTGTGGGTGGTTTATTCATTTCTCCAGGCTCCTTAAATCGTGAAATGTATGACGTCTGTTGGATTGATTTCTGAAATAGGAAAAGATAGTGTACCATAAGTAATTGTACAGCACCCGCACTGAGATAAGTACCTGGTGGAGTTGAAATATAAAATTGATCCCCAAGTCACTGTCCTGCACCTGCCCTGAGGTAAGTACCCGGTGGAGTTGGAATATTAAATTGGACCCCAAGTCACTGTCCAGCACCTGCCCTGAGGTAAGTACCCGGTGGAGTTGGAATATTAAATTGATCCCCAAGTCACTGTCCAGCACCTGCCCTGAGTTAAATACCTGGTGGAGTAGGAATATAAAATTGGACCCCAAGTCACTGTCCAGCACCTGTCGGCACCCGGTGGAGTTGGAATATTAAATTGGACCCGATCCCTAAGTCACTGTCCAGCACCTGCCGTAAGTTAAGTACCCGGTGGAGTTGGAATATTAAATTGGACCACAAGTCACTGTCCAGCACCTGCCCTGAGGTAACTACCCGGTGGAGTTGGAATATAAAATTGATCCCCAAGTCACTGTCCTGCATCTGCCTGGAGGTTAGTACCTGGTGGAGTTGGATTATAAAATTGGACCCTGTGTCAGTAAAGGCAGATTCTTTACAAGAACTTACTGTGTACAGTTGTAGGTGATTTATTTTATTGATTTCTGCAGGCTCTTTGAATTGTGAAATGTAAAACGTCTGTTGGAGTGATTTCTGAAATAGGAAAAGAAATTGTATCATAAGTCACTGTCCAGCACCTGCCCTGAGGTAAGTACCCGGGGGAGTTGGAATATAAAATTTGACCCCAAGTCACTGTCCAGCACCTGCCCTGAGGTAAGTACCCAGTGGAGTTGGAATATTAAATTGGACCCCTACTCACTGTCCAGACCTGCCCTGATTTAAGTACCCGGTGGGCTTGAAATATTAAATTGGACCCCAAGTCACTGTCCAGCATCTGCCCTGAGGTAAGTTCCTGGTGGGTTTGGAATATAAATTTGGCGCCCAAGTCACTGCCCAGCACCTGCCCTGACGTAACTACCAGGTGGAGTTGGAATTTAAAATTGGACCCCAAGTCACTGTCCAGCACCTGCCCTGACGTGAGTACCCGGTGGAGTTGGAAAATTAATTTGGAACTTGTGCTATTAATGGTAGTTTTTTTTTGGAACTTACTATGTACTGTTCTTGGTTACTGATGGATTTCTGTAGGCTCCTTGAATTGACAAATGAATAATTTGTCTTGGATTGATTTCTGAAATATATATAAAATTGTATATATATGTTTTTAAGCAGTTTTTTTAGGAATTTATTTTTTAAATTTTTTAATGGGTTTTAAATAATTTTCAGGTGGATTATTTTTTGGGTCACAGGAAGCAGTTTGCGACCAGTAAACATTAGTATTTGCACTATTTTCATGTTTTTTTTTCTGAACTTTGACTCACTGTTCAGCATGTGCCAGGAGGTTAGTTCATATTGGTGCTGCTATATGGTATTCAATATACAAGTTAATTTATTGTCATGTTTGTTTGATAGCTTTTTTTGTGGGGTTTGTACTTTATTTAAATTTTTTTAAGAGATTTGTTGTTTTTTTATAAATGAGATATAAACGGTTACTTACATTTAAGTTTTCGATTAATTCTTAAGGCAGAGTTAGATTAGGCTGTCTGAATTGTCTTTTTCAAAGTCTGCAAATTAAATTAAAAATAATTTGTCATTTTCCTTTTTGTTCTTTTATTTGTGCACTCGTAATAATTAATTTAGTTAAAAAATTACCTCCTGAGCCCAGTAGATTGCACTCTTGGATTGTATATGACCGGTGTATTGCTCAGCTGCGATCGATGCGCCTGTTCAGTGCGGTATCCACAGTTGAACTGATGACAAAATGGTGGATGGCCGTATTTTATCTGTTTTTGTAGAGTTGATTTTTTTAATACAAAATAAGTTTTGGAAATGGTTTTTTTAATAGTGTATTTTATGTGAGAATGTGTTTTTTTTTTAATCGGTTTATAAAATGTACTTTCAATTGATGTACTGTTCGATGCACCACCATTTTAGTTACCATTCTAGTGTGTCAAATATGTAAAAATAGTTGAAGGACTTCTTTTTTAGTGTTTCTCGTCAGTATGTTGTAGATACTCTAAGTTTTTTGACAATTAATTTTAAT
Source organism: Calotriton arnoldi (assembly GCA_963921515.1). Lineage (NCBI taxonomy): Eukaryota > Metazoa > Chordata > Amphibia > Caudata > Salamandridae > Calotriton > Calotriton arnoldi. The sequence goes on from CAWUFW010013608.1 coordinate 85,695, forward strand.
GTAGTTTAGATGAGGATTTTGCAAGTTTGTTAAATATAATACTTTTTATGTGTATTGTACATTATTATTTTTTCTTTACATTTTTGCATATGTTTGTAATTTGATGGTTAGGGCATGCGGAGTTGGAATTGTGGTTCTTTCGTTTTACCTGTAAATGTACTAATTTGCGTTGTAACGTAAATCGTGGCTTTATACTTCGTGGTTTAGGTTTGGTCGTGGATTAGCATGCGTGGCTCAGGCATGGGTGATTTAGGAGGTAGTGGTTACATCATAAAACTGCCTATTTAATATCTTTTTTATTGTTAGTGCTTATTGGAGTAAACAGCAGCCCAGTGCTCCTGTTTATCATGGGGCCGCATGTTAAGGTCAGGGGGACGCTTTCTGCCCCGGGCCATACTTTGAGTATCCATGGCTCAGAGCCTTGCAACCACCATCTTGGGTTACCAAGTCCCATCTCTCCTGCATAAATCTCAGGATTAGCCATCTGAGGTACACTGCATTGCACTTCTCTATGAGTTTTAGTCCTCCAATTAACCATGTACTTGCTTATGCTCTGCACTCTAGGAAGGCTCTCCATTGTACTGTACTCCAGCTCACCGCCCAAGTGAGCTAGGAAAGGTATCTGGCCTAGCCCTCTTGTCTAGATCTGATGCAAAGTGCTTTGTGCTCCAAGACACCTCCAGGTCTCTCCATTAATAACCTCTGCCCCGCCTCTCCTGATGGGCACTTCTCTAGTGGTTGTTCCCCAGATGCTTTGTGTGGTTATTGCACCACATTTAACACTGCTGTCTTTAGATTGACTATTCAAGTCACTCTGGTCATCCATACCTTTACAAAAGGCCCCATTTTTGCCAGCCAGAAAAAGGCCAGACAAAACGGGAGGGTGTGCAGTAAGTATAGTGGTGGAAAATACAGGTTATCTGTTCCAGTGGAGCCTCTGATGAGGTCACCCTCGGGTCCATTAGCCATATATCCTAAGACAACTTCAGTACAGAATATTAAAGGCCATATACAATAAACTGCACATTAATTATGGTTTAAAAAAAGAACCTGGAAGAGGTAGTCTAACTAAAGTGAAGCTCTCACACCTTGGATTTAGTCTACAATTTTCGTTGTGCACTCTGCTTACTATGATCCACTGGCCCAGAATTTCTATTTATTCTATTAGAGCCATATTTATGACCCGGTTTGCATCGCTCTTCCACCACGCAAGGTGGTACAAGAGCGATGCAAATCTAAAGTAATATTTTTGAAGTCATGCAAAGTCACTTTGCCTGGCTTTGAATGGCTTCAAAAATATGGAGTAATGCAACGCGGCGCAAATCGCTGTGTTGCATTACTCTGTGCAAGGGAGGCGTTCCATGGGCGTTGTATGGGTGTTCCCAAGTAACTCCCATGGTTTTTGATGCATTGCCAGATTTACCAAAGCAGGTAAACCTGGGAATGCACCAAAAAGATATGCCTCCCCTGGAGAGGCGTAAAGAGGAGAAATATCTTTAGTTCTCATTTTTACCTCTTTCTATGTGGGCTGCATTCAGCAGCATACATAGAGGGCTTGATTCACAAAGGTAAACTTACACTTTTGTGTAAGTTTAGGTTTGGTTTGGGATTCACAAACACAGCATTAATAGTAAGTTTACGACTGTGGAGATTCTGCAGTCAGGGCAGGGGCGTAACACAGGCCCCCGCAGCCCCCGCGGTGTGGGGGGGCCCCCGAGCTGCAGGGGGCCCCCTCAGCAAAGTACTTTCGCCCGAGAGTTCCTGATACAGTTCGGAGCGGGGGCCCCTCCATCCATCTTGCAGGGGGGCCCCCTCAAATTTCGTTACGCCACTGAGTCAGGGCAGATAACTCCGCACATAAAAAGATAGGCATATCATATATGTTTTGTGCGGAGTTCTCCGCACCGACTGCGGAGTCTCCGCAGTCGTAAACTTACTATTAACTCCATGTTTGTGAATACCAAAACAAAAGTAAACTTACACAAAATGATAAGTTTACCTCTGTGAATCAGGCCCAGAGAGAGGAAGATGCTTCAGGGGATTGTTTTTGTGCAGGAAGGTGCCCCTTCCTGCAAAAAAACAATCCTGCCTACAACACAGGTACCTTTGCACCATGATGCAAAGGTGCCTGCTTGCGCTGACAAAACGGTGCCAGCGCAAGTGGAAAGGACAGCAGGGCAGCGCAGCTTGGTGACTTGCTGCGCTGCCCTGTGGCACAAGAGTCATAAATATGGCCCTTATTGTTAAGGTCGCCATCAATCACTCCATTTGTTTTAACAAGTCTTCTATTGTACAGTGAAACAACTGTGAGGCGAAGCAATCAAAACCGGAGTGGAGTGAGGCAGGTGAAATACAGAAATAAGCACACGCTTCTGTGCCTGATACTTTACAGTCGCCCTACTGCTCACCAGCTTTAATCCCTCTCTTTAAGTGAATTTGGCATGCATAATGGTTTCTTAACATCTCAACTGAACGGCAGACGTGCTCCTTGCTGATGTGACCACGGGGTTCGGTCACCGAACACTTGTGCGTTAACATCCACTGTTGACCAGCTGCTCTCAGGCGGTATGCAGCTACACGGCCAGCAGCTTCACTCAAGGAGACCACCTGCCCCTATCAGTATAAAACTATGACCCCTGTATTCGGCCAACAGCACGCAATTACCCAGCAATGTCACTCATGTCTTCCCTCATAAAAACACTTATTTCACCGCCTCAGAGTCACTTAGCAGACAAGACCCTAAGCAACGTGATCATTAACAGAAAAGTATGATGAGTAATCTCTCCTGTAGGGTCTAATAAATAAGTGGATTATTACAGAAGTTCTCTAGCAGAAACCCTACCGTCAAAGGTAGACTTAGTGAGAGGAAGTGCTACAGGTTAGTAAGTGAGCAACTTTGTTTTCAATCTTAGAAACACATTTGCTGGGAAAAAGTATCTGGTGCGTAGTCAGCAGAGGAACCCTGTTTTCATTTTGTGCACTTTGGACTATGTGTATTTCTGATGAATGACCTTGCTTCTCAAGAACACCAAGAAATGCTTCAAGTGTATTTTTATTACTTTCCAAGTCGAGTGCTAGACGCTACTGGCCAAGTGTATCCACAGTTGAAGGAGAGCACTGTTCACCCATCAGAATATGGAGAAACGGATGGTTGGTGGCATTTGAATGGTATGCAAAGAGAGATGTCTTTTCATGGACTTCTGTGTCAGTAGGAAGTTATTGTGGCTATCGTCATTATCACAAGCGCCCCAAGAGCCTCTAAAGTTGAGCAGGCAGCGCTTACTGTAAGAGGTGGTAGAGGTTAGAGACTGAGATATAGTATTATATAGAACGAGCCAACAATAAACGGAAAGCTGAGTGCTGTGGCTTGTCTTAGCTACTATGCATCCTCTCCAGAGTTCCAAGTCCCTGCTGCTCAGCCAGTGAGTGAGGTCATTGGATGGTTGGAATGCTAAGAGTGTTTGTGCTTGGGTGACAGGGACGGTTGAAGTGAGAAGGGCTGAGCAGCAGGATGTTGCTCCTGGTGGGGCTTTACCTGATTTACTTGTAACCTGATCTGAACCGAATAAACCTACATCTTTTATAACCTAAAAGACAACATCCTCGATTGTAACACTGGCGACAAGCGGAAAAGAAACTACGTGTGAGGAACAAGAAATTTAGAAGAAATTAAAGTAACTAAGAAGAAACTAGAGGATTACAAAGAAAAAGCGTTTGAAGCCTCTGAGGTACAATTGCGCCTGGCAGCCGCACCAGTGTCTATTTACACCTGACAGCCTGCAGTCCAGGGCATTGGTTCAGGCGTACAGTGGATTGGAAGTGCGGCTGCTCCTGATATATCAGTTATCAGTAGTCATGCAAGAAATCCAGCAAGAGTCACGGCGGTGCTGACTGTGTGGGGAAAACATGTAAAGCAGCAAGTGGTGCAAGCAGACCGGCTGTCTGTGTAATCAGCTTTTTATTGCAAGAGAAACTTCATTGCTGTGTGGGTATTAAACGATTTTAACTGTCTTTTACCGACAACCAACTGTGAGTACATTACGCACTTTAAAATTGCATATTTATGAGGTGCTGTTGTTTGAATTTAAAACCCATTGTTACTGCAGTGTGAGCCATGTGCGTGGCTCCCGTGCTGTGGAATTCTACTAGGTGACATCCGCAACACTCATTCTTGGAATTCCTGGCACAGGGGAAAGCATGTACGCTGTAGCTGATGTCAGTAAGCGAAGAGAGGCCTACTTGCCGACGATATTGATGCAAAACGGCACATCAGCAGCCATCTTTGGTCTTTGGGAAGGATTACATGGACTCCCACGAGGGTAACAACATTGTAGGAATTTTGGTGAATGGCTTTTCGATTTGTCCACACAGTTATTACTCATCTAGTTCTCTCAGCCTTGGGAAACTAGAATGCTGACTACTGGAGCACAGAAGGCCTTTGGTTATGGCGCACCGCCTCGGAAGAAACCATGGAGTGCAAAGATTGTACACAGATTACAGCAGGCCCTTTGTTGTGATACTCCACGTCAAAGGAAACCATGGCAGTTAGTGCAGCAAAGTAATAGGTTTCCATGTGTTCAGGTACTCTGTCAGCTGTGTGGGGGAATAACCCCAAGCTGAAGTGACATGTGAGGCTGTAAGTGGAGGGAGTCGACTTTTAGAGACACGGCATTGTGGAGCCCAATTCACGCTGCAGGCTGGAGGCAGGATGTGTTATTCTTTTGGGTGAGAAGTAGCTCACCGGCGTAGTGATTTGAGTATTTTCCAGAGATGGTTGATGTTATGCTGTATATTACCTACTAAGTTTCATTTTCTTTAGATGCTGGTGCTGATGTATGGTTGTGTACAATGGCATGATATGGCAGCCTTTGTGGAGTTGGGTTGGAAGATACCCTTTGCTGAGATTCCCTGCGGAGAGTGGGAATGTGAAGGAGGTTCCCTGTGTGAGTAGGAATGGTATGGGTTGAAAGATACTGTAGGAAAGTAGGATCTGCTTCTTATGGTTAATGTTAGAAATGGGATTTTTGGTAGGCTTGGGCGTGGGCCAAAGCCAGGCAAAAACCACCACTCTAGTCAGGATAAGGGAGTTACACTCCTAAAATAACCCCTGCTCACCCCTTGGTAGCTTGGCACGAGCAGTCAGGCTTATCTTAGAGGCAGTGTGTAAAGCATTTGCACATAACCGACTGTAATACAGTGTTTGCACCACAAAAGGACACCACACCAGTTTAGAAAAATATCCAATATTTTTATATAATTAAGACAAGACCAAAAACGATAAGAATCCACAATACTATACTTAAGAATCTTCAGTTATCAAAATATGCTTTAAAAACAGTTCCTTGATGTCAATAGCTCTGTCAGGGGCTATCACGGCGTCGTGAGCAAACAAATCCAAACAGTTCTGGCTGACCGCGGCGTCGCGGGCCAGCTACGGTGTCGGGAAGACCCGCAAACAGTACCTTTTAGAAATGCAGGGCATCGGCGACCTCTCGTTGAGCTTTCGAAAGCACGGCGTCCGCAGGCGTCGGTTACGGAGGTCGGTGCAGGAGTCGTCGGGGCCCTCGAAGTCACACTCGTTGCAGATCGATCTCCTCTTTGTTGAAGTCAGGAGCGCTGGCGTCGGCAGGCATCGTGTGCTGCGGTGCGAAGTGCAGCGGTGCGGGGTGCGGTGCCCTCAGGTCGCGGGGCGAGCAGCGGCTCGGTGGCCGCGTCGGATGGCATCGTCGGTGAGACCAGGGTCATGGTGCGAGATGAAGGCGGTGCTTGTCACGGTGCTGGCAGGTCACGGTGCAAGCAGCGGCGTCGTTCGTTGCTGAAGCGCTGTCGTCGGCTGACGAACTGGAGTCGATGGCGCCGGCGTCGGTAGGCCAAGGCTGCGGTGCGGGATGAGGGCGGTGCGTCGTGTAACTTTACGAGCGGTGCCCTCGAACCACGGTGCAAGCAGCAGCGTAGATTTCGGCGTGGAGCGGCGGCGTCGGGGATACCAAGGCGTCGTCGTGAAGCGAGGCGGTGCGGAGTGCGGTGCCCACAGGTCGCGGTGCGAGCAGCGGCTCGGTGGCGGCATCAGCAGGCGTCGTCAGTGAGACCAGGGTCGGGTGCGGCATTGCGGCGGTGCCCTCTGCGGTGCCAAGGCGTCGTCGCGAAGCGGTGCGGAGGGCGGTGCCCACAGGTCGCGGTGCGAGCAGCGGCTCGGTGGCAGCGTCAGCAGGCGTCGTCGGTGAGACCAGGGTCACGGTGCGGCATTGCGGCGGTGCCATCTGCGGTGCCTTCGGGACACGGAGTTGCCAGCGGCGGCGTCGACGTCGTCGAGTTGCTTTTCTTCTGTTGCAGCACAAAACACACAGTCCCCAGTGGGGCCCAGCTGAGGGCAGAAGAACTTGAAGTCTTTGCTGTTCCTGAGACTTCTTGAACAGGGGGCAAGCTCTACCTCAAGCCCTTGGAGAAACTCACAAAAGTAGATTGCAGAAAGTCCAGTCCAGGCCTTTCACTGCCCAAGGCAGAAGCAGCCACTGCAGGCCAACACAGCAAAGCACACAGCAAAGTGGTAGTTCCTCCTCACAGCTTCTCCGGCTCTTCTTCTTGGCAGTCTTCTTGATCCAAAAGAGTTCTAAAGTTCAGGGGTCTGGGCCCCAGTATTTGTATCCAAAAATCCTTTGATCTTTCAGGCAGAGGGTGTCTGTGCCCGGCCAGAACCAGTTCTGCCTTCTCTGGTGTGATTTCCTGGCAGGAGATGGAGACGGCATTGTCAGGGGCAGACCAGGCCCTTTGCGGTGCAAGGAAATCTCCTCCCCCTTCTCCCATCGCAGCCCAGGTCTGTTCAGCCCTTTCCTGACCTACCTAGACTATCTGGAGCCCCTCCGGCCCCCCAGCCTTCTGTCATCCAAAACCCAGACAGGCAACCCACATTCCAGCAGAGGCACACGGGATGACTGAGCAAGAAAATACCTACTTTCTAAAAGTGGTATTTTCAAACACAGAATGTAAAAATCACCATCTTTAGATTCTGAGTTCAGGCATACTAAATTCTATTTTCTTACCGAATTCCCTGGGCGAGTTATGTTTATAAGATGCTATAAACAAACCTCCCATTCTATCCTATGGGGAACTGGTAGCCTTGCAATAGTGCAAAACCAAATTGGCTGTAATTCACTATCAGGACATGCCACACACACCAGGGCATGTCCCACCTTTCACATACACTGCACCCTGCCCACAGGGGTACCTTGGGCCTACCTGAGGGGTGTTTGACATGTAAGAAAAGGGAAGGTTAGGGACTGGCCAGTGTGTGCACTGGCCAAGTCGACATGGCAGTTACAAACTGCGCGCAGACTCTGCAATGGCAGGTCTGAGTTACCGTTTTCAGGGCTACTCACGGGGGTGGCACAACCAGTGCTGCAGGCCCCCGAGTAGCATTTGATTCACCAGCCCTGGCACACGCAGTGCACTTTACTAGGGGCTAACAGGTAAATCAAATATCCAATCATGGAAACACCCATCCATAACACAATTTACACAGAGAGCATATGCACTTTAGCACTGATTAGCAGTGGTAAAGTGCCCAGAGTCCTAAAACCAACACAAGCAGGTCAGGGAAAAATAGGAGGAAAAAGCAAAAAGTTTGGGCATAACCCTGCAAAAAGGGCCATTTCCAACACAACCCCCTTCCAGCCTAAAGCCAGGAGAGACCAATCCATACCTCGATGGGCTTCCCTGCTTGGGGCGATAGAACACAGAACCTGGCCCGCAACAGCAGGGTTTCCTTCCCGTTTTACGCCTTCCTGCACCTAGTTGGATTCCTCTATCCATACTCTCAGGGCCCACTAAGCTGACCCATGGGGACCCTTCTCCTCACCTGTGGACCCCATCTGTGCAGCACCTAAACTTACTTGGCTCACAGATGTGTCCCAACAGGCAGACAGGACCCCCATGGCCAACACAATCATGTGGCCCAGTCCACCTCTGGGGTGTGACTCCTTTCCCCCACCCAGGGGCAACTCTGTCCCTCCGGACAGCCAGCCACAGTGGTCACTGACAGCTGTCAGTGATGAGAGCCAGGCCTCATGCCTTTCAGGCCACTCCAACCGTTGCGGCATCAGAGAGTGGGGGGCGGTAGCCCCAGGTGCCTGGCACCCTGTCTCCACTCTCCCCCCTGCCAAGTCAGGTATGGCATTCTGACACTGGCCCACCAGCCCAGGGTCTGTACCCTGCGGCTGGACAGGAGGCGGGGTGGGCTCCCCCACACCCGGTCCTCCTCCCTGGTGCTCGGTACCCTCCCACCTGGAGCGGTACCCTCTTCCAGAATTGTTAGGGCACCTGTGGCAGGTGTCCTGCGCAATTCGTCCACCAGTTCAGGGGTGCTATCCGGCAACTGGTACACCAGCCCAGGGTCTGTACCCGGAGGCTGACCAGAGGTCTCAGGCGAGGTTCTCCTCCCAGGAGAAACACCCTCAGAACCAAAGACTGTCAGGACGCTGGAACCAGTCCTCCCAAACAATTCTTCCACCAGTTCAGGGCCTCGACCCTGCAACTGATCCACCACCCTCGGATCCAAACCCTCAGGTTGAACCGGGGTCAGATGCGAGGACTCCCCCTCTGCACCCTGTTCCAGAGTTCTGCACCCTCCCCCGGGAGTGGTACCCTTAGAAGACAAACCGGTCAGGACACTGCTTACAGTCGCCCTTCCCTCCAGGTCAGGCAGGACCTGAACCCGGCCTCCCAACCCAGGGACTAACCCCTGCGGCTGAGCACCTGCCCGGCGCACCAGGACTTCCTTGGGAGCACGTAGGCCCCCCCTGAGGGTAACACAGGACTCCTGTGTTGTGTGACAGTCTGCCTGGCACAGATCTCCCGACCCCTGTCCATCCGACAGTGCGCGAAGATCCCCCAGGACAGAAGTGGTGTCACCATGGTCACTCCTAGGAGGCTCAGCCCCTCTGGCTGGCCCCTGACCCTCTGGTTTTCCCACTGGGGAACGCATCCCCCTCTCACCCCTCCGTCCGGACTTCTGCACCCTCCGCTTAGGAGCGGCACCGCCAGACACCAGGACTGCTGTAGCTCTGTTTACAGACACTCCACGTCCTCCTGCCACTAGGAGATCCCCCTCAACAGATGGCCTACCAGTACAGCCTAGGCTCCCCACCTGGTGTTCCCTCCTGGAACCACCCAGGCTCTGGGACCAGGTTTTGGGCACCTTGGGCCGCAGCCCATTCCCACTCCTTCTCCGCGGAGAGAGGACGTGAGTCCCTACACCCTTCCCACGACACCGGGACCTATCTGGGCTACCACGAACCTTTCCCACCACCCTTGGTTGGGAAATACCTAAGCCACTTCCTTCCGGGTAACCGCCAGATGCTTCTCCAGATCCTCTGGAATCCACCAAAAGGTCTGCCTCCAGTGCAAGCTCCCTGGGGTCATAGAACTCGCACTCCACTGGGTGTGGGCATAGCTCTGGAAGACAGGGGCTTAAAATATGCTCTCCAACAATTGAATCACACAGCCCCACACAGGTGTTAACCAAACTACCCTTCCCCCAACCATCCAGTGCCTCAGAGAAGTACCCCCCATCATTCTCACAAGACTGGCGAGACAGTGTCTGACTGATGCTGTCTCTTAACCCATACTCTTCTGGCTGGTCTCCATACTCCCTTACGAGGGCTTCTATCATGGGGGAATCCCTCTCCCTGCACCTCTCATCTAGAGTCAGTAGCGTGTCCCTCCCTCTACAAGGAAACGAATCCCCTGTGCCAGTTCCCCAAACCACCTCAGGGACACTGCGCACCACTGGAGTAATCTCATAATCCTGAACCCCCAGGTGTATGTCAACCCCCTCCTTGAAGCAGGGTCCCAAATCTGTGTGTGGGTGTACCTCATCCTCAGTACTGGACCTAACACTTTTGCTGCCACCATCTGGGCTGGGCCTAGCCCTACTGGCTGCCCAGTTCAGCTCTCTCATTTTAATGTCATGGTCTAACATCATCTTCCTTTCCTCCATGGCAATTCTTTTGTCTTCCCTCTCACTTTCTATCCTGAGTTTCTCCAATTTGAACTTCCTTGCTTCCCGCCTGTCCTCCAGCTCCTCTGAGGGACAAACTGCTGCTGCATGGTTGAGAGGGTGCCCCCCCTCCCAAGAATACATCCACCCTTGGAATAGGCTCCTCTGCCTCCATGCCAAGATCCCCAGACAGCTCACTAGCATGTCTGGCTGCTACCCAGGCCCTCAGCGCCTTTTGTAGCTCCTCTCTTCTGGTGAGGCCCCTGATTTGGGTTTTGAGGTTTTTGCAGATCACCTTCAATTTCTTCACATTGTAGGTTTCTAACCTCTCCTCCTCAAAGGCCACTTCCAAGGATGCAACCAATGATGCAATTGATTCAGGCATGACGAAGTAGCAAGTTCAAACTGGCAAGACCAAAAAAAATAGGCCAAAAAGAAAAAGAACCAGTATGTGGCACATAATGGTCTGCGATATGGTAGTAGTGCACACCAATCACTGTAAGTCAAGTGCAAACGCAAGTCCTATCCTCACCGCTGACAACCAATGTTAGAAATGGGATTTTTGGTAGGCTAGGGCATGTGCCAACGCTAGGCAGAAACCACCACTCTAGTCAGGATAAGGGAGTTACACGTCCTAAAATAACCCCTGCTCACCCCCTTGGTAGCTTGGCACGAGCAGTCAGGCTTATCTTAGAGGCAGTGTGTAAAGCATTTGCACATAACCAACAGTAATACAGTGTAAGCACCACAAAAGGACACCACACCAGTTTAGAAAAATATCCAATATTTTTATATAATTAAGACAAGACCAAAAACGATAAGAATCCACAATACTAGTACTTAAAAATCTTCAGTTATCAAAATATGCTTTAAAAACAGTTCCTTGATGTCAATAGCTCCATCCCGGGCTATCACGGCGTCGTGAGCAAACAAATCCAAACAGTTCTGGCTGACCGCGGCGTCGCGGGCCAGCTACGGTGTCGGGAAGACCCGCAAACAGTACCTTTTAGAAATGCAGGGCGTCGGCGACCTCTCGTTGAGCTTTCGAAAGCACGGCGTCCGCAGGTGTCGGTTCCAGAGGTCGGTGCAGGAGTCGTCGGGGCCCTCGAATTCACACGCGTTGCAGATCGATCTCCTCTTTGTTGAAGTCAGGAGCGCTGGCGTCGGCAGGCGTCGTGTGCTGCAGTGTGAAGTGCAGCGGTGCAGCGTGCGGTGCCCTCAGGTCACTGTGCGAGCAGCGGCTCGGTGGCGGCGTCGGATGGCATCGTCGGTGAGACCAGGGTCGCGGTGCGAGATGAAGGCGGTGCTCGTCACGGTGCTGGCAGGTCACGGTGCAAGCAGCGGCGTCGTCGTTGCTGAAGCGCTGTCGTCGGCTGACGAACTGGAGTCGATGGTGCCAGCGTCGGTAGGCCAAGGCTGCGGTGCGGGATGAGGGCGATGCGTCGTGTAACTTTACGAGCGGTGCCCTCGAACCACGGTGCAAGCAGCGGCATAGATTTCGGCGTGGAGCGGCATCGTCGGGGATACCAGGGCATCGTCGTGAAGCGAGGCGGTGCGGAGTGCGGTGCCCACAGGTCGCGGTGCGAGCAGCGGCTCGTGGCGGCGTCAGCAGGTGTCGTCAGTGATACCAGGGTCGCGGTGCGGCGTTGCGGCGGTGCCCTCTGCGGTGTCTTCGGGACACGAAGTCGGCAGCGGCGTCGTCGAGTTGCTTTTCTTCTGTTGCAGCACAAAACACACAGTCCCCAGTGCTGAGGGCAGAAGAACTTGAAGTCTTTGCTGTTCCTGAGACTTCTTGAACAGGGGGCAAGCTCTACCTCAAGCCCTTGGAGAAACTCACAAACGTAGATTTGCAGAAAGTCCAGTCCAGGCCTTTCACTGCCCAAGACAGAAGCAGCCACTGCAGGCCAACACAGCAAAGCACACAGCAAAGTGGTAGTTCCTCCTCACAGCTTCTCCGGCTCTTCTTCTTGGCAGTCTTCTTGATCCAAAAGAGTTCTAAAGTTCAGGGGTCTGGGCCCCAGTATTTGTATCCAAAAATCCTTTGATCTTTCAGGCAGAGGGTGTCTGTGCCCGGCCAGAACCAGTTCTGCCTTCTCTGGTGTGATTTCCTGGCAGGAGGTGGAGACAGCATTGTCAGAGGCAGACCAGGCCCTTTGAGGTGCAAGGAAATCTCCTCCCCTTCCCCCATCGCAGCCCAGGTCTCTTCAGCCCTTTCCTGACCTGCCTAGACTATCTGGAGCCCCTCCGGCCCCCAGCCTTCTGTCATCCAAAACCCAGACAGGCAATCCACATTCCAGCAGAGGCACACGGGATGACTGAGCAAGAAAATACCTACTTTCTAAAAGTGGTATTTTCCAACACAGAATGTAAAAATCACCTTCACTAAAAGATGCATCTTTAGATTCTGAGTTCAGGCATACTAAATTCTATTTTCTTACCGAATTCCCTGGGCCAGTTATGTTTATAAGATGTTATAAACAAACCTCCCATTCTATCCTATGGGGAACTGGTAGCCTTGCAATAGTGAAAAACGAAATTGGCTGTAATTCACTATCAGGGCATGCCACACACACACCAGGGCATGTCCCACCTTTCACATACACTGCACCCTGCCCACAGGGGTACCTTGGGCCTACTTGAGGGGTGCCTGACATGTAAGAAAAGGGAAGGTTAGGGACCAGCCAGTGTGTGCACTGGCCAAGTCGACATGGCAGTTACAAACTGGGCGCAGACTCTGCAATGGCAGGTCTGAGTTACCGTTTTCAGGGCTACTCACAGGGGTGGCACAACCAGTGCTGCAGGCCCCCGAGTAGCATTTGATTCACCAGCCCTGGCACACGCAGTGCACTTTACTAGGGGCTAACAGGTAAATCAAATATCCAATCATGGAAACACCCATCCATAACACAATTTACACAGAGAGCATATGCACTTTAGCACTGATTAGCAGTGGTAAAGTGCCCAGAGTCCTAAAACCAACACAAACAGGTCGGGAAAAATAGGAGGAAAAAGCAAAAAGTTTTGGGATAACCCTGCAAAAGGGCCATTTCCAACAGTTACCGCAACTTTTTGCTTGATGTTACACTGTTTTTGACTAGTCTGACTGGGATCCTGCTAATCTGGACCCCAGTCGTTCTCCCTAGAATGTGTTGACATGCACTTAGGTACACTCCAGATTGGATACTGCGGTACCCTTATAAGTCCCTAGTATATGTTACACATGTACCCAGGGCATAAGTACGCCAGAGGCCTCCCATGGGCCGAAGCATGTATTATGCCACCCATGAGAGGCCATGCAAAATGGGCCACATGATTGTGTTGGCCATGGGGGTCCTGTCTGCCTGTTGGGACACATCTGTGAGCCAAGTAAGTTTAGGTGCTGCACAGATGGGGTCCACAGGTGAGGAGAAGGGTCCCCATGGGTCAGCTTAGTGGGCCCTGAGAGTATGGATAGAGGAATCCAACTAGGTGCAGGAAGGCGTAAAACGGGAAGGAAACCCTGCTGTTGCGGGCCAGGTTCTGTGTTCTATCGCCCCAAGCAGGGAAGCCCATCGAGGCCTGCCATTGCAGCCTGTGTAAGATGGTGCATGCACCTCTTACGTTAGATATAGGTTCACTATATCTATAGGTCACTACACTTAAAACCTATAAGTCACCCCTATAGCAGGCCTTGACAATCCTGAAGGCAGAGTGCTGGGTTTTACGTGAGAGGGTGCATGAGCAGAGCCCCTCTGCAGCCTTCGGAGACCATTCTCCCGGTTTGTCTGTGACACAGCCAGACATTTAGGTAGAGGTGCATTATATCCTCACAGTAAATGCTATCTCGAAAACGGCTGAAACAAAACATGTCGTGTTTGCTATCAAACACCTTGGAATCATACCTCCACACTGTGGGAGGTATGATTCCACCCTTCTGAAGCAAGCCTCGTGGGTCCCTGGTCTTCCCGGTACCAGCCTTCTCGACCCGGACAGCACAAAATGGTTGCTGCCAATCAGAGACACATTTCTGCCCTCCTGCTGCTGAGCCAAGCTCGAGCAGAGGAAGGCAGCACAATAGGCATCCTGTCACAGGGAGGTGTGATCACCTCCCAGACAGGATTTAGTGTATTGGAGCTGGGTGGGTGCACTTCCAAAGTGCCTGAAAGTCTACACGAGGAGCACATTTGGTGTCCCTGTGCATAGTCCAGCTCAAACCAGTTCTGGGAGCCGTTGGCTCCTGCTCTGGCGCACAACTGGACAGAGGACATGGGTGTAACCACCCCTCTGTCCTGACCCTCCCCTGGGAGGGTCCCCTGAATCTGTCCAACCCTCTCCCGTGGGTACAAAAGGGATTACCTGGCTGTAGGACCCTAGATTTGACATGGACAACATTCTGAACAAGAAACCACTGACCTTCGACCGTCTGGACACTCTGGACTTCGCTGGACTTCGACTGGGCCTGACTTCGTCTCCCTCTCCGTCCAAAGCATCGTCTGTGCCCGTGCACCATACAGGCTCCATGCAGGACCTGTGGAGCATCAAGGACAACTGAAGTATCTCCCTTGGAGTGCAGGAGTCACTCCCCTGCGTTTGCAGGCACCATAACGCAACTGACCAGTCTGCTGATCCTGAGCTCCTCCGGACTCCGAAAGCTCCAGTAACACAGGAGGTGGGTTCCTATGTTCCTTGAGGTTGAGCTGCCCTCTCACCAAGTTTGAAGCCAGTATCCCTCGTGGGGACTGCATAACCCGAACCCCTGTGCACCATGTACTTTTGCAATTGCATATGCTTGTTAGGGGTCTCCAACTTCGTGCATTGGGATGTTGATAGCCCCCACCTCTGTGCACATTTCATACCAAGGACTTTGGCCTCCTCACACTCTGTGCCCTGCCAGCCGTCACTTTGGGAACGTGCTAGAGGTCCCCTTGCGACTCCTGTGCCTTCAGCCTGTGGGTCCATTTGAGGGACAACACTGCTTTTCCTGGGCTCCCCTGGTTGCTCCAGGCCTGCCCTGACTCCCCTTGCTGTGGTGAGTCTCCTGGTCCTTGTTGGGCCAGACCGTAACCTTTTTTGACCTGTTTCGTCGGTTGCCGCTGCCAAGACTTGTTGGTGCTCCCGCCGGACACCGACCCCTCAGCACTCGACATCCTTCGTGGGACAGCTCGTATCCGGCTCCTGGTCATCCTCGACATCTCCTGGTCCCTGCAGCTGTAGAGTCAAGGTCTCCATCTTTGCACCTGAAACACCCGACATCGGTGGGCATTCGTCTACTGAGCCCCTGGTCTCTCCTAAGTGAACCAGACTCTGTCCCCTCTGCTTTCAGGTTCCTTCCATCAAGAATCCACCTGCGGATTCCACCGGATACTTTCCTTCTTTCCAGCAGTGGCATTTCTTTGAAGACTCCCATTGAGAACGATGGCGGTTTCTGACGCCACTTCAGACCCATGCACCAGGCTTCCCTGGGACAGGTAACTCTGGTACTTCGGTATCCACAGGTGGGGTGGCTCTCCAACCTTCTATGTTCCAAAGGGTTTCCTCGTAATCCACTGTGACGGGTCCTTTAACTTAAAAACTGCAACCGCGACTCTCCCATTGAATTGTACGTAGCACGCGGTCGTGTTCTCACACTGCACCCGTCCTCTGTGGGGTCCCTACTTACTCACTTTAGGTGGTTCCTTGGGGTCCCAGCAATTCTACATCCCCTAGACCCTGTCTTGACTCGAGTCGTGGTTCTTATACCACTATTTTGGTATATGGTTTGGTCTCCCCCTGGAGCCCACTGTGTATTAGTGCTACTTACTATTGTTTCTGTGCTACAGTATTGTGTGCTTTGTGTTTAGCTGCATGTAGCAGACACTGTGAGGTATTTAAGGTGTTATAATAATAAATATATATTCATATAACTACTGTGTGGTTCTTCTTTCATTTAACCAATACAATAAGATTGCATTCTGGTAAAACAAGCTGCTTAACATTCCTTCAAGACTAAGCCTGAAGGCTGCTCTCCACAGCTACCACTTGGATAGCTTTCTAAGGTTATCTTTGACCTCTTAAATCACCATAAGGTTTGTTTGGACTGGTGCAAGATGCCCACTTTAATTAGTGGACATCATATATCAGGCCAACTTCTCACAGATACTCTTTGCGGAGGTTCCCTGTGCGAGTGGGAATGTGTTAGGTTTGAGCGATACCCTTTGTGGAGATCCTGAGGTGAGACCTGGTCCTGCCATGAGTTGTGAAAGTGCAGTAGAGGGTATGTGATCCCTGGTCCTGCCATTAGTTAAGTAGATGTAGAAGGGGGTATGAAGTCCCTGGTCCTGCCGTAAGTTGTGTAAGTGCAGCAGAGGGTATTTGGTCCCTGGTCCTGCCATTAGTAAAGGAGCTGCAGAAGGGGGTATAAAGTCCCTGGTCCTGCCGTAAGTTGTGTAAGTGAAGTAGAGGGTATGTGGTCCCTGGTCCTGCTATTAGTTAAGTAGATGCAGAAGGGGGTATGAAGTCCTTGGTAATGCCGTAAGTTGTGTAAGTGCAGTAGAGGGTATGTAGTCCCTGGTCCTGCCGTGAGTTGTGTAAGTGCAGTAGAGGGTACGTGGTCCTTGATCCTGCCATTAGTTAAGTAGGTGCAGTAGAAGGTATGAAGTCCCTGGTCCTGCCATGAGTTGTGTAAGTGCAGTAGAGGGTTTGGAGTCCCTGGTCCTGCTATAAGTTGAGTTGATGCAGTAGAGGGAATTAAGTCACTGGTTCTGTTGTGAGTTGTGTAAGTACAGTAGATGGTATGTGGTCCCTTGTCCTGTATGTGCTGTGTAAGTGCAGTAGAGGGTTTGGAGTACCTGGACCTGCCGTGAGAGTGGATGCAGTAGAGGGTGTGAAGTTCCTGGTCCTGCTGTAGGTGTTTAGATAATGAGAAAAACAACCCCTAAGCAACTAAAGGTCTGAAATAATTTTACAACCTTAACTACAACACATGATAATGTTGAGGACTCAGTGTACACAAAAATTCATTAAAAACTCATTTATTGAATACAAAATTCTTTAAAATCATTCTAAGCATCGGATTCTTGATATGCACTTGAGGCAACATTTCAACCTCAATCACAAAATGAAGAATGCATAGGACAGTGAATAGACAATAACTTGTTAACAAAAATCACAGAAAACATTGATATTAATACAGTTCAGAGTAAACCACTTTTGCATCCAGGAATTTAAACATAGACGTCAGGTGGCTACGTGATGGTTCTTCTACGCGCGTTTCGGCATACGGGGCGCCTTCATCAGGAAAGCCACAATGGTTCCTATATGTAAGAATAAAATAATGTACACTAAGTCCACTAAACTAAAATAACAATGATATGAATTGCATCATAAAACTTTCGTCCACCAAGTGAAGAAAAAGAGTAGTGAAGAGTGGTGATTAGAGAGAAACTCTTAAACCATCAAGAACATTAGTTGTGCCGAATGTATACATATATAATACGTGTTTATAGAATACAAAAGGTACCCCGTGCAGCATAAAGCATAGAGATATGTGCTCTCAATAGACCCAGGACCAATTGTTGAGAAAAAATGAAAATGGAAAGAATATCATGGACTTACCAACTTTGAACTTTGGTCAGATATAAAAAATAAGAGACGGACAGGTGTCCGAATGTGATAAAGAACAGAGCGTTACTAAGGAATAAGGGAAAAAAAGAAGATAAGAATCTAAATAATGACAAAAACACATATGCAAATGAATAAATAGGGGACAATGGAAGATTTACCCTCAGTAGAAAGGATGAAATAATCAAGCAAAAACTTGAAGATGTCGTGGGTTCAAGAACAGATGAAAAGGTATTAAAATGAGTTAACTATGTGAAGATAAAAGATACAAAAAAATAGTTAGAACCGAAGTTATGTCAGTTAATATTAATAGAACAAGGAAATATTAAATCAACACACGTACCTGTGTGTACGTGTGGAGGTGGCTTAGGATAGGTACTTCACAATTAATGCAAAAGCAGCACTCGTGCTTGCAGAATGTAGGAATCTATTTCACGTACAGATAACTCATGAAAATTAGATGTTCTTAATATATGAAGTGTAAATAGACCTGTAAAGGAAATAGACATGAAGGGAATGGCAGTGAATGAGAATCATGTAATGTACATTTTGTATGCTAATGATCAGAATAAATGAACAGAACGAATGAAAGGGATCGCTTTGTAGAAGAAAGTTACAGGAATAATATAGAAAAGGGGGAGTGGGTGGCACGTAAACATACGTTAGCCTACCCGAGATCAAATGTATTAACACAGGTACCTAAAGTACAAATGCTGCTAGGCCCCTATCACTATCCGATTATAAAAGCTATGAGGACCATCTGCATTCAGTGGTACAGCCCAAAAAAGTTCTACATCTAGCGTCCAGCGGTACACTAAATTTCCATTGCCGAATGCCATGCTAATCTTATGTAGCCCACAGTAAAATATTGAATATACATGTACCACGCTACGTGTTTGGAATACTCTAAGAAATTAAAACGACTAAACATTGGAGCGTGTCGTAGTCCAAAAAGCTTACCTTGCATCTCACTACGTGTATCGTAAACGGAGGTCGGTGGCACTGCAAAGTGCCGAAGAAGCTAACAACGCGTTGCTCTACTAGATAAAGGCTAGAGGACGTCACGTGTTGCGTGAATTACGTGCGATATACCGGAAATATGGTGTACCTTGCAAAATGGGCTGAAACGCTAACCACAGCCCACAAACGGAATGGAAGTAAAGAAGGACTAATGTAGCCAAGTAAAACCAACAGAGACATCCATATGGTATCGATTAGAGGGTATAAATATATATTAATGATAGAAGTAAAGAAGGACTAATGTAGCTAAGTAAAACCAGCAAAGACATCCGTATGGTATCGATAAGAGGGTATAAATATATTTAGTGATAGATGTAAAACTCATATTAGCAGGACATGATGGGAAATCTTGCTAAGAAAAAACCCATAAACAAAAAAGCTATTGGAAAGCCAAAAGGCAAGAAAACCAGGAAATGGGAGAAAATAGTCATGATAGGACAAATGCAGGGCATGATGGCATCATACCATAAATGTAAAGATAATGGGGCAATGTATTAAGAGGGTGGACTGAATCAAATAGTATGTGCCCGCGGGCTAATTGTAATGAAGGCAGGGCAAAATGGAGTTAATGCAAGTGCCCATATGGCACTAAAATACATGAGAAAGAGCCAAGTGGACCTACTGATGTGGCAGAATAGAATAGGGATAACCACACTAACTAATTGGTGTTAAATAGTATGGCATTTTCTCAAGGTATCTCGCTGTTCAGTCCACGTTTGTACATGTCCAGAACAAAGATCCAGAATACCTCTTTTCGTTTGCGGATCTCATTACTTTTATTGTCATCAGCCTCTTCTATTTTTTCAAATATTAGCCATCTGATGTCATTAGCTGTATGGCCTTGGTCAAGATAGTGTTTGACCAGTGGTGCTGACATTTTGGACGTACGGATTGCTGAACGATGTTCTGTTATATGTGTGGAAACAGAACGGGAGGTCTCACCTACATAGCCCAAATTGCATGGGCATAGTAAGAGGTAGACTACATTTTTGGTTTTACGCAATTCACAAGTTTTTTTGCTCGGATGGTGTATCCATTGTGTACAAAAGTATCATCTTCAATGGCAGTATCACATGATTTACAGGTTGAACACTTAAAAGTTCCTTTCACTGGAAGGCTGCCATCAAGGGTTTTCTGAATGAATGGAGAAATGTTGGTAAAGCGCGAGTGGACAATAATGTCCTTGATGCTTCTATTGTGGCGGTGGGCAAACAGCGGTTTTGCCAGTTTTTGTTGTTGGTCAGGGTCACTATTGAGGATATGCCAATTGGAGTTTATAATTTGTCTGATGGTCTCGTTCATGGTAGAATGCTTAGTAACACAGACTAGTTGTGTAACCGGGGGACGGGAACATTGTTTTAAAAGATGGTCTCTGTCATAGAATCTAGCTCTTTTGTAGGATTCCCTAACTAAGCGATGTGGGTATCCACGTGCTATAAATTTGGCTTTCATGGCTGTAGCTTGATTGTCAAAATCCGATAAGTTTGTGCAATTGCCCCGCAATCGCAAGAATTGCCCAAAAGGTATACTTTGTTTTTGTGCTCGGGGTGATAACTGTTGTAGTGCAATAGTGTGTTTCTCGCAGTGGGTTTGACAAAAAGGTCTACCTCCAATAAGCCATTGTTATGCCGAATAAGAATATCTAAAAATTCGACATATGTATGACTGGTATGGGCAGTGAACTTGAGATTGGTATAGCATAAGTTTAACCATTCCAGGAATTCTTGAAGGTATTCATCCGTACTGGTCCAAATAAAAAAGATATCATCAATACATCTTGAATAGTGTGTAACAGACTCAAAAAATGGGGCAATCTCATTGTGAATGAATTTTGTCTCATAAAGAGCCATATAAATGTTGGCTACAGATGGGGCAACTGATGCCCCCATACTTACCCCTTTGGTTTGCTGTAGAGGGTGTTGCCAAATTCAAATGTATACTCATTCAGCACGATTTTGAGACATTCAAGAAGAAAGGGTTTAGGACACTGGATGCTATAGGTGTCTATAAACCAGGTGACAGCCTCAATTGCCTCCGTCTGTGGAATATTGCTATATAAAGATTCAATGTCTAGAGTAAAGAAGTGTTGTAATTATGGTTAAAAGGAAGATTCTCGACTTTGTTGATAATATCTCTAGTGTCCTTAATATACGCAGGAATTCTAGGTATATAAGGCCTGAGTAGGTTGTCTGTGTATTTTGACAGGGGTTCAGTAATTGACCCAATGGTGGACACAATGGGGCGATATGGAGGATCTTTGGCATCTTTGTGAATCTTAGGGACGCCATAGATACATGGCATTTTGGAATTAGTACTTGTCAGGAAGTCATATTCTTTTCTACATATGTCTCCAGCATGTAATGCTGTGGATACATGCTGTTGAATTTTGGAAGCGACTCTTCTTGTAGGATTGAAGGTGATTTTAGTATAGAATTCTTGATTATTCAATAGAGTCATCATTTTTTGTTCATACTTGGAGGTGTCAATGACTACAATTCCACCCCCTTTATCGCAATTCTTGATGGTGAGGGATTTTTTGTGAGCGATGGTTTGAAGTTATGTCAATTCTTCCCTATTTAGATTATAGTCAGGTTTAGGGGTGTAACGAGTAGCTTTGTCTAAGCATTTCAATACAGCATGCTCGAATACTGCAACTTCCGGACCCAGCTGGTCTAAAGTGGGTATAAAAGTAGAAGGTTTCGATAATCCTGACATGTTTTCGATCATAGAGGGTTGTTGTTCTGTGCCTTCAAAGAATTTTTTGAGCCTTATCGTGCGAAAAAAGGACATAATGTCTTGATAAAGTTCAAATACATTGACATTGGTGTGTGGCACATATGACAGACCTTTCGATAGAAGCGTGGTGCAAGAAGTATCTAAGGGAAAAGTGGATAGATTGAAGATGGTTATCATGTTCCCTGTCTCCAATATTGTCCGTTGCGAGTTTCCAGCATGTGTTGTTTGTTCGGTTGAAAATATTGAAAATATTGATTTTGATAACTGCCTCTGAATTGGGTTTGAAAGCGAACCTTTTGTCTGCCCCTGCGGATCCCACGCTGCTGTAGGTGTTTAGAGACACTGATTGATATTGTGTCTGTTGTCCTTCCCGAGTGGTTAAGGATCTAGTGTAAGGGTATGTGTATTGCCCCTTAAGTTAGTGTTGTCCCTCTTAAGTGGTTAAGGGTGTGTTACAGGAGCATGTGTCTTGCACTTTGATGTTGTGAGGTGAATGACTTAGGGTGTTACTAGTTTCCTACGTTCTGCTGAAGATTGCATGATGTGATTATCTATGTATTCTAATGTTCATAGGACTGTTTTATCATATTGTGTCATCTCTTGTCCTTTTGCTTTGATGTCCATCTAGAAGTAATATTTATGGGACTCTTTGATTGTTTTATTTGAATTTTCTATTGTTTCTGTAACAGAGGAAGATGTGTTGTGGCTTGTCTTAGTTACTATGCATCCTCCGCTGAGTTCCAAGTCACTGCTGCTCAGCCAGTGAGTGAGGTCATTAGATGGTTGGAATGTTAAGAGTGTTTGTGCTTGGATGAGTGGGACAGTTGAAGTGAGAAGGGCTGAGCAGCAGGATGTTGCTCCTTGGGCGGCTTTACCTGATTTACTTGTAACCTGATCTGAACCTAATAAACATACATCTTTTATAACCTAGAAGACAACATCCTTGATTGTAACACTGAGTCAATGCTATAATTTCCTTGAATAATAAGATTTAGGGTTGGAATTAATTTGTGGTGGAAAGGATACTCCATCGCAATGGTGACGGAGTATCATTACCGCCAAGAATGTGATGTGCCCCCAAAATTTAGATGCAAGCTGACCTTTGGTTTATCACGGCAGACACAACTCCATCTCCACCGAGATTAAACCCCTCCGATGGACCTGTAGAGTAACAGCCATTGGAGACAGACCTGTAACCCCACCCAACTGATTTAGTTGGGCAGAATTAGAGATCAGTTTTCAATGCTCATCACCGACAGGAAAGCCCTGCTGGCAAGGGGTAGTGAAAACTGCTAAATGCTCCCCTCACCATGGGAGAGGACTCCCACGGCGAGGGGAGCATTTTCTTTTGCATTTTCATACAGAAAATCCTGCATTGGAATTTTCTTTTTGAAAATACAAAAGAAAACAGTTTGGTGCACGGCTCTATCTTGTTGACGGAGCTTTGCACCAAACTTCACAAAGCATTTAACAGGAAGCGCAATGATGGCAATGCTTTAGTAGCTGTCATTTCTTAATTTTGCTTGTGGCACCTGTGTCAGGTCAACGGAGTAATTTACTCCATCTCCCTCACAGGGATATGGGCCATCCGCCATCCGCCATCCGCCAACATCAAAATCAAGTCCTTTGTCACATATTTGTATTTAGTACAGGTAATAAAATTATGATAACATACAAAAAATTGAAGCTACTAAAACTCTGGGACTGAGATACAAATGTATTTATAGCATGTATGCAGTAGGAACCATAAAAACAAATAACATTCAGTTCATTTCCCAATGTTAACCAATGGGTAAACCGCAGAACCAGTTTGCTATGTTAAAGTCTATGGCCAAGAGCCCATAGACTGGTTCAAGGGGCATTCCTGAAGTGTTTCTGTCAGTGGTGCAGAGGTGCCATACAGGGAGACCTGCGGGTCATGGGGGACACCAATCCTTCAGCGGACCCCAACCATCTAGGGGCCCCCATTCAGTCCAAGGTCAGTTACTATCTCTGAAATATGGGAAAATCAGTGGAACATCTTCACATTCTGCAGGAGGGGTCCGTTAATTTGCGTTACTCCGCTGGACCCTGTGGCTGAGTTTCCAGAAATTCAGCCGAAAATGTCTCTCAACCCCAGAAAACACACAATCAAAACAGGGACAGAAGTCCCAAGCAAGTTCTGAAAGATGTTCTACCTGTCAAAGACACGTCTTTACAGTCTTGGTGTGACATTTAGCAGTTCAGGATCCAGTCATCAGTGCTCATTGAGACACAGTGATATAAAAGTTAAGGGTGCAACAAATCTTAGAATGTTCAAGTTTTTTAGTAGGCATGAAAGCTAGAAGTCATGAGGTTGTCCCACAAGCATACCACATTTCAGAGGTCATTATCGAAACAGGTCGATCACGGTTAAGACTTCCAGTTCTGGTGGCACTCATGAGGCCACAGACTTCATCAGTTGTTAGTGCTAGGTCGAAGCACAACTTCAAACAATATCTCCATAACCCTAGGGGCCAGACATTTGAATCAAATGTTCCAGGTTTAGAGTGATAACCTGCAGCCAGCAGGACACAGCCTCACAACAAAGCAGAGTAGAAAGACTTCAGTGTCCATCTGGAGCTGGAGGACAGATATAAGCCTACTAAGAAAATTGGGAAGTTGAGGAAAGTCTATGGTCTTATTCACATGAAATAAAGGAAGGGTATTCCAAAATGATCTATTGTCTTATTGTGAGTTGCTCAATAGTCTACACTGGAAAATCCTTTTGTGTTTACATACTGCCCTCACACACTATATAGTGCCATGCTTCATCATAGAGGGTGCATCAACATTCTGATGCAGACCAACGTACAGAATGGAGCAGATTTTTTGTTTGTTTTGTTAATGTCAAATGTTGAGGAACTAGAGTAAAACCAACTGGGTAAAGGGTCCTCTCAACACAGAAAAAAACATTCAAACTACCTAGGGGATAGTCCGCTGCATTTTATTTTGAACTTCTCCTGGCAGGATTAAAAATTGTTTGGGTGGGGTATTCCTGGATCGTTAGTATCAGTGCCCCCTAATACTTGTGTTTCTTATATCTACATGTTTCGGCCTTCTGCATGAATGAATGAATATTAGATTTATAAAGCGCAAACTATGCCCAGGGGCCTCAAGGCGCTATTGGCGGGACTGTCATACAAAAATAAAATACTGTTCAGACATTAATAATTTTAAAGAGCCCCGTGGGGTCAACTGGCCTTCCTCAGGATTCGGATCCCTCTTAAATGGGCATACTCTGCACCCCTCTACATTCAATACCTTGTATCCTCAGGTATGTGTGGGGAATTGTAATCACTCAGTCACCTTACTTGTTCGCAATGCGCCTCTCCTCAGGAATATCCTGCAAGGAAATGAAATTTTATGAATATGATTTCCTTCCAGAGATGCAATTCCCTCATTAAAAACTTTTCATGTGGTCTCCATTCCACATCGCATCATCCGGAGTACTCTCATTCGACTATACACCCAACATGCAGTGACCACCTCCAGGTGTACATGCACATACAACTTTGTGCGTTTCATGTAATTAATGCTTATGCCTCCGCTGGTTCCTCTTACCTGAGTTACATCTGTTTTCTCCGAAACCGGGGTAGTGGTGGAAATGTCTCCCTTTAGTTACACTCTGTATTAAACACAATCCAACTGTGTGAGAGAATACAACAATTAGATTTTGGATGTTTCCCTGTAATACTTATCTCATTCCTTATGACTAGGTTACTGGGCCCTTCGTAGTTACACCGCCCAGGGTACATTCTCCTGTTTCAAACTTTTCCCTATCATCATTATCCTCTACGCTTCTACTTACGCCCGAGCTCGCATCCACACTAGGAGTCATAGTGATGCATCCACATCTTATACTCTAGCCCAATCCGCCAGGGTAAGATGCTTGAGGTAATACCACATGTGTGCAGATGGTATCTGTTGGGCCCTCTAGCATGAGAGCCCTAGCAGGATATGCTCCACACCCCTTAAAGCCAGTTTTACAGTCACCTCCATAAAATATAGTAGAATCCCAGGTGTGGGTTTCTTTCAAAAAGATCTAAAGTGCTGTCACCTGGAGGCAACTGCATCTATGTGCACAGTTGCTCAAAGAGCCGTAAAGTTATACCCTCTTTCCTCACTCCCCCGCCTTTTCCACCCTTCACGGTAATCTCTCACGGGGGTATCCTCCCTATTCAGGACCTCCGTCGTGTTCTGACCGCTGCGGATCTGTTCCACTTGCGGCAGGACTCACGTTACCTCTAGGTCTCTTTCCGCCTCGAATCACCGACAACTCACTTCTTCAATGGACTGCCGTTGGCCTCTTGCCATCCGCTACCCTCCGTTGTTCGTCGGCTGCTCCTGTGGACAGCATCTTATCTGTATTGATCACGCTCCTACGTGTCATTCTCTGTTTGCCTCGCCTACACTAATGCTAGAGTGCTGTTCGTTCTTGGGCCTGGCGGACCTTAGCCCCCATCTTGGGATTCTTGCGTTATTCTTCCTGCGTTTAGTGTTTTAAAAAAAACATATATCTGGAGGTAGTTTAAAGAAAAAGGGGGAAGGGGGGAAAAAGGAAGAAAGAAAAACCAGGAGTTTTTTTTTTCAGGGGCATGGTGCAAAACATGTACTTTGTACCCCTTCCATAGGGGGTGGGAGGTTGTTTTTTTTAGGGGCATTGTGCAAAACAAGTATTTCATACCCATAGCATCCCACATCTCGCGACATACTCTCACCAGCCCTCTATGCACTATATATCAGATGTAAGGGTTATCCCAAGTCCTTCTACTGTGTACTACTTAATTGATGCCAAGGTATGTCATCGTTAAGCCCTCTGCGGTTACTGATAGTTCTATAAACCCATTTCTGCTCTCTCTTTAGGAGTTCCATTTTCACATCTGTGCCGACCCTTGTCATATTGTGTTTGTCTATGACCACGCACCTCAAGTCTTCCACTTTGTGTTGCTGTTCTAGATAGTGTGTAGTGAGTTTTGTCATTGACTTCTTACATCTAATGTTACCCATATGCTCCATGATTCTGACTTTAACTTTTCTCGTGGTCATTCCTATTTATAATAGGTTACATGGGGATCTGATTGCGTAAATGACATTTTCTGAATTACATGTGGTGTGATTTTTGAGGATCCATGGGGTTGTGAGTCCCAAGTCCACTGTCCTAGTACTACTAGTAAGTGGGCGTGCTTTACATCCACCAGATGCATTATGACCCATCACTGCTGGTAGGTGCCATAACCTTTGTTCTCTCTCTTGATTCCCTGGTTGCGGTCTGGTGTGTACCACTATATCTTTTATGTTCACACTTTTTAAAAAGTGAACAGATGCCGAACCAGTCCGTCCACTAGAGTTAATCATTTTCCAGTTTTTTGTGATGATCCTCCTCACCATGTTGGAGGCTGTGCAGTAGGTGGTGACACATATTGCATTGTCTACTTTAGGTTTTTCATATGTGTCCAATAACGCCTCCCGATTGTTATTCCTACCTTTTTCCATGCGCTGTTGATTACCCTCCTTGGGTAATTCTGTTCCTGGAGACATAAGTTTAGCTTTTCTGCTTCTTCTTCAAATGCACTGACCTCTGTACAATTTCTGCGCAATCTCAGAAATTGCTCCACTAAGAGATTTTCTCTAAGGGTCTTGGGGTGGAAGCTTTCAAATGACAGCAGATTATTTCTGTCTGTCATTTTGTGGTGTACCGTCGTTTCCAGTTTGCCTTCTTTTGGTCTGATATCCAGGTCCAGGAATGGGAGTGTTTCCTTTGTGATGGTGGAGGTGAAGTGCAAGAAACGTTTTTTGTCATTGAGCCATGGGAGAAACTCATCCACTGATGTTCTATCCCCCTCCCAAATAATTAAGACATCGTCTATATAACAACGCCACATCTTCAAGTTTTCTGCTTAGGAGTTCTCTGCAGGATAGATGTACTCTTTTTCAAAATTGGAGACATGCAGACACGCCAAACTAGTGGCGAATGTACTCCCCATTGAAGTCATGTGAGACTGAAGATAAATGTTGTTGTTAAATTGGAAGAAGTTCCTAGCAAGTGCCAATTGGGCTAGGTTCATGACAGAGGGTATCAGGGTTTGGAACTCCCAGTTCTCTTGATACAGGACTTTTTGGTGACCCTCAGGGTTTCTTCCTGGGGAATATTTGTATACAATGATTCTATGTCTAAGCCCACCAGGAATTGTTTAGTGGGATCAAACTCTACATCCTTTAGTAAGTTTAGGATGTCCCTGGTGTCCTTTAGATAGGATGGCATTTTTTCCACTATTGGGCCCAACAGATACCTTCTGCACACATGTGGTATTACCTCAAGCATCTTACCCTGGCGGATTGGGCTAGAGTATAAGATGTGGATGCATCACTATAACTCCTAGTTTGGATGCGAGCTCGGGCGTAACCACGAGCGTGAGAGATAATGATGATAGGGAAAAGTTTGGAAGAGCAGAATGCACCCTGGGCAGAGTAACTATGAAGGACCCAGTAACCTAGTCATAAGGAATGAGACAAATATTACAGGGAAACATGCAATATCTAATTGCTGTATTCTCTTATACTATTGGATTGTGTTTAATACAGAGTGTGACTAAAGGGAGACGTTCTCACCACTACCCTGGTTTCAGAGAATACAGATGAAACTCAGGTAAGATGAACAAATGGAGACATAAGCATTAATTAACGAAACGCACAAAGTAGTATGTGCATGCACAGGTGGTCACTCCATGTTGGATGTAGAGTGAAATGAGAGTACTATGGATGATGAGATGTGGGATGAAGACCACATGAAAAGTTTTAATGAGGGAATTGCATCCCTGACAGGAAATCATATTCATAAGATTTTATTTCCTTGCAGGATATTCCTGAGGAGAGTTGCATTGTGAACAAGTGAGGTGACTGAGTGATTACAATTCCCCACACATACCTGAGGATACAAGAGATTGAATGTAGGGGAGTGAAGAGTATGCCCATTTAAGAGGGATTCGAATTCTGAGGAAGGCCTGTTGACCCCACAGGGCATGCGGAAGGCCGAAACATGTAGATATAAGAAACACAAGTATTATGGGGCACGGATACTAACGATCCAGGAATACCCCGCCCAAACAATTTTTAATTCTGCCAGGAGAAGTTCAAAATAAAACCCCTAGGTAGTTTGAATGATTTTTTCTGTGTTGAGAGGATCCTTGACCCAGTTGGGACAGAGGGATGTACTGTAGTTCCTCAACATTTGACAATAACAAAAAATATTTTTTTTCTCTCCATTCTGTACGTTGGTCCGCGTCAGAATGTTAATGTGCACCCTATCTTGAAGCATGACACTATTTAGTGTGTGAGGGCAGTATTTAAACACAAAAGGATTTTCCAGTGTAGACTATTGAGCAGCTCCCAATAAGACAATAGATCGTTTTGGAATACCCCTTCCTTTCTTTCGTGTGAATAAGTGTTACAGTAGGGAGGACGAAGGGAAGGGTGGTACCTCTCTCCTCCCGTGTTTTATGTGTGTAGATGACAGTCTATGGTCACCACAAATGTTGTCCTGGAAGAACTGTGTAGAGTTCCTTAAAACCATGGTTATGCTTGATCACTTCTTGGTACGTCTGGCCAGTTGGGCTCCATGATCTCATGGTTCCTTGGTGATTCAGTTCTACAAGATATTTAAAAAAAGACAAGGGAACCCACAAGGTAAATAAGGACCTTGGGCATCAGTATTTTAAGTAAACAGTGGTCCTTATGAAGAAGCTGGAATAGATATGTAATTAATATAGACTAGAATCAGTGCTATATTGCTGCTGTCCAGCCGGACAGTGAATTTAATAAATGATCAAGGCAGAATAATAAACACACAACAATAAAGTGGGACACAGTCCTGCGTCCTACATAGTCACATAACATGTACATTTAAACAAAAACATTCAGGCAAGAACAGCTTCTATATAATGCAAATGGTTAGAACAAGCTTAGAGACGACAGCCGTTGCACTGTTTTATCAAAATAGATTGATGTGCAGGGTGTTTTAGCGAGTCGACGACGTTTCGATCCTTTAACACAATACTAGGATCATCATCAGGACGGTATAATACACCCCTTCTTTTTAATATTAATAAAGTCTACTTTTTCACTAGAAGTCTTAGATAGTATGTTAGGTATCTAGATCCAAATAGGTCAATGGAAGTGTTAGCTATGTGGAGCACACAAGCCCTCACCACCCAAAGGCTGCATGCTTTTTCATTGGGCCATGCTCCTCATTGGCCAGTGCTGCAATGCCCAACGGACCCCTCTAGGGGGCACTTTGCCGAAGATCTTTTTATCGCCCCTCTGGTTGCAAGCTTGCAACTCGAATGCCTCCAATATGACAAGGACACTGAAGAATATCTAAAAAGACTCGTTAGGAGTGATGAAAATTTAAATTAAGTATAGCGCCCCTACTGCCCTAGTTTATTCGTTCCTGGGGTCTATGTAAAAGGTTAAAAACAAATCAGAGAATAAGTAGGAAAATAATGGGGCATATTTACAAGCGGATGGGCCACCAGAACACCACTTTTTTTGACGTTCTGGTGGCACAATGCTCAGCACCATATTTACAAGATGGCGTTAAGCCACTTTTTGTGCCTTAATGCAACTTTGTAAATATTGTACCCTTTCACACAGGTATCTGTATGAAAGGGGCGTGCAATGGGTGTGGCAGTGGGCATTCCATCGCAACACCTATTGCTTTTGACGCTGCCCCAGATTTACAAGGATCTATAAATCTGAGGCAGCGCCAAAAACTAACGCCATGCAGTAGCAGGCGTTAGCATGGCGCAACAAGGAAAATACTTTTATTTCTCCTTGTTTTTACTTTTTCTATGTACAAAAGAGCAAAATACCATTAATGCAGAATGCAGCAGTCATAGAAGTAGCAAATTGCCATTATTGATTGTTTATGTGCAGCAAGGGTACATAAACAATCATTCCCTGCAATGCAGACACCCTTGTACTAAGGTGCAGGGGTATCTGTGTTGGTGGTAGGCAGTTATTTTTAGCGCCAGAGAAAGGGAAAAAACAGGGGTGTGCTGTATTGTTGTAAATAAGGTGCATCACTGTATTTTGGAAATGGTGGAGCATAGCGCTGCAAAATTTGCTGCAGCTCCGTGCTATGTCATTTCCTTGTAAATATGCCTGAATGTTCCTTAAGTTCTCACTTAGTGATTATTGGTCGGTAGTTGGTCTGGTGGTTATTGGTTGGTAATTGCTCAACATGTTTCATGCCTTTTTTGTCCCTGAGGATCTACAGCAATTCATCAGAAACAGCTACCCAATCTTCTCTGGTGCAAGAGCTCCTACACTGTTCAAGAAATAAGTGAACCCCCCCCCCACCTTAGTGAAAGACAACAGTAAGGAAACTGTAATAGTTGTCCCCAAGACTTACAACCCTTGCATTAGGATTGTGGTTGATTTGTAACCCTAATGACCTGGAAGTTCTTGAAACTACGGACCCTTATTCTAGGCTGCTGCGCCTACCTGTCTTCCACGTTCCAAGGAATGAGGAAAACGGGTAGGTTCAGCAGCCTGGATTCTCCCTCGGAGAAATTACCTGGGAACGGACCGGTCTCTACGTATCCTAGGGAGCCCTTGTTTCAGGAAATTAGGGTCATTAGCTTTGCAAATCATCCTAATCCTAATTCAAGGGATGCAAATCTTGGGGACAACAACTATACCATTTCCTTCCTGTTGTCTTTCACTAAGGTGGGGGGTCATTTATTTCTGTTTGATGAGGCGCTGAAGCCTGCACTTAAATCAAGGTTGTAATTCTGGCTGTCATGCACTTGTTCTGCCTGTCTCCTGTCTCATACCAATTGCAGGGATAATGCCACTGCCTGTTACTAGTTTGAGCTGAAGCTAGGATCAGGGATATGGTAACAACCTGGTACGGTCACCCGCACAATAGTCCATGGGCTTTTGCAGGATAGACCCTTAGGAGAGGAAACTAGACAGTCCAAACAGGCCAATCATTCACAGCTCTCAATTGAGCTTTATTTTGACTACATTCTCATGATACCCATGTTTTACAACATCCTATTAAATTGAAATCCTAGCAGGTAAATGTATTTAAGCAACTCCTCGAAACATGATTTGATTGGCTAAAATGATAACAATTTGAAGAACGAAATTATTGAAATATTATTCAATGGACCATTGAGGTGTAAATTGCAAAACCACTCCATCAAATTGTAATCTGTGTGCAACAGGCAAACAGGAAGTAACTCTTATTAGGAGGATTACAAACTTTGGAATTGCCAACTTTGGAACTTCAGTGCATCTTTTGCTTTGTATTGTCCTAAAGATCTATTGTAGAAGGATCCCCAACTTTCCAACTTTATGGCAGTTTTTTTTATTTTAGACAAATGTTATGATCCACTACATTACAGGTTCTCGTTGGGAACTTTTTTATGTTCTTTCTTCTGATGTGTGTATAGAAACAATACATGTGCAATAATACTGTCATAACGTTGAGAACTGATCTTAATTTTGCTTACTCCAACTTTACATCTTTCATACATATTTTAAAACCTAAAGTGTGCTGACGGTTTAGGGTACTCAGTGGGGTGTAAGCTATGCAGGGCCACTGAGAGGTTACTGCCTGCTTTCACCCTTATTCCTTTGTCTGTTAACATTAAGTTGTGGTAACGTGTCAATGCGCCCCAAGGAAGTCATCTCTAACACCACATGAGACTCGAAAGTCAAAACCTGCTTTACAATTTAAGTGCTGAGATGCTATTTCAACATTTACATATTGGTGTTGTCATTTGGGAAGAACAGGCCATGAACTTAATATGGAGACTAGAAACATCCACCCTGGAAATCTGCATTTCTTGTTAAGCCGCGAGGGGGACCCCACAAATAATTGTAATGACTACTGATCATAAAAGGTATAACCTGCCTTTTGACCTTTATTACTGCACATTCAGCTACCAAGCACTTGCCCTGTTGGTGACTAATACACTCTCCTTTGATCAAACATTTGTTAGGGGGCCGTATCTTGGACACTGTAATAGGAGGGGAACTAACTCTACCTAATGAAGACAGCAATGTTGCGGTCCTTGCTCGTCAAAAGCTTAGATCTAACAGAATTTAGTATGAGCAACACATTAGTTTTCCCAATGTAATGTAAAATCCATTTACAATGTTTTGTGCACAGAGAACTGTGATAAGTTGTGGTTATACATTTGAAGTGACTGTATTGTCTAACACAAGGACAGCGTGCCCCCCCTCCGGCCTCCCACAAGAAAAGACTGGTATCATATTCAACGGTGTATATTCAAGACGCACTGTACCTTAATGAATGTCGTCTCAGGTAAGCATAATAATAGTTTGTATTGTCAGCTTTGCTCCCAAAAAATACTCCAACATCCAACGCAGGACTTTAAACACAGCACATGTCAGACCTGCAAATCAGCTCTGGTTTCCACATATATGGCTATCACATGACTCACAAAGGAAAGAACGCACACAAACTTTCAACAGAACAAATTAGACAGAACACCGACTTGCAATCAATACTGGCCAAGTATGCCGTATACATGGCTATCATGCAGCTCAAAATACAACTAACCACAATTGCATACAAGACAATACACTTGACACACAACCAACACAGTACGTATATCTGGCCATACCATAATAATAGCAGCACATTCCCCATGATAGGCTGTGCAGCACCCACCATAACTCGACACAGAACTCCTAACAAACACCTAAGACCCAGATAGGCCATATAGTTGGCTACTATGATACCCAACAGCATTTACCACCAAGTATTTCCACACATAAATCTTCTGCACAGCAGTTGAATATGACTGTGCAAGGCAGTAGTGAAACCCTCTGGTACTTATATTTAAATGGTGGGCAAAAGAATGATGGGTTGAAATGCTACCCGAGCGTTTGTCAGTGGTTAAACTTATTGCAAGCATTCCTCTCATCACCTTTTGTGTGTTTAATGTACTGCCCTAAGTGGCAAGGGTATGACCAAACGTGGGTACTGGTCTCACTGCGCAACTGGAATCAAACAACACCTGATTCATGAGCCTCACTCAGGACAAAACCAATCTTGCTTTTCTTGTGTTCTTATTCAGGAAGGATCTGTCCTGGCAATTCGGGTTGGACTGTTCCTGATGGAGCAGGGTCAAGACTGATTTGCATATGACTGGGTCCAGTGCTTTAAATGGGAAAAAATAAGTGCAGGTACTCATTAAAATTAGCTAGAGGTGTAGTGAGGGGGCGGGGCTAGGGGCGGGGCTAAGGGCAAGACATGATGATACTTAACGACTTCTATATTAGTTGCAGCACATACCAGAAACACATGAGAAATGTGTTTATATAAACAAAGCAGCTTAACTCATTACACAAAATGAAAGAGAAATGCGATAGTAGGTTAACATTTCCTTTTTTTTGTTGCAATAGTTGCACCTTCTTAATGTCATACTGTTAATTGCTGTTTGGCACAATACTATATATTTTTGAGCACGAGAGTAGGAAGAAACTGAAAATAACCCCACTTCGAACCAAAGCTCTTATTGTACCAAGCAAATGAAGCAAACAATCATGACCCTCCCCAGAAGAAATCTCTTGTCTCTTCCATCGATCTATCCATTCATCCTTTTATCCTACCATTTACCTGCTGATGTCCACCATTTAACCTTTACATTCTATCGTCTATTCAGTCTTTCATCCATCATTCAGTTTTTCACCATTCCGTCTATTCACCCTTCATATCCAAACCTATCCATCCATCTCCAAACCTATCCATTCATCCTTTCACTCATCCATCTCTTTATCCACCCTTTCCCTCATCCATCAATCCTTTCGCTCATCCATCCATCAACCCTTTCACTCTTATTTCATCCACCCTTTCACTCAATCCCTCCTTT
Source organism: Calotriton arnoldi (assembly GCA_963921515.1). Taxonomy (NCBI): domain Eukaryota; kingdom Metazoa; phylum Chordata; class Amphibia; order Caudata; family Salamandridae; genus Calotriton; species Calotriton arnoldi. The sequence continues at coordinate 119,952 of CAWUFW010013608.1, forward strand.
CACTTTCCATCATCCCTACCTTTCATTCATCCATCCAATCTTTCACTTATTCACCCATCATCCGCCCTTTTATCCAATCATCCACCCTCTTTCACCCATGCATGTTTTCACTCATCCATCCATCTATTCATCCATCCATCCATCTATACATCCACCCTTGCTCACTCATCCATCCACTCACTCACCCACCAACCCTCCCTTTTACGTTATTTATGAATCTTTGTCGCCGAGCAGACATGTACACACAAAGTGCCACACATTTTCTTTAAAATACCTCCTGAGAGTGTCTTGATTCTCTCTCTCTTTCTCTCACTTTTTCTTATAAAAAACAGGCATACGAATGCAGGCAAACACACAAACATAAAAGGCACACAAAAGACTCAGGTATGATAAAAGCCAAGTTTTCTCTTCACCTACCATGGCTTTCTTAATTGCCACCAGGGCCGGACTGGCCGTAGCCTGATTGCCACTGCCATGATTCCTGTGTTTGCACAAATGCAGACGACAGTGTAAATGTGATTGACAGCACAGGGCCTGAACGGACCCTGCTCTGTCGAGCACAGCGTGATGGCGAGCACCCGGACATTATTCAAATGAGGCCTGCTGAATAGCTCAGCTGGGGCTCAGATCGGGGCTGCAGAAGTGGCGCCTTGGCTGCAGGAGACACGTTCCACTCCTGCTCACCAGCATAGGCAATGAGCCTACCTTTTCATGAGTACAGGTACTCTCCTCGGCAGTAGAGAAGTGCCGGTACTCAGAGTGATAATTCGAAGAAGTGCCGGTACTCCGTACCGGTGAGTACCGGCCCATTTAAAGCACTGACTGGGTCTAAAGTGAGGTGGCATTGTGGGCAATAGACCGATGGGTTGGAATGCGACCCAGAGCGATTGCCAATGGTTAGACTCACTGCAAGCATTCCTCCCATCACCAGTGGCAAGGGTATGCCTAGACATGGGTCTGTGGTCAATATGCCACTGGAACCAAGCCACACCCAAATGACGAGCCCCAATCAGGGTGAAACCAGTCCTGGGTTGCTTGTGTTCCAGTTCAAGGAGGACCTGGCCTGGCAGTTCTGGCTAGACTGGTCACATGAGAAGCAGCCTCAAGACTGATTTGAATATCGCTGGATCCAAACTGAGGTGGTGAGCAAAAGAATGATGGGTTGGAATGTTACCCCAAGTGATTGCCAGGGGCTATACTTATTGCAAACATTACTCTCATCACCTTTTGTGTTTTTAATTTATATTTAAACAGCAAAATCATAGACCAGCAGCTCAGTGTACAAGAGACAGTGACCTCACCAAGTATAGGACAAGTACGCAATATGTCTAACACACCACCACAAGCCACAAGCTAAATCAGACCCAGTCTGCATGACAGACCTCAGAACCAATTGGAAAGTCACTAGACTGCAGAGAGTGCTACAAGATCACACCAATGGCATAATACACATAGTAATAACATGTCATGGACACGACATAGCAAAACGTATCAATTTTATGTTAACAAGAGAATATGAATATTACTGCATTAGCTGTGCCACATTCCCTTTATCTTCTCAAAATCAGAAGCGTTTGGGAATTAATAAAAACTGAACATCCAGAGCAGCACCATGAAGGCATCCAATGAACATCTGGTCCTTTAAGATAAACCATAATCACTCACAAAGAATGCCCCAGCGTAGGTCACCGAACTTTGGGTTGTGGAACATGGCCTTTCCGGAGAGCGGGTCATTCTGCGAATCGGTGTACTCTTTTCTACATAAATTATTGCCTTTACTGAATGTATTGCTATATGTCAAAATCTACCTGCTTCAAAGGGCTCGAATAGCGGATGGCACCATTAAATAACTTAATGGAATACAATGTTCACACCTTGGAAAGATAAATGGACGTGTTGGCCCTACCAGTATTCAAAACTGTGCAGGGGGCACATATCTCAGCAGCAGGCCAATAACTGGCTACCCTTAACAGCACAGTAAATGCAGTTACCTGAAAAGTAGCTCGTGACACTTATTGTCAAACTATGGCACATCTTTTAAGTGTTTGGATATTCTGCATTTGTAGACTCTTTATGTTCAATTAATATGCACCAAAGTGCCTCGGTGTGGTGTGTTCAGAATACTGTTTCTGCTTGGCTCGGTCAGAAATTGCTACACGGGTAGTAAGTGACAGGTAGTTGACAGAAATACACGCTACTGCCCACGATTCCATTAGTCTTTGAAAAAACGTGTCATGTCGGTGGATCGGGCCTGTGGACACACAGAGGCGTAACTTACAGCGTGAGGTGCCTCCCGGGCCGGGATTGAAGCCTGCTCGGCTGTCACAGGCTTATCGCGTTTGACAGAATCATCACCTCGCGGAGGATGCACTGAAGGACAGAGACACGTGTGGAAGCTTTGACCTCAGGGGCAGGGCACCAGAAGCCAGGAATGCAGAGTCTGCAAGATGTTTCTTTCCACCCGAACTAGGGAGGGGCTAGCACTCCTAGCCAGGACCAACTCTAGCGCTGGTTGCGCGGGTGCAACAGTCTCTTTTGGCGCCCTCCTCCCCATTACCTCCCCTCCTTCTCCATTAATTTCCTCACTACCACTCTCCAATAGTGCACCTCATCTCTCCACAGCCTCTCTCTGACCTACATTTCTTTTTACAGTGCTACTCATAGTTCACTCACACTCAGTTCTGTGATCTGCATGGTACACATTCTTTGCAGCCAGCACATTGAACCTCTATGCCTTAGGATAAGTGAGTCTAAACTGCACAAATTCTGATCTCTCACCAGTAGGAACATTAATCACCAGAGTTTCCTTGTCATTTTAATTGTTGACTGAAAACTGCTGAATGCACAAGGAAGTTCATTTGCTTTTAAACCAAAAGTTATTTTTAAACACAGTGCTCCGCACCAAAGTCAGCGGCAGGTGCGGCTGCCCCATTTCTACAGCCAGCCCTGCTCCCAGCAATGGGGCAGGACAAGCATTTCGAGAAATGGGGTCGGAGCTAACCTCATTGCCATTATATGAGGAAAAAGAAGTGACAAATTGTGCAGTTTAAATATATTGGACAAACCAAAGAGTATAACAAACATACTTTTTGTAGATTTGACACTGTTCCTAGGCTTCAGCTCATTGCAAGTCCAGGAAAATGTTTCTCACCCATTGTTGGCTGAAGGTACAGTTTTAGTTTACCCAATTAGATGTTGTAAAATATTTTAGGTCTGGATGCACATCACAGCAGTCACATGACCATATGTGATCAACAGAAAAAGAGCTTTAAGAAGTACACCTAAGAGAGGGGCTTTGTCTCCACGCACATGTTGGTTACCTTGAGTGCAATATTTGATTGGGCAGAAGGCGTGTGCTGCCATTGAGAAACAGTGCTTGTCATACTCCTCTTGGATCCTGAGGGGAGTTCAGTCACCTAAAATAAAAACGATAATGATGTGGCAGTCTACAATGATAAGGCTTCTCTACTATGTGGTAATAGTATTAGCTAATAATATTCCTTAAGCATCATGACATGCTCACTGTGTGCATTGACTACACTGAACATATAAAAAGTGGCTAAGCCTGTCACTCTCTCAACCTATCTGTAATTTGTCTTAATTTATAGTCAAAAGAGAGGCATGTGGTTGAAGTTCATGGCGAGTGGCATGAGTGCAGTGTTGTCGCTGTGAGTGCAGGGTGAGCAGTGAGCTTGTGTGAGCACAGGGTAAGAGGAGGATGAACGGTGTGAGTGCATAACGACAGCTTAAGTGCATGGTGTAGCTTGGGTTGGTAAATCAACTAAGGGGTATATTCATAAGAACGTGTGATAACTACCGCAAGAGTAGCGTAACGCAACTTTCAATATCGCAGCCTATCACGGGAAAATAACCCTGTGTCAACGTGGAATTCACAACAAGGCGGTACCATGCGATAGTCACCAGATAACGCGTCAAATGTCAGCGGTGCGGCATTGCGGTGGTGCCCTCTGCAGTGCCAAGGCGTCGTCGTGAAGCGAAGCGGTGCGGAGGGTGGTGCCCACAGGTCGCGGTGCGAGCAGCGGCTCGGTGGCGGCGTCAGCAGGTGTCGTCGGTGAGACCAAGGTCGCGGTGAGCCGGTGCCCTCTGCGGTGCCTTCGGGACACGGAGTCGGCAGCGGCGGCGTCGACGTCGTCGAGTTGCTTTTCTTCTGTTGCAGCACAAAACACACAGTCCCCAGTGCTGAGGACAGAAGAACTTGAAGTCTTTGCTGTTCCTGAGACTTCTTGAACAGGGGGCAAGCTCTACCTCAAGCCCTTGGAGAAACTCACAAAAGTAGATTGCAGAAAAACCAGTCCAGGCCTTTCACTGCCCAAGGCAGAAGCAGCCACTGCAGGCCAACACAGCAAAGCACACAGCAAAGTGGTAGTTCCTCCTCACAGCTTCTCCGGCTCTTCTTCTTGGCAGTCTTCTTGATCCAAAAGAGTTCTAAAGTTCAGGGGTCTGGGCCCCAGTATTTGTATCCAAAACTCCTTTGATCTTTCAGGCAGAGGGTGTCTGTGCCCGGCCAGAACCAGTTCTGCCTTCTCTGGTGTGATTTCCTGGCAGGAGGTGGAGACGGCATTGTCAGAGGCAGACCAGGCCCTTTGCGGTGCAAGGAAATCTCCTCCCCCTTCTCCCATCGTAGCCCAGGTCTGTTCAGCCCTTTCCTGACCTACCTAGACTATCTGGAGCCCCTCCGGCCCCCCAGCCTTCTGTCATCCAAAACCCAGACAGGCAACCTGAAATAATGTACAAGAGACCTTGGGTAAAGTCCAGGGAGAACTTTAATCCGCAACCCCAGCCATCGTCAAGCTGGGCAAACTGGCAACCCTAGAATTCCCGAAGGCTATGGTTCCACGCTAGAACATAGAACGTGGAGCCAAGCCATGTCACACTTCTTCCTTCTTACATTTGAAATACATTTTCCAAGAAGATAAAAACAAGAAACTAATCATATTGAATTTTCAAGAAACTAGACATAGGCCTTCCTCCCTCTAACATAAAAAAAGAAAGAGAAAACAGTAAATGAGTAGAAAGTAAAGCACACAAGATGCAGAATTACTTTCTCACAAAATCATTTAAATAACCTGGCCTTTTGCAGATTCTAACGCTCTTGGAGTAGGCTCACATTCCAAACGAGAAGAGACCCTGTCAAAAGACTCTGACTCATAAATGTTCTTGTTGTTTGGCCTAACATGAACCACACGACTGTGGTTCCAGATGCGACCATCATTGGTTTTGACAGCATTTTTGAACAGTTTGACCACACTCTTTACAGAAGTGAACTTTGACCAGTTTTGGCAGCCAACAGGAGCTTTGACTTTGACCTTATCACCAATTCTGAACTTAACAACTTTACAGGATTTGCGAGCATCAAAATAAATCTTCCTTTTTTCTTGAAGAGCTAATTCTTTGCCCCTCCAGACACCAATACTATTGTCCTTGAGACCTTTATCCAGAATCATCCATCCTGGACACAAAATGGTATTAGGAGATCTTCCTTTGAATAATTCAAAAGGTGTCTTCCCAGTTGAAGAGTGAGGTGTAAACCTGTAAGCAGAAATGCGATTTTGTAATTCATCCCTCCAGTTTAAACTATTAACTCTCGCCAGTTGTATGCTTTCCTTCAAAGTCTTATTCAACCTCTCAATGGCACCATTAGACTCTGGATGATAAAGTGAAATTTTCTTGTGTTCAATGCCACACTTCGCCAAATAATCCTCCATCTCACGTGAACAAAATTGTGGTCCATTGTCCGAAAGCAATGAACAGGGAAAGCTTTCGCGCTTGAAGATAGAATCCAAAAACTTGATTATACATAGTGTCGTGATGTCCCTCACTGAACTCACCTCAATCCAGCGAGAATATAAGTCCAACAACACAATCAAATAAGGAGTCTGGTGTTCACCATGAAGAGGGCCAACAATATCTATGGCTACCTCATCCCAAGGACACATGGGTAATCTCCTACAAACCATGGGTGGTTGTCTGGGCTTAAGAATTTTGTCGCTCAAAGAGCAAGGAACACAATCACGAACCGCACGTTCCACCATGAGATCTAAACCAGGCCACCAGAAATCTTGTCTAATGCGTTCTTTGGTTTTAGAGATACCCATGTGTCCTTCATGAGCCATCTGAACAATGTTGTTCCTTAAACTCTCGGGTGGAACAAGCCTGGTACCTCTAGTCAAAATTCCATCAGCAATAGCTAGTTCATTAGACACTAATGACCAGGGCTTCTCAAGTTTGTTCTCCTTGTCTTGCGACAACAACTCCATCACACCTAACATTTCCGGATCTTTCTTTACTTCTTCCTTCCACTCATTTTCTTTTATCACACCTAAAGTGACATCACACACTCGTATATCGAACTCATTTTCCATTCCCTCCTCACAAGAGATATCATTTAACTCCACAGTGTCCACTAAACGCGAGAGGCAGTCAGCAGACACATTTGAACTCCCAGGAATATATTCAAATACAAAATTATACTCCTGCAAAGATATAACCCACCTCCTGATTCTAGAGGAGATTGAGTCAAGACCTTTTTTTCAAAAAATTTCTTTAAGAGGCTTATGATCTGACCTGACAATAAAAGAAGTACCCCAAACAAATTTCTTGAATTTGTTGAGTGCCCAAAAAATGGCAAGAGCCTCTTTTTCTATAACTGAGTAATTTAGCTCAGCACCCTTCAGACATCTGGACGCACACGCAACCAACTGCTCATGCCCATCTCTCACTTGAAACAAAAGAGCACCCAAACCTTTTTGCTAGCATCCGTTACGATATATGTCACATCACCTGGTTTAAATGCCTGTAAATTAGGGGCATTCTTGAGATCCATTTTAACACCTAAAAACTCTTCCTTACACGCTTCATCCCACACGAACTCTGCGTTCTTGTGGAGTAAACTCCTGAGATGTACAGTTTTATCTGCGAAATTTCTAATGAATTTGCTATAAAATTCAGCCATACCCAGGAAGGAGGAGAGCTCTTCCTTTGAACATGGTTCCTTCAAATTCTCAATGGTGTCCACCAACTCCTTTTTGGGTAACACACCACTTCCAGATATGTGATGCCCAAGATAATCAACCTCCGTTACCCCAAACCTACATTTGTCGCGACGTAAAGTCAGACCAGCTCTAAGCAATCTTTCTAGCACCTTAGCTACCCTGCAATCATGTTCTTCAATGTTTTTCCCATATATCAACACATCATCTTGGTAACATCTAACACCCGGAATACCTTTAATGACGTCATTCATAATTCTCTGAAAAACGGAGGCGGCTGAAACTAAGCCGAAAGGCATCCTTAAGAATTTAAATGCCCCCATGGGCGTTATAAATGCAGTCAATTCTTGTGAACTCTTACAGAGGGGCACCTGGTGATATGCCGATGCTAAGTCTAAGGTACTAAAATAACAAGCACCCTCTAAGGTTGAGACTATTTCTTCAATATTGGGAAGTGGAAACTTGTCCACCACAACCTCCTTATTAAGTGCGCGAAGATCCACACACAGACGAATCTCATTATTGGCCTTCCGTGCTACACCTATGGGAGCCAACCACTCTGTAGCCTCCACAGGCTCAATCACACCAGTAACCAGTAACTTAGCAATCTCTTTTTGAACTGCCTCCTGCACACTGATGGGAATTCTCCTCACTTTGGCTGCAATAGGTTTTGCACCAAGCTTGAGTTTAATCTGATGATTATAACCTTTTAAGCAACCTAACGTGTCTCTGAACAAACCATCAAACTTTTTTACAAACTTGTTGTCAACATTTTCAATCGACTGCACTTGCACGGTGGGTTTACCATTGGGATTGAGGATAACACCCAAATGTGCTTGATGAGTCCAACTCAGCAAATTGTCTCCTTTCTCCGCCACGTAAATTTTGGCATCAGTAAATCTCCCATTGCATTCTACACAACTCATAAAGTATCCTAACATTTTAATGGGAGTTCCACCATAGCCTGTAGGTCTCACATCAGATTTTAGTAAATTAACCTTACTCGCAAAATTCTTTCTAAACTCCTCCTTGGATATGAAAGTGAGGTGAGAGCACGAGTCAAATTTCATTTTAACTTTTACATCCCCCACCTTCACCCACTCAGAAGGATGTTCCACCCCACACTCATTCACTTGAAAGGAGACCTCTCTCACTTCATTCCTGCTATCGGTTTTGTTACGAAAACGACAGTTCTTTGTAAAATGACCCCTTTTCCCACAAGAGCTACAAACTACTTTAAGAGCAGGACACTCTCTTGCATTTGCCTTGTGCCCAAATTTACCACAGCGATAACAAGTTCCCTGAAATATCATTATGTTTCTTTGCTCATAATTTGTGCTCGTAGTCTTGTATCCTACCTCTCTACCTTTGTTGCTTGCCGAGTCGGATTTGTGTACCGCTTGACATACAATCTCTTCCACTTTCTCTGGTTGACTAGGTGATTTTCCCACCTTACTCAACTCACTTACACACTTGAGCATATGTTCCACTCGTTTACCAATAATCATCACCTCGTCTAAAGGTGGCTCATCCTTTAACCAAAGCTCTTCTCTTATCTTATCACTGCTACACCTTAAAACAAATTGATCTCGTATCCTCTCTTCCACAAGTTCCCCAAATTTGCAACTGGAAGCTAACTTTCGTAGAGCTGTCACAAATTCCTCCACAGTTTCCTCTTTACCTTGTTCTCTCAACCCAAAGTAATATCGCTCCATGATGGTGCTTACTTTGGGCAGATAATGTAAATCTAATTGTTTGATGCAAATCTCGTATTCATTCAACCCCCTTTGAGCCGCGGGGCTCAACTGTGGCAAATTCTCTAGCACCTCTTGCCCTTCGCCCCCTAGACAATGAAGTAATAATGCTTGCTTCCTCTCCGCAGTCAAACTACTCCCACACACCCTTGCGTAGTTTTCAAATATTTTCCTCCATTTTTTCCATTTCACTGGGGGTTCCCCTGGATTTGACAGAAAGAACGGGGGCGCAGTTACATTTTGCATTGTGCACTTACAAACTCTTTTAACAACCACCCCTTAAACGAAAATGACCAATATTAAACAAGAAGTTTGTGGATATACAAACTCTTTTAACAACCACCCCTTAAACGAAAATGACCAATATTAAACAAGATGTCTGTGGATATGGAAAACAAAAATATTTTCTCTTTTTTTTTTTTTTTTTTTACAGCAGCATTGCTACATTTTGTTAAATAACTGTTTCTCCTTTTTAATTGAGCTTCCACACTTTGACCCAATACATCAATTAATATATTTTCTCCCAATTTCCAAAATAGGTGTGCCCGTCACCGTGATGACAAGCCAGAAATTCTTCAAATTAAAGTTAAATATAAGGTGTGCTTGTCACCGTGAAGCCATACCCCAATTTTCAATGTTGCTTGAAAATTCAAACCTTCAACGTTGAAAGTTGCTTTGTAACGACAAATTCCCTTTTCAGACCTTCAAGATGGCCGCCGCCGTCTCTACGTAAACATTAGGCCCTCTTTCTAGTGTTGGTAGAGCTTGTTTTGCCGGGCAGCAGAAGGAAACAGCCTTTGGTCTTGTTTCCACAGGAAATAGAGCACATCCATCCAGTACGTCACCAGCGTGAAGCGCAGACCGGCCCATGCGTTTCACTGTACATCGGTACGCCGTATCTCAACTCGTAACACTTGCCGGCTTGTACTCTTTTGCCAACCGCTCCACGCTGTGTCCTCTGACCTCCTCAAGCCTGTAACTCGCCAAGGTAGGTGGATGTCTCGTCCTCTCCTTTCGCTTTGGGCTCCTTTCGTCTTCTGGTAAAATACTTTCTTCTTCTCACAATCACTCGATGTTGGGGTTGCTCACTTTGTCTCTGCTGCGCGATCGTCGCCAGTGAAATAATGTACAAGAGACCTTGGGTAAAGTCCAGGGAGAACTTTAATCCGCAACCCCAGCCATCGTCAAGCTGGGCAAACTGGCAACCCTAGAATTCCCGAAGGCTATGGTTCCACGCTAGAACATAGAACGTGGAGCCAAGCCATGTCACACAACCCGCATTCCAGCAGAGGCACACGGGATGACTGAGCAAGAAAATACCTACTTTCTAAAAGTGGTATTTTCAAACACAGAATGTAAAAATCACCATCTTTAGATTCTGAGTTCAGGCATACTAAATTCTATTTTCTTACCGAATTCCCTGGGCGAGTTATGTTTATAAGATGCTATAAACAAACCTCCCATTCTATCCTATGGGGAACTGGTAGCCTTGCAATAGTGCAAAACCAAATTGGCTGTAATTCACTATCAGGACATGCCACACACACCAGGGCATGTCCCACCTTTCACATACACTGCACCCTGCCCACAGGGGTACCTTGGGCCTACCTGAGGGGTGTTGACATGTAAGAAAAGGGAAGGTTAGGGACTGGCCAGTGTGTGCACTGGCCAAGTCGACATGGCAGTTACAACTGCGCGCAGACTCTGCAATGGCAGGTCTGAGTTACCGTTTTCAGGGCTACTCACGGGGGTGGCACAACCAGTGCTGCAGGCCCCCGAGTAGCATTTGATTCACCAGCCCTGGCACACGCAGTGCACTTTACTAGGGGCTAACAGGTAAATCAAATATCCAATCATGGAAACACCCATCCATAACACAATTTACACAGAGAGCATATGCACTTTAGCACTGATTAGCAGTGGTAAAGTGCCCAGAGTCCTAAAACCAACACAAACAGGTCAGGGAAAAATAGGAGGAAAAAGCAAAAAGTTTGGGCATAACCCTGCAAAAAGGGCCATTTCCAACACAACCCCTTCCAGCCTAAAGCCAGGGGAGACCAATCCATACCTCGATGGGCTTCCCTGCTTGGGGCGATAGAACACGGAACCTGGCCCGCAACAGCAGGGTTTCCTTCCTGTTTTACGCCTTCCTGCACCTCTATCCATACTCTCAGGGCCCACTAAGCTGACCCATGGGGACCCTTCTCCTCACCTGTGGACCCCATCTGTGCAGCACCTAAACTTACTTGGCTCACAGATGTGTCCCAACAGGCAGACAGGACCCCCATGGCCAACACAATCATGTGGCCCAGTCCACCTCCGGGGTGTGACTCCTTTCCCCCACCCAGGGGCAACTCTGTCCCTCCGGACAGCCAGCCACAGTGGTCACTGACAGCTGTCAGTGATGAGAGCCAGGCCTCATGCCTTTCAGGCCACTCCAACCGTTGCGGCATCAGAGAGTGGGGGGCGGTAGCCCCAGGTGCCTGGCACCCTGTCTCCACTCTCCCCCTGCCAAGTTAGGTATGGCATTCTGACATTGGCCCACCAGCCCAGGGTCTGTACCCTGCGGCTGGACAGGAGGCGGGGGTGGGCTCCCCCACACCCGGTCCTCCTCCCTGGGGCTCGGTACCCTCCCACCCGGAGCGGTACCCCCTTCCAGAATTGTTAGGGCACCTGTGGCAGGTGTCCTGCGCAATTCGCCCACCAGTTCAGGGGTGCTATCCGGCAACTGGTACACCAGCCCAGGGTCTGTACTTGGAGGCTGACCAGAGGTCTCGGGCGAGGTTCTCCTCCCAGGAGAAACACCCTCAGAACCAAAGACTGTCAGGACGCTGGAACCAGTCCTCCCAAACAATTCTTCCACCAGTTCAGGGCCTCGACCCTGCAACTGATCCACCACCCTCGGATCCAAACCCTCAGGTTGAACCGGGGTCAGATGCGAGGACTCCCCCCCTCTGCACCCCGTTCCAGAGTTCTGCACCCTCCCCCCGGGAGTGGTACCCTTAAAAGACAAACCGGTCAGGACACTGCTTACAGTCGCCCTTCCCTCCAGGTCAGGCAGGACCTGAACCCGGCCTCCCAACCCAGGGACTAACCTCTGCGGCTGAGCACCTGCCCGGCGCACCAGGACTTCCTTGGGAGCACGCAGGCCCCCCTGAGGGTAACACAGGACTCCTGTGTTGTGTGACAGTCTGCCTGGCACAGATCTCCCAACCCCTGTCCATCCGACAGTGCGCGAAGATCCCCCAGGACAGAAGTGGTGTCACCATGGTCACTCCTAGGATGCTCAGCCCTTCTGGCTGGCCCCTGACCCACTGGTTTTCCCACTGGGGAACGCATCCCCCTCTCACCCCTCCGTCCGGACTTCTGCACCCTCCGCTTGGGAGCGGCACCGCCAGACACCAGGACCGCTGTAGCTCTGTTTACAGACACTCCACATCCTCCTGCCACTAGGAGATCCCCCTCAACAGATGGCCTACCAGTACAGCCTAGGCTCCCCACCTGGTGTTCCCTCCTGGAACCACCCAGGCTCTGGGACCAGGTTTTGGGCACCTTGGGCCGCAGCCCATTCCCACTCCTTCTCCGCGGAGAGAGGACGTGAGTCCCTACACCCTTCCCACGACACCGGGACCTATCTGGGCTACCACGAACCTTTCCCACCACCCTTGGTCGTAGTCCAAAAAGCTTACCTTGCATCTCACTACGCGTATCGTAAACGGAGGTCGGTGGCACTGCAAAGTGCCGAAGAAGCTAACAACGCGTTGCTCTACTAGATAAAGGCTAGAGGACGTCACGTGTTGCGTGAATTACGTGCGATATACCGGAAATATGGTGTACCTTGCAAAATGGGCTGAAACGCTAACCACAGCCCACAAACTGAATGGAAGTAAAGAAGGACTAATGTAGCCAAGTAAAACCAACAGAGACATCTATATGGTATCGATTAGAGGGTATAAATATATATTAATGATAGAAGTAAAGAAGGACTAATGTAGCTAAGTAAAACCAGCAAAGACATCCGTATGGTATCGATAAGAGGGTATAAATATATTTAGTGATAGATGTAAAACTCATATTAGCAAGACATGATGGGAAATCTTGCTAAAAAAAAACCATAAACAAAAAAAGCTATTGGAAAGCCAAAAGGCAAGAAAACCAGGAAATGGGAGAAAATAGTCATGATAGGACAAATGCAGGGCATGATGGCATCATACCATAAATGTAAAGATAATGGGGCAATGTATTAAGAGGGTGGACTGAATCAAATAGTATGTGCCCGCGGGCTAATTGTAATGAAGGCAGGGCAAAATGGAGTTAATGCAAGTGCCCATATGGCACTAAAATACATGAGAAAGAGCCAAGTGGACCTACTGATGTGGCAGAATAGAATAGAATAGAATAGAATAGGGATAACCACACTAACTAATTGGTGTTAAATAGTATGGCATTTTCTCAAGGTATCTCGCTGTTCAGTCCACGTTTGTACATGTCCAGAACAAAGATCCAGAATACCTCTTTTCGTTTGCGGATCTCATTACTTTTATTGTCATCAGCCTCTACTATTTTTTCAAATATTAGCCATCTGATGTCATTAGCTGTATGGCCTTGGTCAAGATAGTGTTTGACCAGTGGTGCTGACATTTTGGACGTACGGATTGCTGAACGATGTTCTGCTATATGTGTGGAAACAGAACGGGAGGTCTCACCTACATAGCCCAAATTGCATGGGCATAGTAAGAGGTAGACTAAATTTTTGGTTTTACGCAATTCACAAGTTTTTTTGCTCGGATGGTGTATCCATTGTGTACAAAAGTATCATCTTCAATGGCAGTATCACATGATTTACAGGTTGAACACTTAAAAGTTCCTTTCAGTGGAAGGCTGCCATCAAGGGTTTTCTGAATGAATGGAGAAATGTTGGTAAAGCGCGAGTGGACAATAATGTCCTTGATGTTTCTATTGTGGCGGTGGGCAAACAGCGGTTTTGCCAGTTTTTGTTGTTGGTCAGTGTCACTATTGAGGATATGCCAATTGGAGTTTATAATTTGTCTGATGGTCTCGTTCATGGTAGAATGCTTAGTAACACAGACTAGTTGTGTAACCGGGGGACGGGAACACTGTTTTAAAAGATGGTCTCTGTCATAGAATCTAGCTCTTTTGTAGGATTCCCTAACTAAGCGATGTGGGTATCCTCTTGCTATAAATTTGGCTTTCATGGCTGTAGCCTGATTGTCAAAATCCGATAAGTTTGTGCAATTGCCCCGCAATCGCAAGAATTGCCCAAAAGGTATACTTTGTTTTTGTGCTCGGGGGTGATAACTGTTGTAGTGCAATAGTGTGTTCCTCGCAGTGGGTTTGACAAAAAGGTCTACCTCCAATAAGCCATTGTTATGCCGAATAAGAATATCTAAAAATTCTACATATGTATGACTGGTATGGGCATTGAACTTGAGATTGGTATAGCATAAGTTTAACCATTCCAGGAATTCTTGAAGGTATTCATCCGTACTGGTCCAAATAAAAAGATATCATCAATACATCTTGAATAGTGTGTAACAGACTCAAAAATGGGGCAATCTCGTTATGAATGAATTTTGTCTCATAAAGAGCCATATAAATGTTGGCTACAGATGGGGCAACTGATGCCCCCATACTTACCCCTTTGGTTTGCTGTAGAGGGTGTTGCCAAATTCAAATGTATACTCATTAAGCACGATTTTGAGACATTCAAGAAGAAAGGGTTTAGGACACTGGATGCTATAGGTGTCTATAAACCAGGTGACAGCCTCAATTGCCTCCGTCTGTGGAATATTGCTATATAAAGATTCAATGTCTAGAGTAAAAAAGTGTTGTAATTATGGTTAAAAGGAAGATTCTCGACTTTGTTGATAATATCTCTAGTGTCCTTAATATACGCAGGAATTCTAGGTATATAAGGCCTGAGTAGGTTGTCTGTGTATTTTGACAGGGGTTCAGTAATTGACCCAATGGTGGACACAATGGGGCGATATGGAGGATCTTTGGCATCTTTGTGAATCTTAGGGACGCCATAGATACATGGCATTTTGGAATTAGTACTTGTCAGGAAGTCATATTCTTTTCTACATATGTCTCCAGCATGTAATGCTGTGGATACATGCTGTTGAATTTTGGATGCGACTCTTCTTGTAGGATTCAAGGTGATTTTAGTATAGAATTCTTGATTATTCAATAGAGTCATCATTTTTTGTTCATACTTGGAGGTGTCAATGACTACAATTCCACCCCCTTTATCGCAATTCTTGATGGTGAGGGATTTTTCGTGAGCGATGGTTTGAAGTTATGTCAATTCTTCCCTTTTAGATTATAGTCAGGTTTAGGGGTGTAACGAGTAGCTTTGTCTAAGCATTTCAATACAGCATGCTCGAATACTGCAACTTCCGGACCCAGCTGGTCTAAAGTGGGTATAAAAGTAGAAGGTTTCGATAATCCTGACATGTTTTCGATCATAGAGGGTTGTTGTTCTGTGCCTTCAAAGACTTTTTTGAGCCTTATCTTGCGAAAAAAGGACATAATGTCTTGATAAAGTTCAAATACATTGACATTGGTGTGTGGCACATATGACAGACCTTTCGATAGAAGCGTGGTGCAAGAAGTATCTAAGGGAAAAGTGGATAGATTGAAGATGGTTATCATGTTCCCTGTCTCCAATATTGTACGTTGCGAGTTTCCAGCATGTGTTGTTTGTTCGGTTGAAAATATTGAAAATATTGATTTTGATAACTGCCTCTGAATTGGGTTTGAAAGCGAACCTTTTGTCTGCCCCTGCGGATCCCACGCTGCTGTAGGTGTTTAGAGACACTGATTGATATTGTGTCTGTTGTCCTTCCCGAGTGGTTAAGGATCTAGTGTAAGGGTATGTGTATTGCCCCCTTATGTTAGTGTTGTCCCTCTTAAGTGGTTAAGGGTGTGTTACAGGAGCATGTGTCTTGCACTTTGATGTTGTGAGGTGAATGACTTAGGGGTGTTACTAGTTTCCTACGTTCTGCTGAAGATTGCATGATGTGATTATCTATGTATTCTAATGTTCATAGGACTGTTTTATCATATTGTGTCATCTCTTGTCCTTTTGCTTTGATGTCCATCTAGAAGTAATATTTATGGGACTCTTTGATTGTTTTATTTGAATTTTCTATGGTTTCTGTAACAGAGGAAGATGTGTTGTGGCTTGTCTTAGTTACTATGCATCCTCCGCTGAGTTCCAAGTCACTGCTGCTCAGCCAGTGAGTGAGGTCATTAGATGGTTGGAATGTTAAGAGTGATTGTGCTTGGATGAGTGGGACAGTTGAAGTGAGAAGGGCTGAGCAGCAGGATGTTGCTCCTTGGGCGGCTTTACCTGATTTACTTGTAACCTGATCTGAACCTAATAAACATACATCTTTTATAACCTAGAAGACAACATCCTTGATTGTAACACTGAGTCAATGCTATAATTTCCTTGAATAATAAGATTTAGGGTTGGAATTAATTTGTGGTGGAAGGGATACTCCATCGCAATGGTGACGGAGTATCATTACCGCCAAGAATGTGATGTGCCCGCAAAATTTAGATGCAAGCTGACCTTTGGTTTATCACGGCAGACACAACTCCATCTCCACCGAGATTAAACCCCTCCGATGGACCTGTGGAGTAACAGCCATTGGAGACAGACCTGTAACCCCACCCAACTGATTTAGTTGGGCAGAATTAGAGATCAGTTTTCAATGCTCATCACCGCCAGGAAAGCCCTGCTGGCAAGGGGTAGTGAAAACTGCTAAATGCTCCCCTCACCATGGGAGAGGACTCCCACGGCGAGGGGAGCATTTTATTTTGCATTTTCATACAGAAAATCCTGCATTGGAATTTTCTTTTTGAAAATACAAAAGAAAACAGTTTGGTGCACGGCTCTATCTTGTTGACGGAGCTTTGCACCAAACTTCACAAAGCATTGACAGGAAGCGAAATGATGGCAATGCTTTAGTAGCTGTCATTTCTTAATTTTGCTTGTGGCACCTGTGTCAGGTCAACGGAGTAATTTACTCCATCTCCCTCACAGGGATACGGGCCATCCGCCATCCGCCAACATCAAAATCAAGTCCTTTGTCACATATTTGTATTTAGTACAGGTAATAAAATTATGATAACATACAAAAAATTGAAGCTACTAAAACTCTGGGACTGAGATACAAATGTATTTATAGCATGTATGCAGTAGGAACCATAAAAACAAATAACATTCAGTTCATGGCCAATGTTAACCAATGGGTAAACCGCAGAACCAGTTTGCTATGTTAAAGTCTATGGCCAAGAGCCCATAGACTGGTTCAAGGGGCATTCCTGAAGTGTTTCTGTCAGTGGTGCAGAGGTGCCATACAGGGAGACGTGCGGGTCATGGGGGACACCAATCCTTCAGCGGACCCCAACCATCTAGGGGCCCCCATTCAGTCCAAGGTCAGTTACTATCTCTGAAATATGGGAAAATCAGTGGAACATCTTCACATTCTGCAGGAGGGGTCCGTTAATTTGCGTTACTCCGCTGGACCCTGTGGCTGAGTTTCCAGAAATTCAGCCGAAAATGTCTCTCAACCCCAGAAAACACACAATCAAAACAGGGACAGAAGTCCCAAGCAAGTCTTTGGTGTGACATTTAGCAGTTCAGGATCCAGTCATCAGTGCTCATTGAGACACAGTGATATAAAAGTTAAGGGTGCAACAAATCTTAGAATGTTCAAGTTTTTTAGTAGGCATGAAAGCTAGAAGTCATGAGGTTGTCCCACAAGCATACCACATTTCAGAGGTCATTATCGAAACAGGTCGATCACGGTTAAGACTTCCAGTTCTGGTGGCACTCATGAGGCCACAGACTTCATCAGTTGTTAGTGCTAGGTCCAATCACAACTTCAAACAATATCTCCATAACCCTAGGGGCCAGACATTTGAATCAAATGTTCCAGGTTTAGAGTGATAACCTGCAGCCAGCAGGACACAGCCTCACAACAAAGCAGAGTAGAAAGACTTCAGTGTCCATCTGGAGCTGGAGGACAGATATAAGCCTACTAAGAAAATTGGGAAGTTGAGGAAAGTCTATGGTCTTATTCACATGAAATAAAGGAAGGGGTATTCCAAAATGATCTATTGTCTTATTGTGAGTTGCTCAATAGTCTACACTGGAAAATCCTTTTGTGTTTACATACTGCCCTCACACACTATATAGTGCCATGCTTCATCATAGAGGGTGCATCAACATTCTGATGCAGACCAACGTACAGAATGGAGCAGATTTTTTTTGTTTTTTGTTAATGTCAAATGTTGAGGAACTAGAGTAAATCCCTCTGTCCCAACTGGGTAAAGGGTCCTCTCAACACAGAAAAAAACATTCAAACTACCTAGGGGATAGTCCGCTGCATTTTATTTTGAACTTCTCCTGGCAGGATTAAAAATTGTTTGGGTGGGGTATTCCTGGATCGTTAGTATCAGTGCACCCTAATACTTGTGTTTCTTATATCTACATGTTTCGGCCTTCTGAATGAATGAATGAATATTAGATTTATAAAGCGCAAACTATGCCCAGGGGCGTCAAGGCGCTATTGGCGGGACTGTCATACAAAAATAAAATACTGTTCAGACAGAAATCATTTTAAAGAGCCCCGTGGGGTCAACTGGCCTTCCTCTGGATTCGGATCCCTCTTAAATGGGCATACTCTGCACCCCTCTACATTAAATACCTTGTATCCTCAGGTATGTGTGGGGAATTGTAATCACTCAGTCGCCTTACTTGTTCGCAATGCGCCTCTCCTCAGGAATATCCTGCAAGGAAATGAAATTTTATGAATATGATTTCCTTCCAGAGATGCAATTCCCTCATTAAAAACTTTTCATGTGGTCTCCATTCCACATCGCATCATCCGGAGTACTCTCATTCTACTCTACACCCAACATGCAGTGACCACCTCCAGGTGTACATGCACATACAACTTTGTGCGTTTCATGTAATTAATGCTTATGCCTCCGCTGGTTCCTCTTACCTGAGTTACATCTGTTTTCTCCGAAACCGGGGTAGTGGTGGAAATGTCTCCCTTTAGTTACACTCTGTAGTAAACACAATCCAACTGTGTGAGAGAATACAACAATTAGATTTTGGATGTTTCCCTGTAATACTTATCTCATTCCTTATGACTAGGTTACTGGGCCCTTCGTAGTTACACCGCCCAGGGTACATTCTCCTGTTTCAAACTTTTCCCTATCATCATTATCCTCTACGCTTCTAGTTACGCCCGAGCTCGCATCCACACTAGGAGTCATAGTGATGCATCCACATCTTATACTCTAGCCCAATCCGCCAGGGTAAGATGCTTGAGGTAATACCACATGTGTGCAGATGGTATCTGTTGGGCCCTCTAGCATGAGAGCCCTAGCAGGATATGCTCCACACCCCTTAATGCCAGTTTTACAGTCACCTCCATAAAATATAGTAGAATCCCAGGTGTGGGTTTCTTTCAAAAAGATCTAAAGTGATGTCACCTGGAGGCAACTGCATCTATGTGCACAGTTGCTCAAAGAGCCGTAAAGTTATACCCTCTTTCCTCACTCTCCCCGCCTTTTCCACCCTTCACGGTAATCTCTCACGGGGGTATCCTCCCTATTCAGGACCTCCGTCGTGTTCTGACCGCTGCGGATCTGTTCCACTTGCGGCAGGACTCACGTTACCTCTAGGTCTCTTTCCGCCTCGAATCACCGACAACTCACTTCTTCAATGGACTGCCGTTGGCCTCTTGCCATCCGCTACCCTCCGTTGTTCGTCGGCTGCTCCTGTGGACAGCATCTTATCTGTATTGATCACGCTCCTACGTGTCATTCTCTGTTTGCCTCGCCTACACTAATGCTAGAGTGCTGTTCGTTCTTGGGCCTGGCAGACCTTAGCCCCCATCTTGGGATTCTTGCGTTATTCTTCCTGCGTTTAGTGTTTTTTTTTTAAAACATATATCTGGAGGTAGTTTAAAGAAAAAGGGGGAAGGGGGGAAAAAGGAAGAAAGAAAAACCAGGAGTTTGTTTTTTCAGGGGCATGGTGCAAAACATGTACTTTGTACCCCTTCCATAGGGGGTGGGAGGTTGGTATTTTTAGGGGCATTGTGCAAAACAAGTATTTCATACCCATAGCATCCCACATCTCGCGACATACTCTCACCAGCCCTCTATGCACTATATATCAGATGTAAGGGTTATCCCAAGTCCTTCTACTGTGTACTACTTAATTGATGCCAAGGTATGTCATCGTTAAGCCCTCTGCGGTTACTGATAGTTCTATAAACCCATTTCTGCTCTCTCTTTAGGAGTTCCATTTTCACATCTGTGCCTACCCTTGTCATATTGTGTTTGTCTATGACCACCCACCTCAAGTCTTCCACTTTGTGTTGCTGTTCTAGATAGTGTGTAGTGAGTTTTGTCATTGACTTCTTACATCTAATGTTACCCATATGCTCCATGATTCTGACTTTAACTTTTCTCGTGGTCATTCCTATTTATAATAGGTTACATGGGGATCTGATTGCGTAAATGACATTTTCTGAATTACATGTGGTGTGATTTTTGAGGATCCATGGGGTTGTGAGTCCCAAGTCCACTGTCCTAGTACTACTAGTAAGTGGGCATGCTTTACATCCACCACATGCATTATGACCCATCACTGCTGGTAGGTGCCATAACCTTTGTTCTCTCTCTTGATTCCCTGGTTGCGGTCTAGTGTGTACCACTATATCTTTTATGTTCACACTTTTTTAAAAAGTGAACAGATGCCGAACCAGTCCGTCCACTAGAGTTAATCATTTTCCAGTTTTTTGTGATGATCCTCTTCACCATGTTGGAGGCTGTGCAGTAGGTGGTGACACATATTACATTGTCTACTTTAGGTTTTTCATATGTGTCCAATAACGCCTCCCGATTGTTATTCCTACCTTTTTCCATGCACTGTTGATTACCCTCCTTGGGTAATTCTGTTCCTGGAGACATAAGTTTAGCTTTTCTGCTTCTTCTTCAAATGCACTGACCTCTGTACAATTTCTGCGCAATCTCAGAAATTGCTCCACTAAGAGATTTTCTCTAAGGGTCTTGGGGTGGAAGCTTTCAAACGACAGCAGATTATTTCTGTCCGTCATTTTGTGGTGTACCGTCGTTTCCAGTTTGCCTTCTTTTGGTCTGATATCCAGGTCCAGGAATGGGAGTGTTTCCTTTGTGATGGTGGAGGTGAAGTGCGAGAAACGTTTTTTGTCATTGGGCCATGGGAGAAACTCATCCACTGATGTTCTATCCCCCTCCCAAATAATTAAGACATTGTCTATATAACAACGCCACATCTTCAAGTTTTCTGTTTAGGAGTTCTCTGCAGGATAGATGTACTCTTTTTCAAAATTGGAGACATGCAGACACGCCAAACTAGGGGCGAATGTTCTCCCCATTGAAGTCCTGTGAGACTGAAGATAAATGTTGTTGTTAAATTGGAAGAAGTTCTAGCAAGTGCCAATTGGGCTAGGTTCATGACAGAGGGTATCAGGGTTTGGAACTCCCAGTTCTCTTGATACAGGACTTTTTGGTGACCCTCAGGGTTTCTTCCTGGGGAATATTTGTATACAATGATTCTATGTCTAAGCCCACCAGGAATTGTTTAGTGGGATCAAACTCTACATCCTTTAGTAAGTTTAGGATGTCCCTGGTGTCCTTTAGATAGGATGGCATTTTTTCCACTATTGGGCCCAACAGATACCTTCTGCACACATGTGGTATTACCTCAAGCATCTTACCCTGGCGGATTGGGCTAGAGTATAAGATGTGGATGCATCACTATAACTCCTAGTTTGGATGCGAGCTCGGGCGTAACCACGAGCGTGAGATAATGATGATAGGGAAAAGTTTGGAACAGGCGAATGCACCCTGGGCAGAGTAACTATGAAGGACCCAGTAACCTAGTCATAAGGAATGAGACAAATATTACAGGGAAACATGCAATATCTAATTGTTGTATTCTCTTATACTATTGGATTGTGTTTAATACAGAGTGTGACTAAAGGGAGACGTTCTCACCACTACCCTGGTTTCAGAGAATATAGATAAAACTCAGGTAAGATGAACAAATGGAGACATAAGCATTAATTAACGAAACGCACAAAGTAGTATGTGCATGCACAGGTGGTCACTCCATGTTGGATGTAGAGTGAAATGAGAGTACTATGGATGATGAGATGTGGGATGAAGACCACATGAAAAGTTTTAATGAGGGAATTGCATCCCTGACAGGAAATCATATTCATAAGATTTTATTTCCTTGCAGGATATTCCTGAGGAGAGTTGCATTGTGAACAAGTGAGGTGACTGAGTGATTACAATTCCCCACACATACCTGAGGATACAAGAGATTGAATGTAGGGGAGTGAAGAGTATGCCCATTTAAGAGGGATTCGAATTCTGAGGAAGGCCTGTTGACCCCACAGGGCATGCGGAAGGCCGAAACATGTAGATATAAGAAACACAAGTATTATGGGGCACGGATACTAACGATCCAGGAATACCCCGCCCAAACAATTTTTAATTCTGCCAGGAGAAGTTCAAAATAAAACCCCTAGGTAGTTTGAATGATTTTTTCTGTGTTGAGAGGATCCTTGACCCAGTTGGGACAGAGGGATTTACTGTAGTTCCTCAACATTTGACAATAACAAAAAAGATTTTTTTTTCTCTCCATTCTGTACGTTGGTCCGCGTCAGAATGTTAATGTGCGCCCTATCTTGAAGAATGACACTATTTAGTGTGTGAGGGCAGTATTTAAACACAAAAGGATTTTCCAGTGTAGACTATTGAGCAGCTCCCAATAAGACAATAGATCGTTTTGGAATACCCCTTCCTTTCTTTCGTGTGAATAAGTGTGACAGTAGGGAGGACGAAGGGAAGGGTGGTACCTCTCTCCTCCCGTGTTTTATGTGTGTAGATGACAGTCTATGGTCACCACTAATGTTGTCCTGGAAGAACTGTGTAGAGTTCCTTAAAACCATGATTATGCTTGATCACTTCTTGGTACGTCTGGCCAGTTGGGCTCCATGATCTCATGGTTCCTTGGTGATTCAGTTCTACAAGATATTTAAAAAAGACAAGGGAACCCACAAGGTAAATAAGGACCTTGGGCATCAGTATTTTAAGTAAACAGTGGTCCTTATGAAGAAGCTGGAATAGATATGTAATTAATATAGACTAGAATCAGTGCTATATTGCTGCTGTCCAGCCGGACAGTGAATTTAATAAATGATCAAGTCAGAATAATAAACACACAACAATAAAGTGGGACACAGTCCTGCGTCCTACATAGTCACATAACATGTACATTTAAACAAAAACATTCAGGCAAGACAAGAACAGCTTCTATATAATGCAAATGGTTAGAACAAGCTTAGAGACGACAGCCGTTGCACTGTTTTATCAAAATAGATTGATGTGCAGGGTGTTTTAGCGAGTCGACGACGTTTCGATCCTTTAACACAATACTAGGATCATCATCAGGACGGTATAATACACCCTTCTTTTTAATATTAATAAAGTCTACTTTTTCACTAGAAGTCTTAGATAGTATGTTAGGTATCTAGATCCAAATAGGTCAATGGAAGTGTTAGCTATGTGGAGCACACAAGCCCTCACCACCCAAAGGTTGCATGCTTTTTCATTGGGCCATGCTCCTCATTGGCCAGTGCTGCAATGCCCAACGGACCCCTCTAGGGGGCACTTTGCCGAAGATCTTTTTATCGCCCCTCTGGTTGCAAGCTTGCAACTCGAATGCCTCCAATATGACAAGGACACTGAAGAATATCTAAAAAGACTCGTTAGGAGTGATGAAAATTTAAATTAAGTATAGCGCCCCTACTGCCCTAGTTTATTCGTTCATGGGATCTATGTAAAAGGTTAAAAACAAATCAGAGAATAAGTAGGAAAATAATGGGGCATATTTACAAGCGGATGGGCCACCAGAACACCACTTTTTTTGACGTTCTGGTGGCACAATGCTCAGCACCATATTTACAAGATGGCGTTAAGCCACTTTTTGTGCCTTAATGCAACTTTGTAAATATTGTACCCTTTCACACAGGTATCTGTATGAAAGGGGCGTGCAATGGGTGTGGCAGTGGGCATTCCACCGCAACACCTATTGCTTTTGACGCTGCCCCAGATTTACAAGGATCTATAAATCTGAGGCAGCGCCAAAAACTAACGCCATGCAGTAGCAGGCGTTAGCATGGCGCGACAAGGAAAATACTTTTATTTCTCCTTGTTTTTACTTTTTCTATGTACAAAAGAGCAAAATGCCATTAATGCAGAATGCAGCAGTCATAGAAGTAGCAAATTGCCATTATTGATTGTTTATGTGCAGCAAGGGTACATAAACAATCATTCCCTGCAATACAGACACCCTTGTACTAAGGTGCAGGGGTATCTGTGTTGGTGGTAGGCAGCTATTTTTAGCGCCAGAGAAAGGGAAAAAACAGGGGTGTGCTGTATTGTTGTAAATAAGGTACATCAGTGTCTTTTGGAAATGGTGGAGCATAGCACTGCAAAATTTGCTGCAGCTCCGTGCTCTGTCATTTCCTTGTAAATATGCCTGAATGTTCCTTAAGTTCTCACTTAGTGATTATTGGTCGGTAGTTGGTCTGGTGGTTATTGGTTGGTAATTGCTCAACATGTTTCATGCCTTTTTTGTCCCTGAGGATCTACAGCAATTCATCAGAAACAGCTACCCAATCTTCTCTGGTGCAAGAGCTCCTACACTGTTCAAGAAATAAGTGAACTCTCTCCACCTTAGTGAAAGACAACAGTAAGGAAACTGTAATAGTTGTCCCCAAGACTTACAACCCTTGCATTAGGATTGTGGTTGATTTGTAACCCTAATGACCTGAAGTTCTTGAAACTACGGACCCTTATTCTAGGCTGCTGCGCCTACCTGTCTTCCACGTTCCAAGGAATGAGGAAAACGGGTAGGTTCAGCAGCCTGGATTCTCCCTCGGAGAAATTACCTGGGAACGGACCGGTCTCTACGTATCCTAGGGAGCCCTTGTTTCAGGAAATTAGGGTCATTAGCTTTGCAAATCATCCTAATCCTAATTCAAGGGATGCAAATCTTGGGGACAACAACTATACCATTTCCTTCCTGTTGTCTTTCACTAAGGTGGGGGTCATTTATTTCTGTTTGATGAGGCGCTGAAGCCTGCACTTAAATCAAGGTTGTAATTCTGGCTGTCATGCACTTGTTCTGCCTGTCTCCTGTCTCATACCAATTGCAGGGATAATGCCACTGCCTGTTACTAGTTTGAGCTGAAGCTAGGATCAGGGATATGGTAACAACCTGGTACGGTCACCCGCACTATAGTCCATGGGCCTTTGCAGGATAGACCCTTAGGAGAGGAAACTAGACAGTCCAAACAGGCCAATCATTCACAGCTCTCAATTGAGCATTATTTAGACTACATTCTCATGATACCCATGATTTACAACATCCTATTAAATTGAAATCCTAGCAGGTAAATGTATTTAAGCAACTCCTCGAAACATGATTTGATTGGCTAAAATGATAACAATTTGAAGAACGAAATTATTGAAATATTATTCAATGGACCATTGAGGTGTAAATTGCAAAACGACTCCATCAAATTGTAATCTGTGTGCAACAGGCAAACAGGAAGTAACTCTTATTAGGAGGATTACAAACTTTGGAATTGCCAACTTTGGAACTTCAGTGCATCTTTTGCTTTGCATTGTCCTAAAGATCTATTGTAGAAGGATCCCCAACTTTCCAACTTTATGGCAGTTTTTTTTATTTTATACAAATGTTATGATCCACTACATTACAGGTTCTCGTTGGGAACTTTTTTATGTTCTTTCTTCTGATGTGTGTATAGAAACAATACA
The DNA here is from genome assembly GCA_963921515.1 of Calotriton arnoldi. Taxonomy (NCBI): domain Eukaryota; kingdom Metazoa; phylum Chordata; class Amphibia; order Caudata; family Salamandridae; genus Calotriton; species Calotriton arnoldi. The sequence continues at coordinate 145,666 of CAWUFW010013608.1, forward strand.
TGTGCAATAATACTGTCATAACGTTTGAGAACTGATCTTAATTTTGCTTACTCCAACTTTACATCTTTCATACATATTTTAAAACCTAAAGTGTGCTGACGGTTTAGGGTACTCAGTGGGGTGTAAGCTATGCAGGGCCACTGAGAGGTTACTGCCTGCTTTCACCCTTATTCCTTTGTCTGTTAACATTAAGTTGTGGTAACGTGTCAATGCGCCCCAAGGAAGTCATCTCTAACACCACATGAGACTCGAAAGTCAAAACCTGCTTTACAATTTAAGTGCTGAGATGCTATTTCAACATTTACATATTGGTGTTGTCATTTGGGAAGAACAGGACATGAACTTAATATGGAGACTAGAAACATCCACCCTGGAAATCTGCATTTCTTGTTAAGCCGCGAGGGGGGACCCCACAAATAATTGTAATGACTACTGATCATAAAAGGTATAACCTGCCTTTTGACCTTTATTACTGCACATTCAGCTACCAAGCACTTGCCCTGTTGGTGACTAATACACTCTCCTTTTGATCAAACATTTGTTAGGGGGCCGTATCTTGGACACTGTAATAGGAGGGGAACTAACTCTACCTAATGAAGACAGCAATGTTGCGGTCCTTGCTCGTCAAAAAGCTTAGATCTAACAGAATTTAGTATGAGCAACACATTAGTTTTCCCAATGTAATGTAAAATCCATCTACAATGTTTTGTGCACAGAGAACTGTGATAAGTTGTGGTTATACATTCGAAGTGACTGTATTGTCTAACACAAGGACAGCGTGCCCCCCCCCTCCGGCCTCCCACAAGAAAAGAGTGGTATCATATTCAACGGTGTATATTCAAGACGCACTGTACCTTAATGAATGTCGTCTCAGGTAAGCATAATAATAGTTTGTATTGTCAGCTTTGCTCCCAAAAAATACTCCAACATCCAACGCAGGACATTAAACACAGCACATGTCAGACCTGCAAATCAGCTCTGGTTTCCACATATATGGCTATCACATGACTCACAAAGGAAAGAACGCACACAAACTTTCAACAGAACAAATTAGACAGAACACCGACTTGCAATCAATACTGGCCAAGTATGCCGTACATGGCTATCATGCAGCTCAAAATACAACTAACCACAATTGCATACAAGACAATACACTTGACACACAACCAACACAGTACATATATCTGGCCATACCATAATAATAGCAGCACATTCCCCATGATAGGCTGTGCAGCACCCACCATAACTCGACACAGAACTCCTAACAAACACCTAAGACCCAGATAGGCCATATAGTTGGCTACTATGATACCCAACAGCATTTACCACCAAGTATTTCCACACATAAATCTTCTGCACAGCAGTTGAATATGAACCCTCTGGTACTTATATTTAAATGGTGGGCAAAAGAATGATGGGTTGAAATGCTACCCGAGCATTTGTCAGTGGTTAAACTTATTGCAAGCATTCCTCTCATCACCTTTTGTGTGTTTAATGTACTGCCCTAAGTGGCAAGGGTATGACCAAACGTGGGTACTGGTCTCACTGCGCAACTGGAATCAAACAACACCTGATTCATGAGCCTCACTCAGGACAAAACCAATCTTGCTTTCCTTGTGTTCTTATTCAGGAAGGATCTGGCCTGGCAATTCGGGTTGGACTGTTCCTGATGGAGCAGGGTCAAGACTAATTTGCATATGACTGGGTCTAAAGTGAGGTGGCATTGTGGGCAAAAGACCGATGGGTTGGAATGCGACCCAGAGCGATTGCCAATGGTTAGACTCACTGCAAGCATTCTTCCCATCACCAGTGGCAAGGGTATGCCCAGGCATAGGTCTGTGGTCAATATGCCACTGGAACCAAGCCACACCCAAATGACGAGCCCCAATCAGGGTGAAACCAGTCCTGGGTTGCTTGTGTTCCAGTTCAAGGAGGACCTGGCCTGGCAGTTCTGGCTAGACTGGTCACATGAGAAGCAGCCTCAAGACTGATTTGAATATCGCTGGATCCAAACTGAGGTGGTGAGCAAAAGAATGATGGGTTGGAATGTTACCCCAAGTGATTGCCAGGGGCTATACTTATTGCAAACATTACTCTCATCACCTTTTGTGTTTTTAATTTATATTTAAACAGCAAAATCATACACCAGCAGCTCAGTGTACAAGAGACAGTGACCTCACCAAGAATAGGACAAGTACGCAATATGTCTAACACACCACCACAAGCCACAAGCTAAATCAGACCCAGTCTGCATGACAGACCTCAGAACCAATTGGAAAGTCACTAGACTGCAGAGAGTGCTACAAGATCACACCAATGGCATAATACACATAGCAATAACATGTCATGGACACGACATAGCAAAACTTATCAATTTTATGTTAAAAAGAGAATATGACTATTACTGCATTAGATGTGCCACATTCCCTTTATCTTCTCAAAATCAGAAGCGTTTGGGAATTAATAAAAAATGAACATCCAGAGCAGCACCATGAAGGCATCCAATGAACATCTGGTCCTTTAAGATAAACCATAATCACTCACAAAGAATGCCCCAGCGTAGGTCACCGAACTTTGGGTTGTGGAACATGGCCTTTCCGGAGAGCGGGTCATTCTGCGAATCGGTGTACTCTTTTTCTACATAAATTATTGCCTTTACTGAATGTATTGCTATATGTCAAAATCTACCTGCTTCAAAGGGCTCGAATAGCGGATGGCACCATTAAATAACTTAATGGAATACAATGTTCACACCTTGGAAAGATAAATGGACGTGTTGGCCCTACCAGTATTCAAAACTGTGCAGGTGGCACATATCTCAGCAGCAGGCCAATAACTGGCTACCCTTAACAGCACAGTAAATGCAGTTACCTGAAAAGTAGCTCGTGACACTTATTGTCAAACTATGGCACATCTTTTAAGTGTTTGGATATTCTGCATTTGTAGACTCTTTATGTTCAATTAATATGCACCAAAGTGCCTCGGTGTGGTGTGTTCAGAATACTGTTTCTGCTTGGCTCGGTCAGAAATTGCTACACGGGTAGTAAGTGACAGGTAGTTGACAGAAATACACGCTACTGCCCACGATTCCATTAGTCTTTGAAAAAACGTGTCATGTCGGTGGATCGGGCCTGTGGACACACAGAGGCGTAACTTACAGCGTGAGGTGCCTCCCGGGCCGGGATTGAAGCCTGCTCGGCTGTCACAGGCTTATCGCGTTTGACAGAATCATCACCTCGCGGAGGATGCACTGAAGGACAGAGACACGTGTGGAAGCTTTGACCTCAGGGGCAGGGCACCAGAAGCCAGGAATGCAGAGTCTGCAAGATGTTTCTTTCCACCCGAACTAGGGAGGGGCTAGCACTCCTAGCCAGGACCAACTCTAGCGCTGGTTGCGCGGGTGCAACAGTCTCTTTTGGCGCCCTCCTCCCCATTACCTCCCCTCCTTCTCCATTAATTTCCTCACTACCACTCTCCAATAGTGCACCTCATCTCTCCACAGCCTCTCTCTGACCTACATTTCTTTTTTACAGTGCTACTCATAGTTCACTCACACTCAGTTCTGTGATCTGCATGGTACACATTCTTTGCAGCCAGCACATTGAACCTCTATGCTTTACGATGAGTGAGTCTAAACTGCACACATTCTGATCTCTCACCAGTAGGAACATTAATCACCAGAGTTTCCTTGTCATTTTAATTGGTGACTGAAAACTGCTGAATGCACAAGGAAGTTCATTTGCTTTTAAACCAAAAGTTATTTTTAAACACAGTGCTCCGCACCAAAGTCAGCGGCAGGTGCGGCTGCCCCATTTCTACAGCCAGCCCTGCTCCCAGCAATGGGGCAGGACAAGCATTTCGAGAAATGGGGTCGGAGCTAACCTCATTGCCATTATATGAGGAAAAAGAAGTGACAAATTGTGCAGTTTAAATATATTGGACAAACCAAAGAGTATAACAAACATACTTTTTGTAGATTTTTCCTAGGCTTCAGCTCATTGCAAGTCCAGAAAAATGTTTCTCACCCATTGTTGGCTGAAGGTACAGTTTTAGTTTACCCAATAAGATGTTGTAAAATATTTTAGGTCTGGATGCACATCACAGCAGTCACATGACCATATGTGATCAACAGAAAAAGAGCTTTAAGAAGCACACCTAAGAGAGGGGCTTTGTCTCCACCCACATGTTGGTTACCTTGTGTACAATATTTGATTGGGCAGAAGGCGTGTGCTGCCATTGAGAAACAGTGCTTGTCATACTCCTCTTGGATCCTGAGGGGAGTTCAGTCACCTAAAATAAAAACGATAATGATGTGGCAGTCTACAATGATAAGGCTTCTCTACTATGTGGTAATAGTATTAGCTAATAATGTTCCTTAAGCATCATGACATGCTCACTGTGTGCATTGACTACACTGAACATATAAAAAGTGGCTAAGCCTGTCACTCTCTCAACCTATCTGTAATTTGTCTTAATTTATTGTCAAAAGAGAGGCATGTGGTTGAAGTTCATGGCGAGTGGCATGAGTGCAGTGTCGTCGCTGTGAGTGCAGGGTGAGCAGTGAGCTTGTGTGAGCACAGGGTAAGAGGAGGATGAACGGTGTGAGTTGTGAGAAGTTGGCCTGGCATATGCTGTCCACTAATTATAGTGGGCACCTTGCACCAGTCCAAACAACCCCTTATTGGAGATAGGTTAAAGACAACCTTTATTGAAAGCTATCCTAGTGGTAGCTATGGAGAGCAGCCTTCAGGCTAAGTCTTGAAGGAATGTAAAGCAGCTTGTTTTACCAGTCTATAATCTCTTGAGTGACCAAATGAAAGAGGACCACACCAGGTATATATTCAAAATATATGTATTTATTACTAAACACACCCCTCTAGTCTCTTTATGAGGCTAGAGTTCGAAGTACATACGTTACGAGTTAGTTATCTACAGTAATAGCACAAATACACGTTTGAGCCCCAGGGGCGTACCAAACCATATACCAATAAAGTGGTATAAGAACCACGACTGAGCTAGACACAAGGCCTAGAGCCTGTAGAAGTGCTTGGACCACAAGGAACCACCCAAGGCAGTGACACAGGGGACCCACGGGGGACGCATGCAGTGTATGAACACAACCGCGAACCACCGTTAACTTCTATGGGGAAAGTCGCGATTAGAATTTAAAAGAAAAGGGACACTTAGAGGAGGACTTGGAGCAAACCCTTTGAGAACTAGGCTGTTCTAGTGTCTATACCCACGGGAGCACCGGAGTACTCGAGTTACCTCACCCAGGGAGCCGGGTGCATATGTGTCTTTCGGGGTCGGGTTTCGTCGTCGCTTTCTATGGCGATCTGCTGCAAAGTGCTGCTGGCGACCAAGTCGAAAGTGTTCGGGTGGATCCAAAGGTGGATCGAAGATCTGAAGAACCTGAAAGCAGAGGGGACAGAGTCTGGGTCACTAGCCAGTGACCAGGAAGGCGATGAGCAGATGCCCACCGATGTCGAGTGCTTCAGGTAGGTTGACGGTCATCTTGACTCTTCAGCCACGAGGTCCAGGAGGCATCGACGACAACCAGGAGCTGGATTCGAGCTGTTCCACGACGTCTGTCGATTGCAGGGGTGTCGGCGACCGGATTGGACCCAACAAGCCTTGGCAACGGCAAGTCTCGTGGAAATCGAAGAAGGACGATGTTGCAGACCAGCAAGGTCTGGGGGACTCACCCAGCAAGGATAAGTCAGGGCACACCTGGAGCAACTAGGGAGCCCAAGCAGAAAAAGATTGGCCTTCGGGAGGGCCTACTAGCCAATGGACTAGCGACCGCAAAGGAGCCTCGAGACGATGCACATGGAGCTGGCTCACAGGACACTCGTGGAGTGGAGGCCAGTGATCTTCGGTGCAGTTGGTGCTGGAGGCTGGGGCTACTCGGAGCCCAAAGCACAACTTCGTGAGAGACCCAGAAGAGGATGCACTTGCAAATGCGTTCGGTGTCCAGGGGTCACGGTTCCACGTTACCCACGACAGCTACAGGCCTCAGCTTTGCTGGGGACTCAGGGCAGCCTCGGGGAAGTCTGGAAATCCACCTCTGGTGATGCAAAGACTTCGGCGTCCGACGGGAGCTTCAGCGATGCAGACCGCACAATTGCTTCTTTGGTGCCTGCCAAGCAGGGGAGTCACTCCTTGACCCCAAGGGAGATTCTTCAGTCCTCTAATCTTAAAGTAGAGCGTCGAAGGTCCAGGATTCTGTGTCAGAGTTTCGTCCAGGTAAATATAAAGTCCTAAGGACTGGGTTCCCTTACTTATACTAAGGTAGGGGGTTGGACATACTCTGTGGCCCCACCTATGGGAGGGCCAGGGCAGAGGGGTGGTTACACCCCTTTCCCTTGGTCCAGTTTCGCGCCAGAGCAGGGGCTGGAAGCCCCTGAGCCGGTTTGAACTGGGGTATGCACAGGGACACCAAATGTGCCCCCAGTGCAGGACTTCAAAGCACCAGAGAGTGCTCCCGCCCAGCCCCAATACACACTATCCTGTCTGGGGAGGTGGTCACACCTCCCTGGGACAGGAAACCTATTGTCCAGGCCTCCCCTGCCGGAGTTTCGGTCAGCAGCAGGAGGCCAGACTCGTGTCTGTGGAAGCGGCATCCATTTTGTGATGCCAGGGCTCTGGAAAGTCAGTACCGGGCATACCGGTGTGTACATGTCTTTCCCTCTAGAAGGGTGGAATGCTACCCCCGCCGCCAGAACTGGCGGGGGGGTAGTATTCCAAGATGTTTGACACCAAACACGACATGTTTCCGTGCAGCCATCCCAAAGTTAGCATTTAACGCGAGGTCATAATGCGCTTAAGAGTATATGGTCAGGCTGCACTGCAAACAGCATCAGAGAAGGGTCTCCGAACGCTGCAGAGGGGCCCTGCTCATGCAGGGGCACCCTCTCACATAGGAACCACGCACTCTGCCTTCAGGATTGATAAGGCCTGCCATAGGAGTGACTTATAGGTTTATATGTGTGTATGTATGTAGTGATATAGGTAGCCTATATCACAGTAAGGGGTGCATGCACCACCTTACCCAGGCTGCAGTAGCAGACCTGTGGTGTCAGTTTGGATGGCCTTCCAGGGTGGCACAATACATGCTGCAGCCCCTGGTAGGTCTCTGAGGTACCTATGCCCTGGGTACATAGTATACCATATACTAGGGACTTATAAGGGCACTCCAGATTCCAATCAGAGATGTGCCTAAGGCACATGGAAACCATTTTAAAGAGGAAGCAGATAGACTGGGGCCCTGAATAGCAGGGTCCCAGTCCAACTAAGTCATAAACCAGCAAAACACCAGAAAAAAAGTGGGGGCAACCATATAGTCAGATTCCCCCTTCCTACATGAGTGCATAGCGACAGCTTAAGTGCATGGTGTAGCTTGGGTTGGTAAATCAACTAAGGGGTATATTCACAAGAACGTGTGATAACTACCGCAAGAGTAGCGTAACGCAACTTTCAATATCGCAGCCTATCACAGGAAAATAACCCCGTGTCAACGTGGAATTCACAACAAGGCGGTACCATGCGATAGTCACCAGATAACGCGTCAAATGTCAGCGTGAAAATCAACGCCACGCCGAAAAAATGCGAAACGCGAGAAATCATGCGATGAGGCCAATCGCGGTACAAAAAGTAGCGAAAAGCAGCCTCAGGCCTGCAAATCCCACGCTTCTGGCGGGAAATTGCACCATAAAAACCACAGAAACAACACACCAGAAACAAGCCAAAGCACGTAGCAACATGGATGCACCCTGACCCAGCGCAGAGGTTAACGCGAACCCCACAACCCCCACAGACCACCAGCAAGGAACAACTGGGTCTGGGAAGGCCAAGGAGAAAAGGGAGAGGAAGACGGGGTGCAGACCGCAGGAAAACAAGACCAAGGCCACGGAGGCGACAGAACACTACCAGCAACTGACCCACAAGTAGACCACTTGGAATGCAGTCGGAGTGCCCAGGAGGCCAATCCAGGAGGCCAAGAGGCGCCGGCAGGACGTGACAACCTAAACCAGGTACAAACCCGCTGCCAACAGGAAGGCAGCAACGGCGACAGGAGGTGGCAGTCCAGCGCCACAGGAGGAGCTGGAGGAAACCCAGGCCACAGTCATCAGTGTGGAGAGGGTGCAAGGAGTAGGGAGTACGGACACAGCTCGAGAGGACCTGACACAACAACAACAGGGTGAGGATCCAACAGGGACTGGGGGGACGGGGGGTGATGGGCACAATGCCACACATGCACAATGAGGTGTAACACACTGCATACCCACAATTACCCAGGGACATGTCCCCCATCCCCGTGGCACACTGCAGCACATACACATAGCAATCACAGCACATATCATGACAATGTGGCAGAAAGTGCAACACCCACACTGCAGAACAGGGGACACAACTGGGTCCACCCAGGCACAGCAACAGAACAATCACATTGGACAGAGCAGGGAACTGTGAGATTCACATCTACCCCTACAACCCCACATCAGCCATGTAGGCCAAATGTACACTGTCCCAACTCAAATAGCCACCACCGCCCAAACAGTCACAATGTACATTGTTACACAGTCTGCATGTCGACAAGAACAAGGCGCCAACACAATGCCAACATGCACCTCCCCTTCACAATGCAGAGGGACAAACAACACCTCCAGCAGGTCAGAACAGACAACCCATCAGTGATGCCCGAGACGAACACCACACTCCCGACACCGACGCCATACAACAGCCCATGGACATCCCACACAACCCACCACCAGGACCAGGGCAGACAAGCTACTCAGAGGAGAACCCAGCCCCTGCAACAGACCACACAGCATGAAGCACCCGCAATCACGGCTGCCTCACAACACTTCACCCACCCACACATGGCACCCCAATGCCAGGTGGCAGAACGCCAAAAGGAGGTGGCCCAACAGGTGAGGGTGTTGCTGAACGCATGGAATGCGAACTAGAACACATTTGTGGGTGTCCAATACCCTTCAGGGACCACCTACACCCCACAAAGGAGACCCACACCTCCACAGAGACACATGCACATATCATGTTGAACTGGCTACGGGCACGTGCGCCCGGCCCCTTTATTGGCAGGGCCACATGTACAGTGACGCCTGTGCTGGATGTGTGTGGGGTGAGTATAAGCCAGCCCGCATGGAGTGCTTGGTGCTGCCAACAACCTGAACAGTGGACACCAGTGTAATGGAAACAGAAAACACCAGCATAACAGAGTCAAATGCAGAGCAACATGGAGGGATCCGGAGTAAGGACAAAGGTCACCCAATATTCAGTCCGGAGGTTCCGTGAGTTGCAGTGCACTGAGGTAGGGGCACTAGAGAAGAGCGCGCTCATGTGAAGAAATTGCTAGGATTGTGTCCCTCCGGGTTAGTCCTGATGCAGATGCAGTGGGGTGTGTTACACCTGCATCGACTTCCTCATCAACGTCCCAGGTCTCCACCACTGCATGAGGTGAATTGCTGCGCAACCTCACAACAGCACAAAACTCAATCAGTAACAGACAATGGCTTGCAGTGCACTGAGTCACTGGCACCTGGAGTGCTGAGCAGGGGATCAGGCCGATGATGGCATCCACGACAGGTCTGAGCAACTCCGTAGGTCTGTCAGGACCACCGTTTCGACTCTGGCAGATGGCGGTTGGAGGTGGTCCTTGCGGTGGTGGCGTGTGCCTCCTGCGACGTCCGGGCCGGTCAAGACTTGATGCTTTGTGTGGGCCTAGGTGGCCCGCAGTTGAGGCCGGAGGATGCGGACAGCGCAGGGCCACAGACACATGGCGTTGATGACCCCAAGACCATCGCTACAGAGGCCATTCAATGTCCCAGAAGGAGGGGTCCCAGGCCTGAGCAGCACAGAGTTAGTGGCCCCGGACGTACTGTGGCTGGCACAGGCACCCAGCCATGGGACGGTGACTTGCGGTGCAGTCAGATGGGCCATGCAACCTGAGCGGGTCCCCATCAATGTCCGAGGTGTATGTTGCGGAGGGTTTCGGGGGACAGTGGAAGGTGTCCTCCAGGGCATGATGCCAAAGGTCTGATGTTATCTGGAAGCAGCAAATGGAGGAGTGGAAAGCGCAACCCTCGTTTCCACCAACAATTCGGTATCAGCTACATGAGGATGAAAACTAGCCCCTAGTCCATAGACTCAAACGCCACCAATGTGCGACCAGTGAGTGTCCATGAATGTTGGGGAACACACTTAGTGGCACAGGTGCTGAGAGGGGATGCAGTCTGCGATGATGCCGGTACACAGATGTGAACTCCAACATTGCCAAATCAAGACTCTGTGACCTACTGGACCGCAGTGTAGGCCGGAGGCAGCAGTCAGCATGGGCCCACAGACACGTGTTGTGTGCCTGTGATGCATTCGTTTGCTTCACTGAAAGCAGGGAGTTCAGTGATATCACCCCTGCAGTAGACATCCGGTCACTGCCATGGTGTAATCAAGACTCAGTTCCAAATGTGTGACCTACCTGACCGTGGTGTAGGCCTGAGGCAGCGGTCAGCACGGCCCATTCGCCGAGTGTCGCCGGCATAGGTTGGATGGCCCCACCGGCCTGCGTAGTTCAGGTTCAGTGGCACCACGTGTAGCCGGCTGGCGTTGAACCCGGTTAGTGGCACCACGTGTCGCCGGCTGGCGTTGAACAGGGTTAGTGGCACCACATGTACCCGGCTGACGTTGAACAGCGTTAGTGGCACCACGTGTCGCAAGAAGCCCATTTGGAACTATGCCTCACTGATCGGGGGGGTCTGGTGCTGTGGCCGCTGTCTCGGATTTGGGGTCACTGCCATTCATGACTCAGGACACAGTTTCACATATGGGGCCTACTGGTCCGAAGAGTCGGCCGAATGCGGCAGTGGAGTACGTCAACGAGAAAGGAATAAAGCGGGCCTGTGTCGTGGAGGCCGTGGTGGTCTGAGGTGGCTGCCAAGGTCGCGGGCATTGGGCTTGGAGCTTGCGCCGACACATGATGGGCCCTCCTTGACACACGCCGGTGTCGGCAGGTGATCAGTGTGGCCTGGCTGCGCAGGGGCGGGCCTGTCGGGTTCGTGGTCCAGCATGCCGGGGTCCGGCAGGTGCACAGCATCGCTGGCAACTCCGCTCACGAGGACGGCGTCGGCCTTATGGCGGGGTGGGAGGCGCTGCCCTGGCAGAGACGTGGGTCTTTCCGGAAGAGGACCACGCCCAGGCCTACGTGCTTTTTATTCACACCCATACGCTGGCGTGGCGTACCCAGGGCCATCCCACTCCGGTGACGCTTAGGGGGGGGCGTAACAGGCAACATTTCCACAAGGTCCCCCACTGGCTGGGGTGACATGGTTGCGTCCACTGTCCACTGCACTCCATACACCAGCGGTGTATGTTGCCATGGATAGGGGTGTGTTCTGCATACTGCGGTGTGTCCAGCACATCTCCGCCACCCATGGTATTGTGTACAGTCCCAATCATGGTTCTACTGCATCCTTCACACATGCCTGGTTGCCACGTCTCCACACATTCGGCTATTATGTGGCTGTGGTGCCATTCCATTGCTGGCTCATGTTCAGGGCTTGCCCATGTGAACATTGTAAGTTGTTCTGTCGTGTTTGGTGGGTGGGCATGTTGTTGTGCCTGTTGTATGTGATTTTGTGACGTGTGCATTGCCAGAGTTGTGAGTTGCATGGTTGTGGAGTTGAGGTGTGTGGGGTGTTTATTTGGATATTGCCAAGGGGCTGTGCATTTCCCTTGTTGCCATCCTGGGAACACTGGTTGATGATGGACTGTCGGAGGATGAAGGTATCATGCACACTGGCTGTGTATTTGAAGGCGACATTGTTGGGGGTTCCACAGTGTTCTGTTGTTGCCTGCACATTGATGTGAGACGTGTGCTTCCTGTTGCGGTGATTGTGTGCTGTGTCACTAGGGTGCACAGGTAGTACATGTGTGCTGTGTATTGCCCCCAACACGTGCGTGCATCCTGCTTGGGCGTATGGTCCTTGCTTGGTCTCCAGCGGATCCTGCGCATTGTGTTTTACGTATGGGGACTGGGGTGCCAGGGGGATGGTGATGTCCAGGACAGGTGTGGGGGACTTGGATGTGGCTGGCTGTGAGACTCCTCCGACTCTGGTGGGTGTTGGTTGGGGTTACCAGGCGCCAACAGGTGCAGCCAAGCCAGCAGCTTTGTGTGGGGTGGGATGTTGGTTGTCTGCTGTGTTGTTGCCGTAGGCCTGTTAGCGATGATGGTCAGGATGCGTAGGATGTTTGTCACTTTCAGCCTGTGGTGGACGGTGACATTGTCAGATGTTGGGTCTGTGAGGCTGGTAAGCTTCTTGGGGGTCCGCTGTCTTTGTCTGCGCTGCGTCTTTGGTGGTCCGTGGGGGAGGGGGTGTTCCTGGTGTGGGTTGGGGTCCTGGGGTGGTGGCGGTGGGTGTTGTGGCCCTCTTGGGTGACGGGCCGCATGATGAGTGGCTCCATGGCATCTGTTGCCCTTCGGTTGTGGCCCTGGGCTGTGCTCCCTTTTGTGGTGCTGGCTGCAGTCCGAATTTACACCAGGTCAGAGCAGGTGTAGATTTCCTGGTGCTAACGCGCCTTATCGCCTGTTTTGTGTTCTTATCGCCGATGTGGCTGGTCGTTGTGAATGTTGAGGTGTGATGTTGTCTCGGCTTTTGTCACGGGAACGCCTACTCTGCATCTCATTAGCGATATTTGCGGGGGTCCTCTGTGGCGATGTTTTTTGCGTCTGCTATCGCGGGTAAACTGGTGCTGTGGACTGTTTACACCGGCTTGTGAATGAGGGGGTAAATTTATCATGACTTTGGCTGCGATAAAGTGCCGTTAATTCGGTGATAGCTCCTTGTGAATATGCCCCTAAGTCTCTACCTGGTGATTGTGTGGTCCTAACTTTTAGATCCCCAAGCTTCGTTCAGCATATTTTGGATAGGGCTGGAAATCGACACATTATGACTAATGGTATAAATATTCTCCCTCTGGGGTTCTTCTATCAACCCAATAGAGATCCTTGGTGTGATTGGGGGGGAGACACTCTTGGATTATAGACAGACTAGATGCGCGGTTCCTCTAAGTAATCGTTATGAAATCTTAGACTCATTAGAGGACATAAACTGACTGACCAGTCCAAGGCCTCCTCCCTTAATCGACAAAAAGGAATATAAGGGATATCGAGGTCATAAACTACAAAATGCTGAAACTAACCCCGCTCATCCTCAGACAGCTTTAGTAATTAACAAGCTATGTCAGGCCACTACTGAGGAGAGAGAAGAGAGTATGGGTATTTGTAATGTGGCTAGAGGCTTGCGTTCTGAGGATATAGTAAGTATAACCAGAGAACGGGTACATACTACTGCTGATGGACTTGTATCAAGCCCAATAGCTCTAGTAGGCTCTCCAGGCAAGGGGGTAGAAGCACTTTGTAATTTTGCTTCATGGAATATTGCGTGTTTGCATTCCAAGTTGACCAACCCTATCTGGTGTGAATTTTTATTAAATAATGATGTATTATGTCTCCAAGAAACGTGGGCCACAGATATAATTCACATTAATGGGTTTAAAACCGTTCACGCCTCGGCAATTGAGGGATTAAGTGGTAGGGCAAAGGGAGGGCTTTGTACATATATATCCAATAGGTTGGAAACGAAAAAGGTAGAGTTGTATGCAGAGGAAATTTATTACCAACTGATTAAAATTGATATAGATGGTAAATTATGTATTGCATTAACTAATTTTTACAACAACATTCCATCTATAAAAGTAGGTCCTGTAGTAAAAAAATTGGGCAATGATATAAAATCTTTGTGTTGTAGCACCTCTAAAGATACAATGGTAATTGCGGGAGGGGATTTTAATTGTGCCTTGTGTCCTAATGATGATGGAAAACTGTGTGGTCTTATAAATGAAGAAGGGACTAGAAATACCCACTTTTGTCATTCTACACTAGGTGAATTGTTTAATGATCTGGTGTTTGGCACTGATTTAGGATTTGCAAATGAGTTATGTGCCACTCCAGTCCCTATATGTCACACTTTTAATGGAAGGGGGTTAAGCTCCACTATAGACTATATATTATTGTCGAATAAGTATGCATCGCGACTCCGTACTTTTCATGTTGATGATAATTCATTGAGCGATCATTTCCCATTGCGTCTGTCTGTATCCTTGCCGTTAATTAATTCTGATAGATGTCCCAAAGCTGACCAGATTTTATCAAATATCATAATTGATAAGACAAATGGTTATTCTTTGCGCTGGTCAATGGTGGACCCCCCATCGATTACTAAACAAGTGATATCTAATTGTAAACACGCTTTTGAGATCTGCCTAAGTGACACAGCTACCCCAGAGAGTATTTTGACTTCTTTTCAAATAATATTAGGGGCCGTAAGGGAGGCATTGTTTGTTCAGAAGTCAAAAATAGGGAGACCACAGGGATGGTTTGATTCAAACTGTACTCGAGCCTACTCCAACTTAAAAAATGCTTTACATAAGATCCCAAGAAATCTAGACGCTGTGAGGCAGGCAAGATGAGAATATAGGTTAGCCATTAAGAATAGAAAATTGGCTTTGAGAAATGAAACTTGGGATTCTTTGCATATGGCCTCCTTAAGGGGAGATAGTTCGGCTTTTTGGAAAGCTGTTAAAGCACCTTTTTTGACCCCGGGAGATGGTCCCACAATAGAAATTGCGATAAATGAGGACCAATGGATTGAACATTTCTCAAAGGTATTTAATGGTGTGGGTGAAATTGATAAAGACAAAGAGGTTATTACCTCGGATTCCCTGACACAGTACCCTGGTCTTCAATTTACTTTGGACGAAGTGAATCGGGCAATTTTAGTAAGCCTGGGTGGGAAGGCCCCCGGTCCGGACGGTGTTCCGGTAGATCTATTTAAGTCGAATATGACTTTATGGGGGCCAATTATCACCCAGGTTATTAACCCGTTCCATGCTTATGACGAGCTCAGCTCGTCATGAGGCACAGTGGAGCTGTGCTCATGACGAGCTGAGCTCGTCATAACTGCCGCGGAGCCCGTGGAACGCCTGTGCGGGGCTAATTCCCCTGCTGTGCTGGGCGTTCCACTGAGTGGGCGGGCTCGTGACGAGCTCAGCTCGTCATGAGCACAGCTCCACTGTGCCTCATGACGAGCTGAGCTCGTCACGAGCACCGCGGCTCCGCGGGCCCCTCCCCCCCACGCCGCACCGCGGGGGAATTACCCCCGCAGCGAAGGGGTTAATGCTAGTTGTTTTGCACCTTTTCTGCCAACCTGGATTGAATCGGTCATTGTACCAATATTTAAAAAGGGAAATCGTGAGGACCCGGGTTGTTACAGGCCCATCTCATTATTGGACTCCATGACTAAGGTAATGGGTCGAATAATTCTCGAACGATTACATGTGTGGGCCGAGGATAATAAAGTCCTCTCTGAAATCCAATATGGCCTTCGGGAGGGCTTGGGGACGATTGAACAGAGCTTGAATTTAAGTATCCTTATTGGGAAATATACACGGGCTAAGAAGGGAAGGCTGTTTTTAGCTTTTGTGGATCTCACCGCAGCCTTCGATTATGTAAGACATGCTAAGCTCTGGGAGATCCTTGAGGAGTTGGGGGTGGAAGCTCCAATCATCCATTTTCTTAAACGCTTTTATTGCAGCGCTCAGGCGCGAGTTCGATTCGGTCAGAGCAGTGAATGCACTTCCCCTGTTCCTGTCAGGAGGGGAGTTAGGCAAGGATTTGTCCTGGCCCCCTTCCTTTTTATCTTTATATTAATGGTCTGGGAGATGCTTTGCTAACGGATAATAAAGATTTTCCTCAGATAGCTGGACGCCCTATACCCGCCCTTTTATATGCTGACGACGTGGTTATAATGTCACGTACGCAAGTCGGTCTGCAAAGGGTGTTAGACAGTTTTTCCAAATTTATGAATGATCTGGGTCTTAAGGTGAACACCACAAAGACTTTTATAATGAGGTGTGGCCATGGCAGTCAGAGGTGTAGGGATATGTTTGTGGACGGACAGGTAATAGGGCCCACAAAGAGATTCTCGTATTTAGGAATACTCTTTGACCAATACAATTCATGGGCTCAAGCTGTATCAGCAAAAAAAATTATATTTTCAAGAACCATTACCGCTCTCGTTCATTTCTCAAGAAAATTAGCCAGGAGACCCCCAGTGGAGCTCTTGCAGATCTATAAAGCTAAATGCATCTCCACAGCAATGTACGGTGCGGGGGTCTGGGGCTTTACTGATACGCATTCGCTACAAACGTTGGAAAACACATTCCTGAAATATATTTTGTCAGTCCCGAATAGTACATCCTCGTACGTTTGCCACGCTGAGCAGGGTTTACCATACCTCTCTGATCTGAGATAAATGGAGCCCGTTCTTTTATGGCACCGGATCTGGGCGAAAATGGAGACCCAGTTAAATAGGGATATTTTAATTGACAGCCTAAAGCTGGAAACAGTGTTAAAGATTTCTTGGGTTAGGTATGTCTGAAATTTTATGTATGATATGGGACATTTAGAATACTTTACCGACCCAAATACAATGCAGACGGTAAGGAGAAAGGACTTAAAAAGAGAGGGCCTTTTGCTGCTGGATACGATAAGACTTTCAGCTGAGATTATCAAGCCTAGTGTCCAGCATAGTCAGACAATTTTAACTACTTTTAGTATCCAACCTTATCTAACAACTGTTCCAGGTGGCTACGATAGGTACTTATTGACACGATTTAGGTTTGGGATCCTTCATAGAATTGTAAGCTTCCCTAAAATGAACGACTGGGCACGTACAGTGCAATTGTGTCCTTGTGACAACCATTCAGACCAATCCACTATTCATGTATTTTTATTCTATACATTTTATAATGAATTGAGAAAAGTATGGATTGTCCCTATTTTAAAATCTTTGGGGTTGAGACAGTGCGACCGGCGTTCATTGCAATACAATTCTTAGACAATGTTCATATCGTATGGTGAACAGCAATGTTTTTAAAGAAAGTAGTTAGCCTCAGGAAAAGTATTGTTACATAAGTTTAAGGCTGAATAGTTGCATATGGCGTATTAATATTAGTTATGATCTTATATATAGAGCTTTGCTGATATTATACGTCTGTTTTTATGTTATTTATGATTGTTTGAAACAGCAGTTGTTATTTAATATGTTTTTAAACTCATCTGTGTAATAACATGTATGCTTTTTCTATGTCCTTTTATGATTGTATGAAATTGCAATCGAATAAAGCTGTTTTTGATTTGATTTGATTTGAAGTGCATGGTGAACAGTGTGACTGCAGTGTGATAGCTGTGAGTGTAGGGTACACTGTAAAAGTGACAGGTGAGTGGAGTGTCATGTGCATGCAGGGGGAGCTGTTTGCTCGTGTGAGTGCAGGGTAGGAGGAGGGTGAATGGAATGAGGACACCGTGAGTAGTGTGATTGCTGTGAGTGCAGGGTGAGTGTGAAAGTGAAGGGTGAGAATGAACAGTGGGTTGTCTGAATGAAGTATGTATTCACAGACACAGAGTAATTCAGCAATAGTTTAACATGTCTGAAACCATATGCCAGCCGTCAATACCATGCTATTATGGCATCAATCAGGGATGGAGGGGAAAGGAAATAAATATTGTGCTGATCAGTCTCATGATTAGGGTTGCCAGCTAAGTATTTTGATGTCCCAGACAGTACAAAAATAAGCAAAATCAGTGCCTACTCCAGAAAGCACTTTTAAATGTGTTCTAGGGCTGCATTAATGATCCATGACTAATAATTAAAGGAAACGAAGACAGAATTTATTTACAACCCTATTTAGTTTCAAGGCCTTTGCAGGCGCTTTAAACAACAAATGGCCGGTATTTTTCTTTTGGAAATTTGGAATCCCTACTTGTGGTATGCCTTTTCATAAGATGCATTCTCCAACTGTGGCAGTAAAAGTCAAATACAAATGTAAGGAATAGGCAGAATGGGGACCCAGGGGGTACTGGAACTAGTGAAAAAAACTAATCCTCGTTAACTAGTTTACAAAGGCATGTAGGGCCACATGCATCAAGTGAAAAACCTGTCGCAAACGGGCAGATTAGCAGAATCTGCCCCTTTGCGACCGGTATTTTTGCATTTGGGATGCATCATCCCAAATGCAAAAATCGCAATTTGAGAAATCGCAAAAATAGCGATTACTTAATTGCGATTGCATTTTGGGAATCGCAAATTGCGATTCCCTGAATGCAATGCATGATGAAATCGCAAATAGCGATTCGCAAATAAGGGGTCGCAAATTACCATCAATTTGAACTTGATGGTAATTTGCAAAAACTTTGAAAAATGCACTAAAGTGCATTTTTCAAAGTTCCTGGTTACACACACATGCCCTTGGGGCATGTGTGTGCGCATCATGTGTTCACATTACAATTTCGGGGTGCAACAGGGTGTCCTTTTGGCACCCTTGAAATTGCATGCGCAATTTGAGGGGACCTATTGGGTACTCGCAAATCACGCATGCAATTCCCATTCATTCCTATGGGCCTGTAGGCCCATAGGAATGAATGGGAAGCCATTCCTTAATTGCGACTCGCAATTTACGAGTCGCAATTAAGGAATGTTTAGGAATCGCTATTTATTTAGCGTTTCCTACATGTATAGGCTTTTGCGATTCCTTAATAATCGCAATTAAGGAATCGCAAAAGCCTACCTTGCTGCATGTGCCCCGTACATATGTAAATGGTCTTTTAAAGACCTGGGAAAACTTGTGGTGGAGATAAGACTCCAGACACTGCCCAGCCGATGCCACGGCAGCTCAAGCTGCAGCAGCCCGGGCTAATAGACACGATGGGGAGAGGGCTGAAGCCCTTTTAGGCCTATGGCGTTGCACGACTGCCAGACATATTGGTATTGTCAATGTTTTATTAAAGATGTTGCACAACAGGTCTGACTCAAAGTAAATAAAAACAAGGTGCTATGACACGCCAAGCATAAAGTCATGTTGCGCAGCAGCACATACTGCTGTGAAACGTCTTTAAAAAACATTAACAAAGCCGAATTGCTCTGCACCAGCTATTTGGCTTTGCTAATGTCTTTTAAAGAGGATGTGGCATTATGGCCAGATCTGCCGCCTGCAGAACTGGGGAACCAGGTTCGAGACTCAGCGGTGGCTCACCACCTGTGATTCTGGGCAAATCACTTAGGGGTGAGTGTGCCACTGAAAGCTGGAGCTAGACTGGAGCCTGAAGCCTGGCTCTGGCTCAGCTCGAGGTCCTGTTCGAACCTCGAGTCCATAAAGAGCGGAGCTTTTATGTGACTTCTGCCTGCCTGTCTACCCATAACCTGGGTGCAGCATTAGGTCCAGAGCTGTAGACTTTGGATCTGGGGAGCCAGGTTTGAATATCGGCGTCGGCTCAACATCCTGTGATTCTGGGCAAATAACTGCATTTCCCATCCCTATAAACAATGAATGGTGACCTTGTGTAATGCAACGGATGCTTTGGGTGGAGTTTGCGCTTTATAAAAACTGCAAAAGTTGCACAAAGAGATAAAAACAAATCCTTAACACAAGAAATGTTGCCCTATAATAATCTGGGCCATGTACAGGGATTATTTGACTATTGCCTTGCATCCTATTTAAATAAAGGTTCATGTTTCAAAACTATGACTTTTAATAAAGTATTTCTCAGTGCAGTACTATAATGTGACGTGTTAATGTCAAAGCTTCCACATGCTAAAGAAAGAAACTTTTTTAATTTTGAAAAGACTTTATAATATTTTAAGTGATGTTTGGTCTATGATTTACATTGCAAACATTTTCAGGGCTCAGTACTATAATGTGACGTACTAATGTCAAAGCTTCCACGTGCTAAAGAAAGAAACGTTTTGAATTTTGAAAAGACTTTATCATATTTTAAGTGAGGTTTGGTCTATGATTTACATAGCAAACATTTTCAGGGCTCGGCCAGCGCACAGGCTCTAAGATCCGAGCCAGACCCTGGGCTCAGCAATCCCTGTAAATCTGCTGGCTTTCCCACCCCTACAAATCACTGAAACTCCCTGGGCCAAAAATAAAAAATTCATGTGTCCTTTTGTAAAGTAGATGATGCTCATGTAAAGCGCTCCAATACCTACAGGTCAGGTTTACACCTTAAACCTGGAAAGAAAATGTTTTTAAAAAAGCAACAAAAGATAGAAGGGTGTGATGCAAAGGGGGTGGGGTAAGTAGGTTAAAGAGAATGGCAGGGGTGCCGACAAGTAAATTAAAAAAAGAGTATCTTAAGGAGCCTGTGGTCTGTGGAATGACACTGGCCACAGGAAGCAGTACTTGGTCCATGCTCCACAGCAGGGAAATGAAGGGACAAAGACTGAAGCCCAGGAGGAAGCTAGAGGCGAGGACGAGGCGCCGACCTATAGCAAGCATGGAAACGAGAGTGAAGTGTGAGCCAAACAATGGTAAGCAAAGGTAAGTAATGGATGGGTTCTGAGCCCCTTTTAAGCTTTTTATTTTAAAGAACAATAGCTTTAGGCCAGACCTAAAAATGAGGCCAAAAATGTGTAAGTCAGTCACTTGATGGAAAAAGAGGGTACATTTATGGGTTTAGGGGTTGTGTGAGGAAAAAGTGGGTAGAAAAATAACTGAAAAAAACAAATAAAAAGAGGAAAGGAAGCAGGAGTTAATGTAAGAAAAGCTAGGAAACATGAAATAAATGAAATCTGACAGAAAAAGAGAAATTCCGGTGAAGGAAAGGAAGGGACAGCCTATAGGATAATAAGGGGAAGGAAAGTCAAGCACGCACTCAAGCTGAGAACATTGCTTTCAAGAGCACTGTAAGAGGCAGGCAATGCAATTACCTCAATGTAGTTATCATTAAGGTAATTGCATCTCCAGGCAGCACTCCATAAATCAACTATGTTTGTTCTCTGGGCTATTTTATTCATATTATTTTTTGGGGGAATGCAAAGTGATCTTGATTTTGCTCCATGGCAGAAAATAAGGGTGGATTTCATCTATTTTTTATTTCGCACACCCCTACGTCATGATCTTCCGAGATCTGAAAAAGTTGGTAGAGGTTAAGTAGTCTCAGTGTAAGAGAGGATATGATGTGGTATCGGTACCAAAACTAGGTACATCCATTTCAAAGGATAAATATATGAATCTGCCCATTACAGAGTGGAACGGATCGATTCTGCAACTTACCACCTCATTCAGATCTAATTTCATCCAGGTGCAAAAACCCTAACACAAATAATTTGACTTAGAGATTGCGGCAAAAATTGGGGAACAATGTATGGATTTCATGACTCTATTTTTTACATTTTACAATTGCTGAGATCATCTTTGAAGGCAAGTAGTAGGAACCAACACACATTGTGAACGAGTGCTGTAACTGGCACTCCATGCTAAAATGGCCGCAGATGGCACTTCAACCATTTTACCACCCTGATTAAGGTCGGAAAGAGAGTTTTCAAGTCCAAACACATGTACAAATTATTTTGGCAAGCCATGAAATATGACCAAAAAAGGTGAATCCACCATCTTGAGAAACTTCATTTGAATCACTATAGACCTCTATCACAATACTATGGCCCATGACCACTACTGAATGTCCTGAACTCAACATGCAAATCACAGGGCGGAGGAGATATTGATCAGGAATTTAAAAATGTTCCTGAGAAAAAGGGAGACAGGACTAGGGGAATTACAGACCTACTGGGAGATACAATGAAAAGTACAGGTCCTAAGTGTGACTCACCAGTGGCAATTTAGATACACCTTGGGCTACACAAAGCTTGCTTGGAGATGCACCTGTGACAATACAGAACTTACTAAGAGAAACACCTGGGGCAATACAGTGACAATACAAGGTGTATTGTATGATACACCTCAGTCAACACAGGTGTCAACCATGCACTGGTCTGTGACAACTAGGCACAGCAACGCGAACCAACAAATGCCAGTACATGAGCTCTCGCTTAACCCAGTGAATAGTGCAACTGTGTTTTACAATGCAATTCCAGACCCATACATATCATTAGCTCGTGTAGGTAGATACTAAATATCGAAGGTAAATATTGAAAAACATATCGAAAGGTAAGTAAATCTAAAGTTTCTATACCTCACTCCACATATATGTACCTACGCTGTACATATAACTTCAAGGTATGTAGATTTGTAGTTAGGAATAGTAAATCTGTACTTCCCTGTGCACTTACCTTTTGATATTTTGTCTATCGATATTCTTGTATGCCGATATTCTTCGTGCCGATATTCAGTAGTACAATCATTGGTTGATTTTTGGTTGACAAGATAGAATAGCAAGGCCAAAGCTTTGCAACAATTGTAGAGTGATACTGTATAGATGGAGATACCAAATAACACACAGTACATTAATTAACTTAAATCACACTGTAATAACTTAAAAAGTCCACCTATTAAAAATAATACAAAGAGGTAGTAACCGTATTTGCTTCCCTCCAATGAAAATAATTTTAAACATTTTTGGAGGCTGGTTGATCGGTGTGCAAATTTATGCACCAACAATATTGATTCTGATGCTATGGCTACTGATTGGATAAGACACTTTGAAAAATAGTATTTCCATGAGCTTCTATAAATTGTCCTGTATGTTCTAGAAGTGACCCCCTGCCCCAACATACATCGGGAAGGAGGAAATACAATCCCCTGCAAAGGATCTGGGCCATACGAAGAAAACCGACTTAGCACAGGCCCTGTGCAGAGCACCAGGCATGGATGATAAAAACAGAGAACTATGCCCACCAGTGAGAGAGGGCCCAGGACCCAGAGTCATCTTGTCACGACCATGACCCCATGGCAAGCCATTAGTGTAATCAGGAGGTAGTCGATTGGGCTACGCTCAAGTAGCTGGAATCCTAGCTCAACATGCAGCTGGAGGCTAGGACTGTCTGCAGCACTAAGCAGCAGCAGGCAGAGAAGAGTGGGACTTTGAACATGTTGCATGTCTGGCAGTGCTTAATTTGAGCCGGTGGTTTCCAGTGGTTCCGAGGCTCGGCACCGGCATTTAACTGTCAACACCGGCACTTATGACAGTCTGCCACATGCTGGCGCTGTTTGTCTAATATTGAGATGAGCACACCACAGGTGTTTGTTAATTCAATAAGACATTAAAAAATGACAAATACTCCCAACACCCCCCCCCCGCCCCCCTCCCCTAGGCCATTCTTATTCTTTTGGGGTCTTGGAATAGACTAAATTGTCACACTTCTAGGAGTTTAATAGTAGTTGTGTTGGTACTGTCATTAACTGCACTGGCAGGGGACAATGGGTGGTGCAAGCTACAGTGGCCTACTGACGAGGGGCCTGGCACTTATTATTTTTTTGTTTACAAATAAAGCTCTCATGTCTGAGGTCATGAGCTAGACGTTACATAG
This sequence comes from Calotriton arnoldi, assembly GCA_963921515.1. NCBI lineage: Eukaryota > Metazoa > Chordata > Amphibia > Caudata > Salamandridae > Calotriton > Calotriton arnoldi. The sequence continues at coordinate 169,074 of CAWUFW010013608.1, forward strand.
GCCCTGAAGCCACAGCAATACATTATGGGTGGGCGGAAGGGGTAGCCTATTATCAGTAGACTTGCACCTTGTGAGTCATTTCGTACTGATTCAAACAGAGAAGAGCAGAAAAGGTCAGTTTTGAGTACAGCCAGCACGAGTTTTTGTCAGAAATCAGCAGCTTCGCTTCCTGCTTTGAAGGTGCTTTGAAGGTGCAAATAAGAACTAATCAGTACGTATCACCTGTTAAGCATTGTTTTAAAGTGACGAATCTAGCTGAATTGGTATCCTACTTGAACAAAAGGGCTAACACTGTTCTTCAGATCGGCACCATTATGCCCCTATTCCAATAAACGTTTAGCTGTCCCCCATAGAGATTAAAAGTTAATTCAATAAGACACCTAGCCTTACATTTATGCATCAGCGTATATGCACTAATTACCCTGAAGTACAAACCAATACCATAGCATGGCAGAGACGTGTTAAGGTATGGGTAACGAGGGCAATTGACCAGGGTCCCCACCTTCCAAGGTGCCCCCTTAGAAAGGGATCTTTCTATCTATCTAGCTCATCTCCATTTCCATATCTATCCTCTCTGCCTACCTCTACTTCTAAGTCGCTCGCTCTCTGGGTCCGGTGGAATCTTAAGGATTTTGGGGGGGCCCTAGAAAGACATATGTTAAAAGTTTGTGTGAACCCTGTTTCTGAAAGCTTGTTTGGCATCAGGCAGGATTCAATTAGCAGAAAAGGGCAGTAAAATTACGAACATGGGGCCCCAAAATATGCCTCGCCTGGGGCCCCGAAAATCCTTAACAGGACATTGCAGCATGATGCATTATAAAATGAAAAAAACAAAACTTTACAACAGGTGTTGTGCACTTTAGACACAGACAGTGAGGTGGCAGTGGTCCCTGTTTTAGAGGGAAACTATTTTTGATGAGCACCCAGGGCGATTTTTAAATGTTCTGTACTGTGTCGTTTTTCTCTGCTTCACAACCAGTCAGCAAACTGGTCAAGTACATTGTTTCACAAAGCACATTTCTTATTTTAGAGGTTTTATTGTAAATAGTTTTGTAGTTTGCCATTTAAAAAATACCTATTTTGCTTTATTTGAGGGGAATAGGGTTTGGTGAGTGTGGCTAATCTGTCTTCACTTTACAGTCCTATGCAGTTTAGTGCATAGTAATCAGGACACAAGTCCTAAAAAAAGAAGTGGGGGGACTGACCAAGCCAGGCAGTATGCAAGTGACATAATGACGAGTGCTATCAGAGCACATGACGTCACGACGCGTGACATTCCACGTGGCATCACTGGAAGTGATGCTCTGATATGTGTATGTTATAACATATGCCAACTGAAAATGCAATAAAATATGTTTTTTTTTAAAGTTGTCACCTGCAAAGCATATCATGTAACATGCAGATCACAGTTTTTTATTTTATGTAGATATGTAAGTGGATTACTGCTATGAACACAGAGATCCTTTTGTTACTTGCAGTTAATAAATAGTAATCCTTCTAGTAGACCACAGTGAGCTATGGAGTGTATTTGACTCCTACACCTTGTAACCCTGACTGTCTCATGTAACACATCTTGTACATTAATTTACACACTTACATGATTTATTTGGAATGGATAATGTGTATGTTATGTAAAGTGCTCTAACACTCTGCATGGGATGAGTAGCGCTTTAAAAGAAATGAAAAAGTGTGTTATTTGTGTAAATACTGAGACAGACCAACCCATCTGACATTCTTACAGTGCATGCACTTATATACAGCAAAGTAAAAAGCATGCATCTCTTAAGTACCTGTGAAGAGAGAACAAGCTGTGTGCTTTTGTTTTCTCCCTGGTGTATTTGCATTTATGAAGCTCCAGGATGCCTCCAGTCCCACACTCGATCAAAAGGAGGCCTGATGGCCCCTTAACACCTTGCCTGCGGCAGGAATTCCAGCCCGGTGCTGGACATTCCAATCGCGGGCGTGGTCGTGACGGAACCCAGCCGTCATGCGCACAGGCCACCAGTGGATCATGACGGCTGGGTTCCGTCACGAGCATCGAAGGGGTTAACTTCTGTCTTTATCATTGCCCAGCTGGAGGTGGAAAAAAGCCCACTCCCTGCCTGCACGTTGCTGCTGGTAATCGAAAGCAGACAACATGCAGGAGCTGATGAACGTGTCCTGGTGTTTCAAAATTACACTGGGACAAGTTCAACATATTTCTGTAGGGCCCAACTTCTCAGCAAGGGGGACGGCGTATACCCTGTGAAAAGAGTGGGTGGACGCCTTGTACCCGCGTGTACCCCCGACTCTTGCCCTGATAGTAATTGAATGTTTGTGTGATGCACTACCAGCACCCTTGTATTGCTAATTGGGTGCAAGGAAAGCAAACCAATAATTGGGCTTAATATCACTGTAACGATGCACTAGTACTGAAGGACATTCCAGCTTCTTAACACCACACCTAACATTTAATTACCCCAGTGTAGGTTGTCAAAATAGCTCCAAATCACCAGGAAGTCACTTTTACAGTCTTAATCTTTGTATTTACATATCTTTGTTGTCAGTTGAATTAGAGCAATTGACTCAATTGGAGTGAGTGAAGACCACAAATCCCATAATGCACTGAATTTTTTTAATGAAAATACAGGACTGTGAAAGGGTATCCTCTTATGCCACCTGGTCACCTTCCTACCAGCTACTGCGATCGGCTCTGTTTGTCATGGTGTAAAAGTCATTGACACAATACGCATTAAGTGTAAATTTGATGCCGGGTTCGTGACTACCTCATAATGATAATATTACTACTACTAATAATGACAAATTAGAATATTGGAACGAGAGTGCCACTGAAGACAATGGAGTTGCTCGAGCCTGTAATGGCTGGTACAGACCACCTGCTCCAGCATTCCAATGTTTGTCTTTCTATTTCTCCTTTGAAGTGTAGAGCATTCTGCCCCCAGTGGGGGGAGTGCTTAATTTGATCTGGTGGCTGCAGGTGGGGCCCAACAGCCCTCATTTTTAGGGACCAGAACTTATCTTTCCATCATTAGATTTAGACCCAGAACAAGAGAGAGAAAGGCAGATACAGGGAAAACAAGCATTGGCATAGCCAATAGGTCTCGCCTTTGGGACATTATAAGTGTTTAGCCATGCAACAGTTAATGTTGCACCAAGGATATTGTGCTGCATATTTAAATACTTATAAGGTCCCAAAGGTGAGACCTATTGGCTATGCCAATGCTTGTTTCGCTGTGGTATCTATTTAAGTGTAGTTTGGGAAAGGGAATGGGCTTACTGTTTTGTGGATGGGTGCACATCCCTTCCTAAACTGTACAATACTCCAACCTTAACTCTTCCCCTTTATTTGTCAGTATTCTCTTTGTCCTTCCCATATTTACTATTAAAACATACACTTACGTGTGTAGAACCCTTGCAGTCAGGATGCAGAACAGAAAAAGATAGGCGAGACAGAGCTCATATATGCTTGTGAATATTGTTTTGTAATACGAATCCTAGCAAGACCAATGCAACCTTCAGTCGTTCAAGGTGGGTAAACTAAGAAGCACAAAAGGAGTAATAGTAACACCTGTTATGTACGGCGTTTACACGTGGCAGAAGTATAGTCAGGACCACTGGAATTATGTGGTAGGGAAGGACAAATTATGTGGCAGGGTTGACTAACTTATGCGGTAAAAGAGGGAAATTATGCGGCACAATGCAGTATTTTTTTATAGTATTACTTCATTACTTTGTAATTATTACACATGGTAATGCTGTCTAGGCAAAGATTTCCGCTCTTTAGTACAAGTTTAACAACCAAATACAGAAATAAGTAATTGAAAGCTGACCAATTAACCTTTGAGAAAGGACTTTCACTGCGCACAAATATGGGCCACGTTTTTAGTAACTTTTGATCCATTTTAGCAGGAAACAAAGTTTGTTTTGCTAAAATCTGCACAATATGCAGCAGATGATGGATTGTGTGGCAAATACTTCAAAATCACACATATGCTATAAAAGCAACGGCCCCTGAATCGCATAATTCCAGTGGCCCTGTATTCAGTGCTGAAAAAACAGCAAAAGTGTAATATTAGATATTATCACCGATCTGTACATAAATGATTACATTTGTATCATGAGCATATGAAGCGGGCTCAGACTTCTCTCGCTGCCTGCTTTTTTTTCTCATTCAGGTAATGGTGTATTTATCCCCCCTCCCCCTCAACTTAAAAGTAGTGCCTCGGAAATCCATCTGTGAAGTAAATTCACAACTAGGTGAAGGTTTGTCAAGTGAAATGGCGATACTTTGCAAGGCTGTTAAATACGGGTCCCTGCATGTGCCACACAGCAGCGGCTGCTCCGTCATTAATTAGCTGCGCCATAAAGCATTGTTGTGCAGAGCTTTATTGAGCATGTGCACCCGAGGAATAAGAGGGTGGGCAGGACAAGGTATTTTACTGGCGTTAACTGCCCATTGCGGTGGAAGAGGATGTCAGAGTTCCAGGAGAGCGAGGACAAGGAGGGGCGGGGGTGGAGGAAGAGGAGGGTTGGCTTTAGGGTTCACGAGCAGCTTTAACCAGAATGCAACCAGTCTAAACCCAAACAGGTGAGCACGGGAAGTATTCTGAGGAGAGAGAAACAACACAGCGCAGGAGCAGAGAGAGGCAGGCCAGAGAGAGGTGCAGAGGGCACCACAGCCCCTCGGAGGAGAGACAGGTGAGCTCGGAGGCCAGCACAGAGGGAGACAGGCGGGCGGGGAGGGAGCGAGCTGAGGGGAGAGGGAGAAAAGCATGAGGTGCGCGTGGCACTTACAGAGAGGCCGAGCAGCAAGTGCGCCGGTGTGGACAGGAGGAAGGGGCACGGGATTATAGCGAGAGGGTGCTAACTGTGGAGAGAGGCCGCCTCTGCAAGCCATCTAAGTCACTATCTTCCAAAATACCGCACAGTGACTTTGGTATAGCGCCAAAATAAAAACAAGCGCGCGCGCTCGCACGGCAGCAGGGGAGGGGGAGAGGAGGGAGCCTGCGCGATTCACTTGCGGGGGCGAGCGGCGCCAGGAGCCGCTCGCTCCCGCAAGTGAATCGCAAACGTGCACGCGTTGCCATTGAAGGCAATGGAACGCGTGCACGTTTTAGGCTGAAAAGCCGAATCGATGGCAAAAGGTCTTTTGCCTAGCAGCGCATGCGCGCTGCGTAGGCGAGACCTAATAAACTGAAAAAGCCTCACTGAAAAACTGTGACAAAGGCAGAAAGTAGGAATGAAAAACAACCTGCAAAAGTGAAATAAAGGGGCAGGGAATGTAGGGTCGTGGATGAAAGAGGCATGATTTGGACTAGATGCCCTTGGTATTCAGCAACTTGATAGACTACACAGCCTTGGTATTCAGCAACGACAACATGAGGCAGTGTTAGATGCAAGCTTCTGAAAAATGTTTGGGCACGCTGTTGTGTAAGGGGCACAGAGATATTTGATGAAATACTGTTTATGAGCCAAGTGTGTCCCGTAGGTAATGAGAACAGTGACGCACTTTATTTAATTCTTGTAGTTATGTAGACTTCAGTACGTGTTCTTTCGTGCATTCCAGTTGTAGCACTGAAATGCAAAGAAAAATACACGACTGCATCAGTGGCACCTAATGCCACAAATTGAGGTCTTAGAGATAGCATACCTTTCACTTTATATAGAGGCACTCAATATCATTTATGTTTATCTTTTAATCTTCGATATTTTGTCAGTTTTCTAGAGACAGCTGAGGTTCGAACAGAATGGATTGAGCCTGTAGAACCTTTGCGAATCATGTTCCAAAAGTGGAGACTGTTCACTTTATTTCCTTAATATTCCAATCATGGGATGCTAGAGAACCGCCGAGCAAGATGGGCAAACTTGTGTGAGGCTCCTGCTGTCCGAAGCCTTATTCACCCGCATCCACGCTCATGCAGGCCTATAAACATTAATCTGGGGCAGCGGTGGATGCCCCCCCTTTGATATCGCCGGATCTGATGTGGGGCAGATTATGAGCCCACTGGGCTTTGCAAAGCTGAGGCGAGCTGCGTCAGCGCAACCTGCTAGCGGCCGGACACAAATAGTCGGCGCCCAGAGCAGACCTGTGTGAAACCAGGGCCTGTGGCTGATTGGCCCAACTATCCTGGAGAGCGGTGACCCGGTGATGGTGGTGGAGCGAAGTGGGATAGCTGTTGAGTGCTTGGTGTTGGCCGGCGGGGCTGGATGCTAGCGGTTGGCCAGCGTGCTCTTGGGGCGGAGCGCGGCGGAGCACAGCAATCCCCAGTGGGAAACAGCTGGGCTGTAATCGCCTGCCCCTGGTGGCTATATCCTTGGCCCCCGGTGCATGACGCCACATGGACTGGCCATGCAGTACTAGCCTCTGTGTGCGGGGAGCCCTGCACGACCATCTATGGTTGGTGGATTGCCCTGGTCTGTTTGTGACCCCTCCGGTGGTTGTGGAAGCAGTGAGTGAGGCGGGACCAGATGTGTGGGGCCACGGGAGAACAGTGTGGCCGCATGTGGGGGGCCGGATGGATCATAGCTACTACACTGCCGGTCCCCCCCCCCTCGAGGGTCGTACCAAAAATGGGGAAAGCGGATGGCAGGCAGTCCAAACTGCAGTTCGACTCCCGCATGGGGACCAAGGCATCTTAAGCAGAGGGAGGTGATATGGACACTACGGGGCCCATACAGAATGTTGGTAGACCCGATGATGACACGAAGACACTCCTCGGATCAATGCAGAAGTGCCTAGTCTCCATTGACACCAAAATGGACACCCTGAATGTGTGTATAGATACCATGACGGGTAGGCTGGAGCGCCATGATCACAGACTGACCGAGGCTGAACAACGCATATCTGCCACAGAGGACAGCCTGGCCGCAAGAGTGGATACCATGCAAAATATGGACAGAGTCCTCCATCTTATTGCAGCAAAAAGATTTGGAAGTCCACTCCAGGCATAATAATATTATAATACTGGAAGTCCCAGAATCAGCTAACATGGGGAAGAGGGAGATTTACATAGAACACGTGCTGAAAACACTCTTTGGGGAAGAAGCGTTCTCCAGATTGCTGGTAGTTGAAAGAGCGTACAGATCCCTGGTGACAAGACCCCCGACTGGAGCCCCAGCTCGGCCTATTATGGTGCGAACACTCAATTATAGTGATCAAGATGCTGCGCTCCGGCTGGCACTGAAGAAACGGGACCTCCAGTATGAGGCCAGCCAAATATCACTGTTCCCGGATTTCACTGTTGCCATGCAGGAAGCTGACCGAAAATTTCGCCAAGTGAAAACTCCCAAAAACCAACATACCATTCACCATGTTATATCCAGCATGTCTCTGGATTACCCATTGAGGCAAATAACATGTCTTTCAGAGACCGAAACAAGCAGAAGATTTAAAAAAAAAATATCCAAGAAGGAGAGTCGCAGTCTCCCCTGTAGCGGAACATACTCCCTCCCGTCATGAGGACTCGGATTATTATCGGGCCCGCTGGTGGGGCTCACAGAGTTGCCTACCCACTCTTTGTAGGCCGGGGGGACTGCTGTAGTATATGTGTTAAATGCAAAAAACAACAATTGATTGACAGAATGCAGAACAATGTCGTACATTCACCCCAGTACAGAGATCTGGGCCCAAATCCATCGTTTTTTTGCTCACCATGCCATTCCAGTTTGGACCCAGCCATATGCAAATCAGTCTTGACCCTGCGCCCAATGGGAACAGTCCAGCCCGAACTGCCAGGCCAGGTCCTCCCTGGACTGGAAACAAGCATCCTAGGACCGGTTTTGGGCTTTCAGCCCTCATCAGCCAGGATAGCTTGACTCCAGTGGCATGGAGAGCACGGGACCCACGTCTGGGCATACCCAGCCCACTCGGGGTGACAAATGCAAAAAACAACAATTGATGGACAGAATGCAGAACAATGTTGTACATTCACCCCAGTACAAAGATCTGGGCCTAAATCCATCGTTTTTTTGCTCACCATGCCATTCCAGTTTGGACCCAGCCATATGCAAATCAGTCTTGACCCTGCGCCCAATGGGAACAGTCCAGCCCGAACTGCCAGGCCAGGTCCTCCCTGGACTGGAAACAAGCATCCTAGGACCGGTTTCGGGCTTTCAGCCCTCATCAGCCAGGATAGCTTGACTCCAGTGGTATGGAGAGCACGGGACCCACGTCTGGACATACCTGTCCCACTCGGGTGACAAATGCAAAAAACAACAATTTATGGACAGAATGCAGAACAATGTCGAACATTCACCCCAGTACAGAGATCTGGGCCTAAATCCATCGTTTTTTTGCTCACCATGCCATTCCAGTTTGGACCCAGCCATATGCAAATCAGTCTTGACCCTGCGCCCAATGGGAACAGTCCAGCCCGAACTGCCAGGCCAGGTCCTCCCTGGACTGGAAACAAGCATCCTAGGACCGGTTTTGGGCTTTCAGCCCTCATCAGCCAGGATAGCTTGACTCCAGTGGCATGGAGAGCACGGGACCCACGTCTGGGCATACCCAGCCCACTCGGGGTGACAAATGCAAAAACAACAATTGATGGACAGAATGCAGAACAATGTTGTACATTCACCCCAGTACAAAGATCTGGGCCTAAATCCATCGTTTTTTGCTCACCATGCCATTCCAGTTTGGACCCAGCCATATGCAAATCAGTCTTGACCCTGCGCCCAATGGGAACAGTCCAGCCCGAACTGCCAGGCCAGGTCCTCCCTGGACTGGAAACAAGCATCCTAGGACCGGTTTCGGGCTTTCAGCCCTCATCAGCCAGGATAGCTTGACTCCAGTGGTATGGAGAGCACGGGACCCACGTCTGGACATACCTGTCCCACTCGGGTGACAAATGCAAAAAACAACAATTTATGGACAGAATGCAGAACAATGTCGAACATTCACCCCAGTACAGAGATCTGGGCCTAAATCCATCGTTTTTTTGCTCACCATGCCATTCCAGTTTGGACCCAGCCATATGCAAATCAGTCTTGACCCTGCGCCCAATGGGAACAGTCCAGCCCGAACTGCCAGGCCAGGTCCTCCCTGGACTGGAAACAAGCATCCTAGGACCAGTTTCGGGCTTTCAGCCCTCATCAGCCAGGATAGCTTGACTCCAGTGGCATGGAGCGCACGGGACCCACGTCTGGGCATACCCGTCCCACTCGGGGTGACAAATGCAAAAAACAACAATTGATGGACAGAATGCAGAACAATGTCGTACATTCACCCCAGTATAGAGATCTGGGCCTAAATCCATCATTTTTTTGCTCACCATGCCATTCCAGTTTGGACCCAGCCATATGCAAATCAGTCTTGACCCTGCGCCCAATGGGAACAGTCCAGCCCGAACTGCCAGGCCAGGTCCTCCCTGGACTGGAAACAAGCATCCTAGGACCGGTTTCGGGCTTTCAGCCCTCATCAGCCAGGATAGCTTGACTCCAGTGGCATGGAGAGCACGGGACCCACGTCTAGGCATACCCGTCCCACTCGGGGTGACAAATGCAAAAACAACAATTGATGGACAGAATGCAGAACAATGTCGTACATTCACCCCAGTACAGAGATCTGGGCCCAAATCCATCGTTTTTTGCTCACCATGCCATTCCAGTTTGGACCCAGCCATATGCAAATCAGTCTTGACCCTGCGCCCAATGGGAACAGTCCAGCCCGAACTGCCAGGCCAGGTCCTCCCTGGACTGGAAACAAGCACCCTAGGACCGGTTTCGGGCTTTCAGCCCTCATCAGCCAGGATAGCTTGACTCCAGTGGCATGGAGAGCACGGGACCCACGTCTGGGCATACCCGTCCCACTCGGGTGACAAATGCAAAAAACAACAATTGAGGGACAGAATGCAGAACAATGTTGTACATTCACCCCAGTACAGAGATCTGGGCCTAAATCCATCGTTTTTTTGCTCACCATGCCATTCCAGATTGGACCCAGCCATATGCAAATCAGTCTTGACCCTGTGCCCAATGGGAACAGTCCAGCCCGAACTGCCAGAAACCAGTCCCAGGATGCTTGTTTCCGGTCCAGGGAAGACATGGCTTGGCAGTTCGGGCTGGACTGTTCCCATGAGGCACAGGGTCAGACTGATTTGCATATGGCTATGTCTGAACTGGGGTGGCGGAGTGAGCTAAAGAATGATGATGGATTAAACCCAGATCAGTTGACTGGGGGTGAGTGCTTGCAATGTTCAACACTCCGTCCATCATCCCCTCTGGTTTTGCTATGTAGTATATGTGTTATGCATAAGGGGGATGCTGGCTCTATCCAGACATGATTGACTATGGCCTTCATGTACATATCTCTACCTCCAACACCCTTGACCCCGAGTCGAGGACTAGGTCAGCGGATACCTGAGTGCACCATAGGGGCTAATCCCACCAATTTGTTCTTTTCGGGTCGGAGGGATAATCGACTCACTATGTTCCATCGGGAGCAGATGTTAGTATGGAGGAATAAGGTATCTGACTGGATTGAGCCGCCAGTGTGGGTGGGGGTGGGGATTGGTTTGTTTTGGAAACAGGATTAAGTTACTCAGATACTGCATTGCATAAACTCTAAACAACAGCAACTGAAGTTGTAGGGCGTTAAGCCCCATTGCATCAGGTTGAGACCACCCCCAGATGTGACATGACGCAAGCAGGCACAACTAAACGTGCATGATTGATGAGATGCATCACTTGGAATGTGAGAGGTCTCAATAATCCACAGAAAATGAGGCAAGTTCTTGAAAACTTAGACAGGAATTAGGTTGGTGTGGCCCTACTACAAGAGATTCATCTTACACAACATACAGCAAGATGTTGGGCTTTGCACTGCTTTACCTCCTTTTACTTTGCCTACACTCGTGGAGTAGCTATTCTCATTAAACAGAGCACCCCCATTTACAAAGCTTGGATGCATCAGTGACAGACAGGGACATTATGTCATCTTGTGGGGGCTGTTTACTCATATTAGGCTAACTGTGGTAAACTACTACGGGCCAAATGTAGATAACCGAGGATTTTTTGATCAGCTATGGGGACAGGTGCTCTCCACAGATCTATATACTCTCCTAAGGGGGCGGGGGGCAACTTTAACTGCACCCTACAGGACGACATGGACAGATCTTACCAAAGCACCCAACACAAGTTCTTGGCAGCCATACATAGTAAAGACATGATGAACGATCATGACTTTCTGGATATCTGGGAGACCAGACACCCAGATATGGCAGAGGGTGCACACTATTCCCACAAACATGGCAGCTCGTCCCGCATTGAATACTGGTTGATATCTAAAGATGCGCACCCGTGGGTCAGGGAAGTCGAGCACCTGGCCCGTACACTGTCAGATCATGCACCTGTGTTAATGTCCCTGTCACTGCAATCGACCCCGACCGTTCTCCCTCTGGAAGCTATACCCAGAAACCTTCCTGGATTCTGCCTTTGTGGAGGTGAGCCGGATGGACATAAATAGTTATTTTGAAACTAACATTGGCACGGTTGACTCCATGTCCACTGTGTGGGAGGCCTTCACGGTTACTATACATGGTCACTATGTGTCTGTATATAATGGGGTGCTAGGCTCCTTTAGATCTCACCTTTTCTGACTCAAGGCAGACGTTAGAATGCTGGAGCAAGCACTGGCACAGGAGGCAAGCCCACAGTCATTAGTGCAAATTAAGGATAAGATCGCAGAATACAATCAGGTAGTGGCAAGAGAGTGCAAATTTCTAGGTAAATACGCAGTAGCGAGGGCATATGGGGAGAGAGAGACCTGGCAGGGCACTCGCAGCCATGCTAAGGAAACAGCAGGCTGCAAACTCAGTGATGGAAATCGAAGACTCCCAGGGCCAGCCCTTTTGGGCGGCTGACCAGATTTTAGTGGTATTTACTGCATACTCTTGGGATTTGTACTCTACCGCTGGGACACAGTCACACCTGACCATCCAATCATATTTGGAGGATACTGCCTTGGGGTGGCTCGGGATTCCCATCGCTTGTTCCTAGAACAGCCCTTCACATTCGATGAGGTAATGAAAGTACTAAGGGGGCTTCTCACGGGCAAAGCTCTCAGCTCAGATGGCCTACCAGCTGAATTTTATAAAAGATATGCTGAGGAGCAGGCCCTACATCTTTCAGCAGTATTTGAAGAGGCGCAACAGCACAGAGTTCTGCCCCCTATTATGCGTTAAACTTGATAATAACGCTGTTGAAACCTGAGAAACCAGCCTGCAGGTGTGATTCATATCGCCCACTCTCCCTTTTGAATTGTAATGTCAAAGTTTGGGCCAAATTGATTGCAAATAGATTGGCGTTAATAATTCTAGACCTGGTGCAGTCTGACCAGTCAGGCTTTATAACTGAGCACTCAGTGGCGCACAACTTGCACACGCTATTCTCCATCCTAGAGGATGTGGACCCTAACCTGACTGCTGCTGCCATATTTCTAGATGCCTCTAAAACATTTGACTCTTTTAATTGGAAGTATCTCTTTGATATCCTGGCTCGGATGGGGCTGCTGAGGCAATTTATAGATTTGATTTGTTTGCCTTATAAATGCCCCAAAACCAAAGTACTCATTAATGGCACCCTCTCTGACCCTGTCCAGGTCTCCCGCGGTATGAGGCAGGGTTACCCACTCTCCCTCATTCTTTTCACTCTAGTTAGTGAACCCCTAGCTGCTAAATTCAGACTGCACTACTCAGAATTTGCACTGAGATACACTAATCGCCCCATTCTCACCTTGCTATATGCAGAGGAAATGATCCTGTATGTCCACAACCCGAATTGCTGTCTTGATGCAATTATGAGGGAGTATCTCTGTTTAGGGAACCTGCCATGGGTGTTCATTAACTTGAGTAAGTCACAGATATTCCCACTCATGAAGTGTGTATTACGTTTCACACTGGAGTTCCCCCTGGAGTGGTGTATGATGTCCCTCAGATACCTGGGCGTGTAGATACACAAAGAGAAGGAAGTGGTTATGACTTATGAGGGAAAACTATGGTGGGATCATTACTACAATATCAGACCAAATAAACCAGTGAGTCTCTCTACCGCTGTCCTTGGCTGGCCGTATCAGTCTTATAAAAATGGTAATTCTCCCGAAACCTTTATATTTAATAATCAATATTCAGCTGCCTCTGACTAAGGCATTCTTTAGCACTCTTAAAACCCAGTTGGTGAGATTGACATGAGCTGGCAGGCAACCTCAAATCAGCTGGGAGACTCTTGTTCTCCCCTTCGGCCGCGGGTGGTTTGAAGCCCCCAATTTTGAGTTGTTCTATCTGTGTGCCCAAGCACATTTTGGTTTTTTTATTGACATAAACCGACACCACACCTCCCACACTTAGCGGTTGAAACAGATTGTATGGCCCCCACACCATTGTCCTCTCTAATTTGGGAGACGTCCCTCCCACCGCACGTGAGATGTCTCTACTGCTGAATGCATGATCCACACCTGGAACGCAGGCTAAGTGTGAGGGTGGGACCTGTAGATGTCTACTATCCGGCCCTTGCCCAAACGCACCACCCCTTTCTCCAACCCACTCACGAGCCATCCACAGTTACACAGCTGCGCAATAGAAGACTGGTGACATATGGGGACATTTATAGAGAGGGGCACTTCCTTACACCAGAGGAATACAAGCGCGATCAGCCCTCCACCTGCTGGAACTATTCATGTATTGCAGATTGCGCAGCAGTGTTAGTGGGTCACTTCTGGGATTCTTGGCGGAAACAGCGTCACTTTGAGTACTATCGACCTTGCTCGAAGCGACCTCCACCGCACATCTGACAGGCCCGTAGCCAGGGGTACATGTTAAGGGCGGCCCCAAAGAATAACTACAGAAGGGTTTCGGTTTTCAATGTTTGACATGGGTTTAGTTCCCCACAGTATCTTTTAATTGAACGCACAATATGATGAGATTTTAAAGAATGCAGTATATTTTTCAGTTTTTCTAAAGTGTTACTATTTTCTACATTTGCCACTATTAGTGGTAATATATAGGAAATGATACCTTTTAAAGTACAGTAAGCAAGGAACACTAGGAAATGTTCATGAAATCTGTGTTAAATGGTATTTTCCATTCACTTATTATCCAGTATAATTGCAGAAAACTAATTAGTGCATAAATGCAATTATGCATGGGCCTGTGTACCCTTCCTCAAGACACCTTTGGGGAAAAGTAAGGCAAATCTAGCATTTGTAAGTACATTTTCTAAAAACCATTGACAATAATTGAATGGGTTTTTAAGGCAGTTCTAAACCATCTTCAGCAAGATTGACCTCAATGGAACAGCCAGTAGGAGAGATAGACAAGGAAAGCATAGGATGTTGGGGGAGCATGGGCACAGCTGAGGGAGGCCGTGTGGTGAAAGACCCTTCTACTACTTAAAGCAGCAGGAACTTGCCAGGCAGCTGCCCAGTCATCGTTTCAGAGCCTTGTACCCAGTACTTAATTTGTGCAGTTGGTTTCAGGTAGCAGGCACTGGCACTTATCTTCGCAGAACCAGACTTATTTTTCACCATCAGATTTCGACCCAGACCAAAAGCAAGATGGGCAGAAAAGAAAAAAAGAAGGTAGAATAGAAATATTGGAAAATGATGACAAAGATTGAACACAGGGACAAAAAAGATCTTGCCAGAGTAAGAAAAAGAGGCAGGAAGTGTAGGGTGGTGGAAAAAAGAGGCATTTGGTGGAATCAAAACTTGACAGGCTTAGTATCCAGCAACCGCCACATGCAGCAGGTCTGGCCTGATTGAAGCCCCACTGGACTATGACAGTAGAAAGCATGTGCCTTCACTATTTCTAGAAACCAAAGTTGTACTCTGTCAACTTAAACTTTACCAGGCAATGGGGTTATTTTAGGCAGGACTGAGGAGTCATCGCTGACAGGGTGCCATATTATCTCAAAAAAAGTTAGGAAGTATTGCTGATGATCAGCACTTGCTAACATTATGCCTTCCTGGTGCTGTTAAAGAATGCTGTTTAGATGAGACCACAGACTTGATTATACTTACGTCTATAGTCCCAGTGTTTGTGGTCTCTGGTGCGTCTCCATATATTTGTATCCGTGCATCAGTGCATCTGTGTCAGTGATCTTGTGTACGTTTTAGTACCTGTGTCAGTGCCTCTGTGTCCGTGTAGCCCTATTTCCCAACTGTGAGTGCTAAGATCAATATTCAGATTTTAGTGTAAGTCTGTCTTTCTGTATCTCCATATCAGTGTCCAAATGTCAAAATTCCCAAACCAGTGTTGGTGCCCCCATCTCCACATGTGTCCCTTTGACTGCCTTTGATCCCTGCTCCAGTTTTCCAGTGGTAATATCCCCATCATTTTCCAAGTGTCACATTTCCAATATCAGTGCCACACAATATCTGTGGCTGTGTCTCAGTGGCAGTGTTGGATTGCTTTACTGCTGTGATAGTGTTCCATTGTCAGCATTCATATCCCTTTGTTCCTATGTCAATATATTCCTTGCAGTGTGCTTGTGTTGGTGTTCCAGTGTCTCGGTCCATGCAACTGTTTCCCTGTGTTAGTGCTCGAGTGCCAATGACCAAGTGTCAGTACATCCATGCTTGTTTCTCATGCCCTCTTTGCATGTAGCATCTATGACTCAGTTTCCCAATGCTGGCACCCTTGTGTAGGTGCCTCAGCATTTGTGTTTGTGGACTTATTAGTGTTACTGGGTTAGTGTCCTCATGTCACTGTTACTGCATATGTGTCCCTTTATTTCTCTCCCATCATGAGTGTTCCAGGATCAATGTCAGTGTACCTATTTCCTCATCTACCCATGTCCCAGTGGCAGTGCCCTTGCACCAGTGTCCCAGTGCCATTGTCCCCCTGTCAGTTTTTCTGTGTCATTGTCCAGGTGCCCATGTCAGTATCTCAATTCGAATATACCTTGTTAGTTTCAGTGTCTCTGTGTCAGTGTTCACTTTTCCTAGTGTCTATCTCTGTACCCAAACAGTGTTTCTGGGCAGTAACCCCTTGGCAGTGTTGTAGTGTCCAATGTCCATGTCAGCATCACAGTGTAAATTTCAGTGACTGTGACCCTATGTATGTGCTCTCATGTCAGGGCCTTTGTGTCTGTATCCCAGTGACAGTGACCCAACTCAGCAACCACACGTCAGTACCTGAATGTTGCATCCCCCCAGTAGGTGCCCTTGTGTTACTGTCCTTGTATCAAATGGTGTTGTGTTCAAGCATAAATATCTAAGTGTTTATACTCTAAAGTCCCTATGACAATCTCCCCACACCACTGCCCCATGGCATTGGACCAGCATCAATGTTTGTGCCAGTGTCTTTGTCCCCAAGTTAATATCTCCATGTTGATGTTCCATTATCTGTGTCCCAGTGGAAATGCCCTTGTGTCAGCATCACTGTGGTGCCGGTGTGTTAATGTCCTAATGTGTACCAGTGTCAATATTTGTGACTCATGTCAACAAACGACTTCAAGTGCCACATCACCAACATCCCCATGCAATTTTTGGTGCCACTGGTCAGTGTTCTAGTGTCTGTGTCCCAATGACAGTGTCTCCATGTCTGTGTCCTTGCATCAGTAACCTCTGTCAGCAATCACAGGTTCACTAATGATGTGTTCCCCAGCCAGTGTCCCTGTGTCAGTATATCATGTCACAGTCTAATATTACGTCCCACTGTTTAGTGTCAATATCCTTGTGCCCTGGCATCCCTCTGTCAGTGTTCCAGAATTAGTGTTTGTGTCCCATGTCCACGTCCCAATGTCACTGTTCTCATGTAAGCATTGATAGTCTTGTTTTGGTACCCCTGTTCCAGTGCCCTTGTGTCAGTGTTGATTTGCCTGTCTCATTATCTTACTAACAATGCCCATTTGCTAGTGCCCTTGTGTCAGTGTTCCCCCTGTTAGTGTTTGAGTGCAAGTGCCTATTTGTCACTGTGGTCACATCAATGCCCCATGTCATCATTGGTTTCCTTTGGCAGTGTGCCAGTGACAGTGTTGGTGGCCCATTGTAAGTGCCCCATAGCCATTCTTGGTGCCCCTGTGTCAGTTTCCTTGTTTCAGTGTAGGCCCCATTGGGTCACTGTACTAGCTTTAGTGTCTCACATAATAGCATTGTTTTCTTACAAACTACTTATCCCATCCTAGGTTGACTTCAAAGCACCAAGGGGAGAGAAGAGTCACAAGGCCTGCGATACAGATGCTTGAGCGATTTGGTGATATAAAAAGTGGATATGGGATGATAAAGTGTATTGGGAAGGATACATTGAAAAAAACAAGATGTGAAATAACAATTTAGGAAGAAGACCCTTTTTAAAAAAGGGAGAATTGAAAAGCAAAACAAGCATTTCATTAATAAGTGTCTTAAAGTGATAGATGAAGCAATATGATTATCTCCACATCAGGCTAATTTTTCTAAATATATATGGGGTAGCAGTTTCACTGATCATTTGAAAATTAAAGAAACAGTTTGAGATTTGTTTCACAATGCAGTGGAGCAGTGCTTAATTTGTTATAAGTAAAAAGTACAAGGGCCCAAACTTTTTTCGTAATAAATTACCCACTTCCTTCTCAAGCGCATCCCACTTTTACCGATGTCGCCGCCCAAGTCCACTACTGTATGGACAATGCTAAAAAATAAGACTGTAGTAAGAGCGCCTGCAAGTGGTTCAAATAGTGCATTTTTCAGTCTTAGACCAGTGTTCAATTAAATTTGTTAGAAAGCCAATTCATCTGAAATGGCACTCATAAAAGAATCTAGTGCTTTGATGGCCAGTTTTTGTTGGGCATGGAGAGCAACTGTTTTTACACCACTGTTGATTCAACCATTGCGTGTATTTTTATCGAGAGCGGACTAGACTTATCAGTATTAAAAAAGCCTTAGCCACCCTTTGAATTAAGACTGCTCCCCTCCCAGAGCTACAGTAACAATACTGCAAAATGTTCTCTTTTTTCATGCCTGAAAACGTTAATAAAGAGATTTTTAAAAAAAAGCCTTAGCCACTGTGTGTGGTACAAGACATGCACAAAAGTGATATTCTCAATGACCTGTTGGGGCTGTGGGTTAAGATTGGTACACACCTAGTTACTCCTTCCTGACAGTAAAGGTTCACCGAAAATTGAGGTATGGTATGTAAACAATAACAATAACCAGTTTTTAATGAAGCATTAATAACTGATTCTACATAGGAGCACTTTCTAGACCTGCATCAGTTATGGGGAGAGGCAAAGTGCAGCTGAAAATATAGCTGTGCATGATGTGTGTGTGTGTTTCCCGTATGAATTTTTTGTTGTGTTATGACATGTGTGTGCAATATGCTTAGTATGCAAGGCTTACATGTGCTGTAATCGTGATGACTTATTTTTGCGTCCGTTGTCTGTCTTTTTTCTTAATATGTAGTGTGCTTAGTGTTGTGCTATATATTGAAGTCTGTGTGTGCTGCATGTATGATTGTGTATGTAAAAGCTGGTTGATGAGATTAGTTGTAAACCCTTCAACAGTAGCTGGTCCAGCAGGCACAATAGTGTGCTTCTTATGAGTTCTGTCTCTCAAAAGGTTAATGAGCTGGATGTGAAGCTTGCAGTGCTTACTGTTTTGAAATGAAAGCCAGCTCCCAAATATTGTCTTCCCAAGTCACTCTCAACTTTGCCTACTGCCAGTATTATGCAATATACAATGCACAATTGTACAATGTACTGCACCTTACTAATGTCCAAATAGGTTTGAACATAAGTACAAATACATTGCAGACTGCAATTTCTTCTGAATCTGGAGAATTCCACATTCATGCACTGTTGGTTTAACCTAGAGGTGCTCTTTGTTTGTTGTAGTAGATTTTCTATTCCTGTTTTCCTTTGCATTCTGGTATTTGTAGTCCTGAATATATAATAAACATCAATCTACTTGAGACAGGATTAAATGTAAAAAACAAATTTATAGGTAACTTGTATTTCATAGGTTGACTTGAGCGCTCTGATTTGTTTTTAACAGAGGCTTTAAATCCAAATGTAAATGCAACCTTGAAAATACCAGATCTAGACAGGAAGCTCCTACCATATTACTGATTGTCCTGGACCACCCTTCTTGCTTCAAGAAGTGTCAGGCTAAAAGGGGAGGGGTGCTTGGGGGTACTGGTACCACTGTTACTTCTCCATTCATGAAATAAAATGTGTATATGTCACTCACAATTAGCTGCAGTGTTGTGGGGGTTTATTTTGTTAAAAATATACAACTACTGAGCAGTGGCATAAGGCAAAATGATGCCCCCCCTTGCAGAATGTGATAAGGGACCCCAGCGTATACCAGATTGCACAGATAGTCATTGGTCTTGGGCTCAATGGGAGGCATCTGAACGGTTGGGCCCCCCCTTACACTGCAGGGGCGGGCTTGGGAAAGCAGAGTGGCTTTCCAGAGCAATTAACTATTTCTTAATCCATGCCATTGCACACATTCCGCAATGCCATGGCTTAGAGGGTGAGGGGCCCACCTCCAAAACAAGAAACCCTGGGGGCTGTGGGGGCCTCCACTACGCCCCTGCTACTGAGCCTTAGCAGGGTCACTGGAAGCATGATTAAAAAAAAACAGTTTTGTCCTTATGCTCTAAAATGAATTCCTTGCTCAACTTTAGAGGTGCTAACATTTATCTCATCAGAACATCTTTTGTTCTCCTGCAAACGAATCATGGTGCAAGGCAGATTTCTTCTTGCATCCAGGAAAGGGAATGAAACAGCAAAGGAAGACACTCAATTTAGCATATTCCTTTGTACAGTGCCGCATTAAAGAATCCCCATTCACCTTGCAAGGCTTCAGTGCCAGGCCGGGCACTGGGGGATTCTGGGCATCATCAATGGACAAAGGTTTCTTGTGTTTTAATTACACCTTCAGCCAATAAACAGGTATTCCAGTGAGCTGGGCAGTAATAGCTGTGAAAGTGGACACATGACCATACACATCAATATGTTGGAATAGGAGATGTACCAAAGAAGTTATGGAAATGTATTTTCTCCATTAATTTCACATTGAACTGGAGGTTTTTATCAAGAGTGGAGAAAGAAAAACTAAAGGCACTTTTGCTTAAAAATGATAGACTCAACAAAACTGGTAGGGTTTTTCTGTCTTAGTTTGGGAATAGAAAGACAGCCTCCCCTCCACACGTCCATCACACAGAAACACACACACACTCATCCACCAGCATACATATCAGTGGACACATAAGCAGACACAAATATGCACGTCGTTTGGCACCTTGTTAAGGGTATGAAGCGCTACATCACTACAATACAATATACAGACTTTGACACTGCCGTTAGTTCTGCTTAGTGCTGGTACCAGGCCATAATTTGTATTTCCATAAGTTGACATTGCTGTGCCCCCCCCCACCTTCCAATGCAAGCACTGGCCTTGCATGCCTCTATTCACAAACTCTTAATGCTGCCCTCTGAAAAATACTGAAAGTTGTCTTTTCATTGAGTTCACTATCACCATACCCCAATCCCGTAAACCCTGTTGTTCTGCACACCTATAAAGACATAAGAGCATGTATTTCTATGCTAAGATAAGCTGTTGGAATGAGAGAACATTTTTTTCTAAGACTGAGGGTGGAAGATTCCTTCTTCAAAAAGAAGAAGTCATGTCAGGTAGTTTTGTCTCTTCAAGAACAAACAAAGAGGGACTTGAATGGCTATAGGGTTAGAAACATATTCACTGCAGCCCTACAAGAAACTTATCTCACCCACCAATTCTCTCATAAGAATGCAAATGAATTTTGTTTCCTCGCTCATTGACTCACTTCCCAAGACCTGCTTTCCTCTTTTAACAGTGTTGAGGCCACGGTCATGGGATCACAGAAGACAGAAGTTCTGTCTCTCTACTCAGCCGCATGGTTGGACTGTGACAGAAAATAGGCTCAAAAATCAATATATATGAAGCCTCATTAGCAAATCAGATAGAAAACCCCACATTTATAAATCAGATTAGTTTTGAGCTTGCAGAGACACACCTGTAGGAAGCTGGGTTTCTGTTGGAGTAACCCCCCACTTTTTGCCAGACTACTGATGCACTTTGACTTGATATGCCCTGGGTCCCTGCCAATCAGGTTCCCAGGGCCTGTGTTCTTTCCCAAAACTGTACATTGTACCCCCAATTGGCACCTCTCTGGCCACGTCAGTTCCTTGTAAAAGGTACCATGGGTACCAAGGGCACTCTGGCCAGGGAAGGCCTCTAAGGGCTACAGCACTTATTGTGCCACCCTTAGAGGCCCTGTACCTTTACACACACACTGCCATTGCAGGCTGCGTGTTTTGTTGCAGAACAAAGTGAAGAGTCAACATCCCTGTGTGCCATGCCTACAACCCACTGGGTTGGCATAGGTCAGCCACCTCTCTAGTTGGGTGCACTATACCAGTGGTGAGGGTACAGGTGCATGAGCCCTGCACCCCTACAGTGTCTAGACCAATTCTTAGACATTGTAAGTACTGTAATGGCATTAAGAGTATGTGGTGCTGGGAGTTTGTCATTACTAACTCCCCAGCACCATAATGACTTTACTGAAAACTGGGAAGTTTGGTATCAAACTTCTCAGCACATTAAACCCACACTGATGCCAGTGTGGGATGTAATGAAAAATGCACACAGAGGGTATCTTAGAGATGCCCCCTGAAAAACAACCAGCCTCTGGTGGGATCCCTGACTGGTACACACCAGCCTGCCACCACGAGACAAGTTTCTGGACCCCTGGGGTGGGAACCTTCGCTTCCGAGCCCAGAAACAAAGCCTTTCCTGTGGCAGGAGAGTTTCAAAGGCCTTGCTGCCTTTGTAACGCGACCCCCAGCCTCTCCTGCTATCAGGAGCAGGCCTCCTTCCTGTCTCCCCTACTTTTCGGTGGGAAGACAGGTGGGAAACATTAGCACAGCCCAGAAGGTGTGCTCACCTCTACCAATCCCACCCCTCAGGTGGGGGAGGCGAGGTGAAGCCCACTCTTCAGTGCCCGCCATCTTGCAGATAGCAGGCACTCTCCAATCAGGATTAGGGATTGTGCCCACCCCCCTATGTTGGGTGAGCACACCAAGGGTATAGTCACCCTAAGGCATAGGTCTTCAAACTGTGGGGCGCGCCAACCAGGGGGGGCGCAGCATCCTCTCAGGAGGGGCGCACACTCCACCCCACCACCTCACTTCCATTGTTGCTTCCAGGTGCGCAATAACCATTAGGCTGAAAAGGCTTCAGCCCCTGACGTTGTGTGTCTCAGCCCGAGCTGCTGCTGCAGCTCAGGCTCCTGGGGGCTCGGCTGGGCAGTGTCTGGAGTCTTATCTCCAGCACGCCTAGGCTGTGCCTGCCTGGCTGGATTTCCGCAGCCCTCCCACTACGCACTCCGGTCTCCCAATAAAGAGAGTGTGGAAAGACACATTTTCCAGGGAGAAAACATTCCTAGCAGGAAACTGTAGCAGGAAGGCGATCAAATGCAGGATTCAGACAAGTGTGGCTGGGATCTTGCAAACTATTCAAGAACTGTTAGACCAGTTATCTGCCTTTCCTTCTTGGCGTGTTATCATCCGCACCATTTGATTCTCTAAAAGGGAGAATCTTATAAGGAGACATCAATAATTTCACCGGGTTCCCCTCGATCTGGGAACTAGCACAATCCTGTACTCCCGAGGAAACACTGTCAGTTTGTAGGGAATTATGATAGGCGTACAGCTGCATGTGGCATTTAGCACACAACACACGTTTACTTGAGTTGAGGCGTTTATTTACCCACATAATTTATAATTTAGAGATCACGCTCTATGACCTCTATCTTTTTATCTTTGGCTTCTGAGCACACCTGTCTGGCAGAGCTTTTTTCACCACTGTTATAAAAACATTTAATTACAGTTCCCCAGCGAAGTAAACATGTCACTCCTCATTCTATTGACAGTTTAGTGTATCGTTTAGCCTACTAGACAGCGCATCCATAGTAGTGCATGAGATGCATTGTTTTCAGCACGTGGTAAGGACTCTTTGTTGTAGCTAGGTGCCATCTTGGAAATAAGGCTTTTCTCTCTAAGAGCAACATGTTTTGCATTATGAGCAAATGTTAAATATGTAAATGCTCAATATTATTGGTCATGTGTTCTTTTAAAAGAAAATGTTGTTTTTTGGTGTGGAAAAGGCAGACATAAAAAATATCAGTGACATTATCTAGCGTTGACACACTTCTTGATCAGCTGTGTCATTACTTCGCTTAGGCTCCCACTTAATTCCTCAAACTGAATTGTCTGGCTTCGTTTCATTGTGAGCATGCCCCTAACAAAGTCTATATGTGGCATTATAGTGCTTCTTCTATGTCACTGGCTGTATGTGCCATTGTGGTCTTTCCTCAATGTTGCTGGTTGAATGTGCCACTGCCGTCCATCTATATCACTTGTGCTATCCCCCTTTATTCTACTTCTTTTACGTTGCTGGCTCTGTGTGCCACTCTGGCCCTTCTTAAAAGTTGCTGTTTGTATGTGCCACTGTAGACCTTCTTCTATGTTTATGATTGCTGGCTTTCTTAAATATATTACTTTTTTAGAAACAGTAAATCCAGTCTTGCTAATATAAGTACTGCCACATTTATTATTTTTTTGGGTATTTACATCACAGTTACTTTACAGTTGCCATAGGTGCTGACTTCGGTTCTGGGGACCCGGGTTCGAGTCCTGGCATCGGCTCAACATCATGTGATCCTGGGCAAAATCACTTAATTTACCAGTGACTTATGAAAAATGAATTAGACCTTGATTAAAGTCGCTCGTGCTTGTTTAACATGTTCCAATCCCTAGAGCTGAGTCCACAAGCCTAATATAACAAATATTGTGAAGTTTGCCTACCATCTGTCCTCACTTCTTTCGTGGATCAAATTTAAATGCTTTCTTGTGTAGCTATTTCTGAAGCTTTGGAAGGCAATCTTCTTTATAAGCCAACTATGCTAACAAATTGACTCTTGATGCTGCTAGAGAATAAAGATGTATATATCCTCTTGAATCACTTATATCACGTGTATGAGGTAAATTTCCCCTAGGCCTTCTTGAAAAACTGTGGCTGGCCCCTACTGGCATGGAAACACCTGGCCATACTCCACATAATCACGGATTTTTCAATTGTGTCTGAAAGCATGTTTTGTGGAACCCCTTTTTCTGATATCTTGTCTAGGGGCAAGGATGTGGCGCAACAGCCAGAGCTGATGACTGTGGAGCTGGGGAACCAATTCTTGGTGTTTGCTCAACATCCTGTGATTCTGGGCAAATCACTTAATCTCACTGTGCTTACAAAAAATGAATGTGTGCCTGTGTAATGTAAAAGATGCTCCTGTAAAGCGCTCCAATACCTTTGGGTCATGTTCGCTCTATATAAAACTGCAAAAAATATATTACAAAATGTTGTGAGCACTCCCGTTTCCAGGTACAGCTCAAGACTGGAAGTGGAGCACAACCTAAGGATGGCAGAAGCAAGAATCCATCCACACATTGACTGTCTCTGTGGAGAAAAACAGGCACACCCCTCACCTGTGTTTTGGGAGTGTTTTTACTAATCGATCCTAAATTTTGTGTTTTATGTGAAAAATAAAGCACTAATGTAATTTTAAGTGCTAATTTTTTCTTGGAGACTTTTCATTTGAACTTTATTTTAAGCACACGCACTACAAAAACTTCAGTTTACTAAACACTCTTACTTTATTGAATATTATTTGCCCTATATGACCTGGGCTCTGCAGGAGGGAATGGCCATCAATGATGCAGAGTACCAGCTTCCAGAACTTTTTTGTCAGGCGGTGGTGGTGGGGGGGGGGGGGGCTCGCCATGTAAAAAGGTTTATATGGGGGGGGGCTCAGCCGACAAAAGTTTGAAGACCTCTGTTCTATTGTGAACCTGAGGCAAGGTGGGTACAGCATTGCATAAAACATGATTAGGGATTGCGGTTTCTTGTTCCCTCCGTTAAATGACCTATAAGCTTCTTGCACCACAACTTTAAATCTGTAAATAGTGAAACAGAAGCTCCTGCAAATGCAAATCTCTCTATTCACGAAAGAATCTGAGGACAGAATTCCAGTCTCTATAATTCAGGAGCCGGGCAATTCTAGGTTGCAAAGGTGCACCTGGCACTGGGCTAGGCTCCGCAGATCTGAGTGCCTTCAACAATAAATACGGGGAAATAAGTACCTCACCAAACAAGTCAGAGAGCAGAGTCTCCAAAAAGTCTCAATTTTTCCCTGTGTTACTGGTCTCTGCTATGCACGTAATCCTATTGATGTTGTCCCAGGGGGGCGCCTCGAGGTCCTCATTTTTAATTATCCTTGATACCCCTGAGGACTCTCTTCATCTGTAGAGCCTTTTCAATCTGCAATGGTGGTCCTTTATATCTAAAATACAGTGCCCCACAAGGTTAATCCTAGCCACCTGTTTATGGAAACTTTCTGACATGTGGTTCACAGTGTCAACGTCTATCGTTCTGAGACTGTGCCTCATGTCCTGCAGGATTCAAAGGATAGTTTAGCTTGCTTGGTGTCTGATTTAGCATGATAGTGCAGCAGCAGCCCAACGGGGTACACCTATTCGGTGGTACAACCGAGATGATCTCTGAAAGGCAACCCCACCAGGTGTCATGGTATGCTTACACCACCAAAGGCTTCAGGATAGTAGTCAAATGCAGCCTCCTCCAGTGGCTGTCATGTTGTCACTCCACTCGTCTCCACCTCAAGCTGTACTCACTCTCGGGCCAGGACCAGATATGTCATTGCAGCCCAGCAGCACAGCTCTGTAGCTCATCGATAATGGCAGGTACTCCAAGTCCTTGACCTCAGCTTCTCTTTGGGGTGGCATCACCACCTATCTGACAAGCACAAAGAGGACCCAGGTTCACTCCTTGGCCCAGATACACCATTGCTTCCGAGGCAGCCTCAGTGAGCAGGGTCCCCTCCAAGAACACACTTAAAGCAGCCGGTGGTCCCGCTGTCTGTAATTTCCTTCTCCTTTAATGGGACTGCATGCTACACATTTGGTGTGTGACCATCTTCAAGCCCAGCTAGCTCCGCTCCCCATGCATAAATACTAAATAATTGTGGTGTACTGCCTGGAGACACTCCCCCTGCCCACAGATAATTGATATAAAATCAAAAGACTCAACCAATGAGAAATATAGGACGCAGAGTGGTGCTCTTGCAGAAACAATGTACTAGTAGTAGGATTGCCAGAACAGGGGTTCGGGCCCGATCTTTCCCCCTGTGCCGGGGTGCTGACTTGGTGCTCTCATTGCCTGTATCCCCACTTCAGGGACAGATACGCTAACCTGCATTTCCCCTGTGGGAACTGCTTGGTATGCCCTCTTACGACACAATCTAAAACAATAAACCTCTGCCTTTTCACCCCTTGGGAGCAGAGGGTTCACACAAACTGCAATAGCAACAATGTCATTTATGTAATCACCTGCCCATGCGGCCTTCGGTACATAGGAATGATGACAAGAAAAATCAAGGTCCACATAAGTGAACACAGAAGTACCATTAGTTGCAGAAAGACATCTACCAAATTGATAGCACACTACCTAGAGAACAAGCATTTGCAATGCAGTAGGTCTCACATTTTTAAGAGTTAGAGCTATTGGTGTTGTAAATGACAATGTTTTTACCTATGTGTTTTGGTTTGTAGTAGATGTATGAACAGAGACACTCTCTAGAGGACTAAGAATGAGGAATTTCCACTGGGAGCAGAGATGCAGTTACAGCACTGTCTGGAGGACGAAGAACGAGGAATTACCACTGGGACAAGAGTAGCAGTAAGTAGCACTCTCTAGAGGACTTAAAATGGGGGAGTTACTGACGGGATCAGAGAAGCAGCTGCAGCAGCTGTCTAGAGCTCTAAGAATGAGGAATTACCCCTGGGACCAGAGAAGCAGCTGCAGCACTGTCTAGAGGACTTAGAATGAGGAATTAACACTGGGACCAAAGAAGCAGCTGCAGCACTGTCTAGAGGACTTAGAATGAGGAATTACTATTGTGACCAGAGACACAGCTGTAGCAAAAGGACAATAATTACTTTTCTGTATGGTTAATTTATTACTGTTTTTCACAGTTTTGCATGTTTGGCCATATTCTGTTAAATGCATAGGTCACGTTGTTAGCTGCAGGTATAATAACCCTCTGCGCTACCTTATATTAACTATAACGGCCAATTCATAATTCTCTGATGTTTCTTTAGCAGGTAAATTAAATAATACAGGTATTTTGGCCCTTTGAAAAATGTTTGTAAACTGCAGGAAGTACAAATAACTCTGCAGAAGTTTTCTAAATTATGCATTTTTTAAAAAATGGGTCTCTCTTACTGGAAAAGCAGTAGAGCAAGTGGCAAGAATGCTCACTAGAGAACAGTATTTATTGCATGGAGAGCTAATGTTCACAAACAGATTTCAAAGAGTGTGAGATGGGTGTTTTGATAGAGAACTATTCATTACTGCATGAAAGACCCACACAGCCTTCAGCTGGCGTGAAAGAAATGCTCAAGAAAACATTGGAGAATGGCGTGAAAACAAATGGCTGTGGTACTACAGGAGTTTGTATTAGAAAATACAATGGCCTTCAAGGCATGTGAACAAGCAGCTATCCGAAACTGTGTCGGAGAGCTGATAAGAGCCGCTAATAGGGACAAAGAGCTCTACTGACCAAAATGCCTCAGAAAATAAAGGCCCTGTCGCCTAGTGAAAATGCCCACATACATACACAGATAACCTCTGTAACGCAGACTAAATAACCTATGCACGTTCTCTAAACATAAACGATGTGAATGTATCTTCAGTGTGTGCTAAACAGACGCACGAGCTACAGCCGGGACACCATATCATGCATCCTGAAGGGGACATCGAGAGCACTTCAACAAATATATTTATATCCAGGCAGCAGCCACACGTTGAAAAATTAACACAATCATTTCAAGTATGGCAGTGCTCAAGCCTTGGACGTCTTAGTCCATTAATAACAGCAGGAAGGATACAGTACCAGATAGTGAAACTGAACAATTTAAATTCCAGGGCAGCTCATAAGACTGGAGCTTCTGGCGGACATTGAACAGCAAAAACTACAGTTACCAGAATGCACCAAAAAAGACAAGACAGGATGTCTGTCGTAAATTAAAGATTCCTGTTTCATTGTTATTAATTTTTACCCATAAATATGAATGTAAGATCATCAGCGTCTTGCCTGTATTTATTTATAAAAACGAAAACAACAGAAAGTAGATCTAATTTTTTGATTATCCGCGCAGCCAGTCACGACTCGTGTGTGCAGGCTGACACCACGGGGAGTTAAAGTAATAAGGCTTTTTACAACGCTGCTGTAGCTGGGTGTGCATAGTGCATTTATACTTCAAAGCTGAGTGTTTTATGCGAGTATTGTTTCATTCTATTTATGAATATAGCATTGCTGCTGTACAGACACTCAAGGGCGATTTCAAGCTTATTGGGGGACATAAATGTGGAATATAATAGTTTGAATGTATGTTTTGAAAGCATATATAGTACATATCAATACAGATACACTGAACAAAACTAAATATGTAAACATTTCAGACGGAAATGTCCAACAAAAACCATAAAACCTTGAAACCTAATTATAATAATGTGTGAAGAAGGAATCGTGTGTGTGTGTGTGTGTGTGTGTGTGTGTATATATATATATATATATATATATATATTCACTGAAAAAACCATAGGTTTCAGGGGCGTTATAGTTAGTTGGACATTTCACTCGTACAAAACCATAGAAATTCCCCCGTTATAGTTAGTTCAGCTAACTATAACTCGCTGCGCCCGCAATGCACTGCTGATGATGTCACATATTACATCACTCATGACATGGTCAGTGACATCACTCATGACATCACTGATGACATCTCAAATGACATCACTGATGACATCACTGATGACATCATCCTTGTGATAGAGTGGCAGACCTCCTCTCACCCTAATATAACCTTTGATACACACACTCAAAAATACAAACTAACATTTTCAAAACAATGGACATACCAATACCAGTTACAACACACCTATTCAGTAATTCCAAGATCTACACACACATCCACTCATTCACCAACAGTCCCTATACAGTCACTCATACATGTACTCACTCATCATATGTACTCATACACCTATACATCCTGTTACACACCGCCACTCATCCATAGAGTTACTCACACACATAGTCACACATGCAAACAAAGTATCAAACATCCATTTACTTGCATATACAGCTATACACACACTACCACACTTACTTCTACAGAAACTTACACATACTTACTCTCTTAAACAATCACTTATAGAAACACCTACTTATTTGTACAGGAACTCTTCCAATCTCTCACTCTCACATATACTCACTTACATACACCAATACTCACATATACTAGTTTAAAACATATGTAGTTACTCACAAAGACACTATTGAGACAGTCATTCACTCACTAACACACCCATACACATACTCATCCACCTATACAGTCCTGCACACATGCTGTCTTCAACACATACAAACAGTGAGTCACTCATTCATGCATCTATGCACTAAGTAATACCCCCACCGAACCATACAGACACTCAGACACTCATACTGATACTCAAAAAACCAACTAATAACCCATATAGACACTCATGTAGCTACTCACCAACCCATGCAGCCACTTATACACAAAGTGAGAGACTGATACAGATATTTTCATATTTAAACATTACTCACTAACCCATGTATTCACTAAGATACACTTAGTCAGTTATACAATCAATTTTACAAAACAAAATCATCCAGTTAGACACTTATATACCCATTTATTCTTCCATCGACCTTGAGATATACATATATAAAACATATTTAATTTTCAGAAAAACACACATTCACTGGATGATGTCATCAGTGATGTCATCAGTGATGTCATTTGAGATGTCATCAGTGATGTCATGAGTGATGTCACTGACCATGTCATGAGTGATGTAATATGTGACGTCATCAGCAGTGCATTGCGGAGCGCACGAGTTATAGTTAGCTGAACTAACTATAACGGGGGAATTTCTATGGTTTTGTACGAGTGAAATGTCCAACTAACTATAACGCCCTGAAACCTATGGTTTTTTCAGTGAATTTCTAAAGTTTTTTAAATGCTAATTTCTAACTATAACGTGCCTGAAACCTATGGTTTTTTCAGTGAATTTCTAAGGTTTTTTAAATGCTAATTTCTAACTATAACGTGCCTGAAACCTATGGTTTTTTCAGTGAATATATATATATTTATTATACTATGTATACATGTGAAAATGTCTCTGTCCCCTGTTTGCCTCGGTGGCACGGAAAAAATGGGTGGAACTGACGTCAGCACGCCGACGAGGTTCTCTTATGGCTCCGATGACGTCATACGGTGTCGCGAGCGGAGCCGTGCTATTATGACGTCCTCGTTGACGTGGGAGAGCTAGGAAAGAATTTCCGTGGAATGCTGGTGCAGGGGATATTCACCTAAGTGTTCAGGCTAGTCCTTTGGGAACAACTGTTTATGTTGCCACTCCAGAAATCGAAACCAGTGATCCGAGGGCAGAGGCCCTGCAGATGGCACACGAGGTGGGGTGCCCAGTCGTGTGCACCGGCGGGGCAACGAAGTGACAAGCACCACAACCCACAAAAAAGGTAACGAGGGCACTGAATAACACAGGATCTTCTCTTTGTATCTGGCAGGAACAACGAAGTTAAAATGCCCTAGTACCAAAATGTAGAATTAGTGCTACAACGGTCTTCAAGAGGACCTGCGATGCCGCTTCTGCCTCCCGTACCCTGGAGGTGGCACATGGGTCACGCGGTACGGTCATACTGCGGTGGGACGCACACTCGTTGACCTCTCATGGCACTGCTCCACACTTCAGGGAGGACGCTTTCCATTAGCTATGTTTTCTGATGACATGTCGCGCCGCCCCGTCCAACAACAGAACTCCTTTAGATCCAAACAGACTCTTCCACTCTCTCACCGGAAGTGAAACCAGGCCACGCGGACACTTTCACAATACAACAGCCGGGAATGCACTTTTCGGTAAAAAACACATTCCTTCCTCCTAATTAATCAAATAAACGTCTCACTGAAGAACAGGGGCCAGCTTCGATCGGTAAACAGCCGTTACAACGACTTTTTTACTTTGCGATACCATTACAACGCATGCATTACCACGCATGCGTTGTACATCACGAAGTCATTACTACGCATTTTTTAGAACGCATGGTCATTTACCACGCATGCCTTTACAACGAATTTTGTTGTAAAGGTATGTATGGTAAATGACAATGCGTTCTAAAAACATGTAGACGATCCATGTCGTTGTAAGGAAACAGAGGCTGTTCCGTTTCCTCACAACGACGTGCACCGCCCTCAGAGACGACGTGAAGCAGGAACCATGAGGAGAGAGGAACCACGAGGAGTGAGAGGTAAGGGGGATTGGGCATGGGGTGGGGGTTTCTTTTCTAGGGTTTAGGGTAGTGCAGTGGTGTTTGGGTGGTGTAGGGGTCGTGCTGGGGGTAGTGTTTTAGGGTTTTAGGGTAGTGCAGTGGTGTTTGGGTAGTGTAGGGGGTCGTGCTGGGGGTAGTGTTTTAGGGTTTAGGGTAGTGCAGTAGTGTAGGGGGTTGTGCTGGGGGTAGTGTTTTAGGCTTTAGGGTAGTGCAGTGGTATATGGTAGTGTAGGGGGTCGTGCTGGGTTAGTGTTTTAGGGTTTAGGGTAGTGCAGTGGTGTTTGAGTAGTGTAGGGGGTCATGCTGGTGGTAGTGTTTTAGGGTTTAGGGTAGTGCAGTGGTGTTTGGGTAGTGTAGGGGTCGTGCTGGGGGTAGATTTAGGGTTTAGGGTAGTGCAGTGGTGTTTGGGTAGTGTAGGGAGTCGTGCTGGGGGTAGTGTTTTAGGGTTTAGGGTATTGCAATGGTGTTTGTGTAGTGTAGGGGGTTGTGCTGGGGGTAGTGTTTTAGGGTTTATGTTAGTGCAGTGGTGTTTGGGTAGTGTAGGGGGTAGTGCTGGGGTAGTGTTTTAGGGTTTAGGGTAGTGCAGTGGTGTTTGTGTAGTGTAGGGGGTAGTTCTGGGGTAGTGTTTTAAGGTTTAGGGTAGTGCAGTGGTGTTTGGGTAGTGTAGGGGTTCATGCTGGGGGTAGTGTTTTAGGGTTTAGGGTATGGCAGTGGTGTTTGGGTAGTGTAGGGGGTCGTGCTGGGGGTCGATTTAGGGTTTAGGGTAGTGCAGTGGTGTTTGTGTTGTGAGGGGGTCATGCTGGGGGTAGTGTTTTAGGGTTTAGAGTAATGCAGTGGTGTTTGTATAGTGTAGGGGGTTTAGGGTAGTGCAGTGGTGTTTGTGTAGTGTAGGGGTCAGGCTGGGGGTAGTGTTTTAGGGTTTAGGGTAGTGCAATGGTGTTTGTGTAGTGTAGGGGGTAGTGTTTTAGGGTTTAGGGTAGTGCAGTGGTGTTTGTGTACTGTAGGGGGTCGTGCTGGGTTCTAGTGTTTTAGGGTTTAGGGTAGTGCAGTGGTATTTGTGTAGTGTAGGGGGTAGATTTAGGGTTTAGGGTAGTGCAGTGGTGTTTGGGTAGTGTAGGGGTCGTGCTGGGGGTAGTGTTTTTGAGTTTAGGGTAGTGCAGTTGTGTTTGGGTAGTGAAGGGGTCGTGCTGGGGGTAGTGTTTTAGGGTTTAGGGTAGTGCAGTGGTGTTTGGGTAGTGTAGGGGTCAACCAACATGAATTTGTCCTTGTGTGATGTAACCAATGCTCATGTAAAGCACTCCAATACCTGACCAGTCTGCACTATATAAAACTGCAAAAAAACAAAAAATAAAAAGTGTTTTGCACACTTCTGTCATTGGGCTATACGTGGGCTACCTCTGGGTGATATTTGTGCTACATTTGGGCTCTTTTTTCTCTGGTGGCCATCTTGGGAGACTTATTTGTTATGAAGTTTCCTAATTTCCTCATTTACTACAGTCTCCTCAGTAGGAAATGCTTTCGTTTTTACTTTGATTCCATCAAGAAGGCATTCAGATGTGTCACACATTTGCCATAAATTCAGAATGTTAGCACTCTAGTTGTTCATTAGATCACTGTAGTAAAGCTACTGCTCACCAAGGAGTTAACTGGAAGTCTACTGCTGGGTTTGAAAGTGATTGTTTCAGTCTGCATGTCAGAACGTTCTAATGGAATAGAAGAGGATTTGAGATCTCACTTAAAACATGCCCTAAATTTTCTTTTTGCAGCACTAACCATAATTTCTATGGCAAAATGAACCCCTCATTTTGTTCCTTTTTAAATTAAATGTTTTAAGTGTTACCAGTTTATTCCAATCAAGATGGCTTCAGGTGTGCCATACTTTTGTCATAAGTAAGGCTGTTAGCACTCTAGTTGTTCTTTAGAACACTCTGGGAAGCTGCAGTAGAACACAAAGGCATCAACTGACAGGCTGCTCCTGTTGAAATATAACAGGAAGATATTTGAGATCTCACTTAAAACATGTCCTAATTTTTCTTTCTACAGCACTAACCATAATTTCTATGGCAAAATGAACCCCCTCATTTTGTTCCTTTTTAAATTAAATGTTTTAAGTGTTACCAGTTTATTCCAATCAAGATGGCTTCAGGTGTGCCATACTTTTGTCATAAGTAAGACTGTTAGCGCTCTAGTTGTTCTTTAGAACACTCTGGGAAGCTGCAGTAGAACACAAAGGCATCAACTGACAGGCTGCTCCTGTTGAAATATAACAGGAAGATATTTGAGATCACACTTGAAACATGCTGCAGTAGAACACATTGTTCCTTTTTAAATTAAATATTTTAAGTGTTACCAGTTTATTCCAATCAAGATGGCTTCAGGTGTGCCATACTTTTGTCATAAGTAAGGCTGTTAGCACTCTAGTTGTTCTTTAGAACACTCTGGGAAGCTGCAGTAGAACACAAAGGAATCAACTGACAGTCTCTGCCATTGTTGGATGTACATGTTTTACTGAGAATGTCAGACTTCATTCTCACATGACTGAGAAAGATAATGTGAATTTACAGAAAATATGCTCTCATTTTAGCTTCTGGAGCACCTTCCAAAACTGTATGGGACAAGCATGTGAAAATAGTTTTCTCTCAAACATGATTCATGATATCCCAGCAGAAGGTTTTTCACAGGGTAAAATCACCTTAGAACACACCACAATTCCTGAAATTAGTATGGTACCATCAACAAATGAATTCTAATGTAACTAAAGTCTGTTATCACCCTTTACAGTTCTCCTTTTGGTAACCCTCAAAATCTTCGATTCACTACAATGCATTTCAATGGGGTACTATCATTTATATTGGTCCCAAGATGGCTGCCAGCAATTCCAGGATGAAGTGCTGACAGCCAATCAGATCTCACGATGACATGTGTGGTTAGGCTCCGCCCAGATATATATGTGTTTTTACTTTTGATTTTCTCAGCAACTACTGAACGGATTTACACCATTTAACAAAAGGGTTCTTTCTGAACCAAGAACTACCTCTTTGCCAAATTTGGTGTAATTCCGTTCAGCAGTTCGGGCTGTAGCCTTGCATAAAGTTTCCTATGGGAAATTGATTTTTTGACTATTATTTTTTTAATTTCTCCGCAACTACTGAACGGATTTACACCATTTAACAAAAGGGTTCTTTCTGAACCAAGAACTACTTCTTTGCCAAATTTTGTGTAATTCCGTTCAGCAGTTCAGGCTGTAGCTGTGGCTAAAGTTTCCTATGGGAAAATGAATGGGGAAAACACGTTTTGGGACCCCCCTTTTTTCTCGGCCCCCGCTTGACGAATCACCCCGAAACTTTCAGGGTAGGAGCGGACCAGAGCGGGCCATAAAGTTTGAAAATTTCGCAAAGATTCGTCAACCGACGCAAGAGTAATTTCAAATAGAATGTTGCGGATTTCCTATGGAAAATAGGTCCTAACTATAACTATCTACTGGCGACCGCCAGTAGATAATATATATATATATATATATATATATTATTGCTCCTTTTCCTTGAATGAAAGAAATTCAGCACTCACGGGGGCGTTTGAAAATATTTATTTTTCCAGTATTCACAACAAACGCGTTTCGGCGGTCAGCCTTCCTCGGTGTTACTGGCACACCGGAAGCGACTCAATAAATATTGAGCCGTGGATCGGCTTAAGTCCCTTATTATTGACCATTGTTATTTACACGTATCCTGTGACAATTTTAATTTTTCATTTTCTTTCAGAGGGGGCGATAGAATCTTGAGATTACGTAGGTTGGAGTCACGTTATATTGTAGACTTGCGAACAAAATTCCCAAAAGGATTAAATAGTGGGGAGGAGTTGGCGTCACACTTGGGCTCCTAAAAATGAAAAATTAAAATTGTTAGGCTGTTATACAGCTGGTATCAGTTGCAGTAATAATATGTCTCTTACATATTATCCATGTCACAGGATACGTGTAAATAACAATGGTCAATAATAGGGACTTAAGCCGATCCACGGCAAGAGAACAATACACTAAGGCACTAATCGGCTAATATATGTTGAAATGATTGAGGAATTCTATATAACCTTGAATGGTAATGAAGGCATGTATTTTAATTAATAGGAAACATTATGTCATATAGTGGTTCAATATTTATTGAGTATATAGTTAAATCAATGTAACTATGCAGTTCCCCCTTTTGGTCACATTTACGTGACGCAGCAAGAGGGGATAATAGCCGATCCACGGCAAGATAGCCAAACATATGACTGTTTTATCCAACAGCAGCCAAAACTAATCAATTCATTGATGAAATTATAAATTGTCATAGTGTGATTCAATACTTATTGTATATAAATTATGTGTACGCAATTTAAATTTATATTTATATGTATGTGTAACATTTCAAAATGGCGCTATATTTTGCGTATTGAGTTAGTCCCTTTTCCATTGTGATACACAAGTGACCAGGATGTAAAATAAAATAGAGTCGCTTCCGGTGTGCCAGTAACACCGAGGAAGGCTGACCGCTGAAACGCGTTTGTTGTGAATACTGGAAAAATAAATATTTTCAAACGCCCCCGTGAGTGCTGAATTTCTTTCATTCAAGGAAAAGGAGCAATAATAATTTGCGGAGTACACAGCCGCATACAAGCACCCGTCCGAGAGTGCTTCCCATGGAGGTGTAAAGTGAGCATGATATATATATATATATATATATATATATGCGGGCACCCAGGTCCAAATAAGCTTTGCACCAAATGATGACCGCTTTTTCCATCTGATTAATGATTGCTTAAAAGGGGTAGGAATTGACTTGAGACATGCAAATACTCTTTGCGCAGTTTAATATCTCAATTTTTAAGTTTTATGCTCGTTACCAGCAATGAACACCACAGTTTGCGCTGAACTGTACATTTTTGCGTAGGCACCTCATTCGTCATGGTGCAAAAGGCCCATGGGTAGAAAGTTACCTACATCTGAGGAGTGCCAGGGGCTTCTGCAATCGGGAGGCAATTGAACGTTCTACGTCACTCACGCCATTGAGGAATTCATTCTGAAGCTTAATTTCCTCGCAAGTAGTGAATCGGTGCACACTTCAAAAGGGTAATATGATTGTTCCAAGTGTTAATGTTCATGCATGTGCATCACAAACACCTGTTGCCTAGCGAAGTAACAAACATTATGTTAAAACTCTTTAGTCCTACCTTTGCTTTGCTAGATCATGGGTTGTGCTGGACCTGTTCTAGCTGCTGTAGACCCAGCAGTGCTGCGTAGATGCCTTGATTTTCCTTGCCCCGCTCTTGGCGGTGCGCTGTGATTCGGCTGTGAGGAAGAGCAGTTCTGATGTGTTTAAGCTCACAGACCAAAAGTGCCCGCTGTAGTGTGGAGTCATGTGACCATGAGCAGACAGCCTATGAGAAAGCTCACAAAAAAACACAGGTCACCAAACTCTATTTTGTCAATATTTTATGCTTTTAGTAAGCATGCTACCTGTGCCGTGCTCCTTAATAAAAGCTTAAAATATTTAAAAAATAGAGGTTTGGCGAGCCGCGCCTTTCGCTGGAGTGGGATGATGCTTACGGAGATGAAAACAAGTCCATACCTGAATACAGCATGTCTCGAAGAGACAGTGCAAGCGCTGCCTAGGCGAGACCTAAAAATCATAGTGAGAAAGATTTACACTGCACAATCATCGAGAAACTCACCCCTGCACCTGGGATTAATAGCAAAATCTTAGTCAAAAAGCAGGGATGGGTCTACAAACTTAAACCACACAAGCAAGCGCTGAATGACGATATCCCATGGAAGCAGCTCAACACCTGCTAACCCCTTGACACAGAACTAACATCCCCTTGGATACTGGCGTACTGCTCAATCAGGGTGGACTAACAGCCCTTGGTACTGAGCATTATGTATACCTCAGAAAGAGGTGTTGTTGTTCCCGTTTAAACCTTGGCCTTTTGGTACCTCCAGTGATCGTCTCACAGGTACATATATAGCGGCAATGCCCTTGATTTCACATAGAAGGGGTGTAAGTGCCCTTGTATCATTAGGCATTCTCCCTTCAACAATAGAACTTAGATTTATTTTCTTAATATCCACTATGAAGGACGTCCATACTCAAGCGCCCTTTGCAGCATATACTGGCACTTATTGTAAGAAACACCCCACATGTGGCTGGTTTCGTTAGCATCACACATCCTAACTATGCTCCTGTAGAGGTTTTGTGAGGGGCCCCCCGCACCAACAGCAAAGTATTTGCACCTCTAAATACTGAATTTTAACTTGTTGAGTACAGCCTACATATCCCATGGGGCTCAACACCATTCATCAAACGTATAGACCCTCCGGAACTCACTGTGATGTCA
This sequence comes from Calotriton arnoldi, assembly GCA_963921515.1. Classification (NCBI taxonomy): domain Eukaryota; kingdom Metazoa; phylum Chordata; class Amphibia; order Caudata; family Salamandridae; genus Calotriton; species Calotriton arnoldi. Next base: position 206,909 of record CAWUFW010013608.1, read on the forward strand.
GTCTTGTTAATGCATACTGGCCATCTCGTGTTTTTAACCTCCAGACCTATGATCCGCATTGCGATTGCATGGCGGTTAGAGAACTACATTTCCCTTGGTTCCTGAGCTGGCTCAAGCATTCACACGCACCGGCCCAGAACGCTGCAGCATGAGCCACGTTAGTAGGCTCCTCCACTGCCGGCAGCTCCAGTGTTCTCATGGCCGTGCTTTACTCTCAGCTCACCCGCGTTGCTCAGTGCGGGCAATTAGAACACAGTGGCGTCTCCTCCACTATGGCGGAGGAGCGTCGCCCCACTGCTTTCAAGCAGTGTGAGAAGCAAAATCATAAAATGATAATATCTTTCAGTTATTATCATTTTGTGTTTTGGGCTGCTTTGCGGGTGGGTGGGGCTGCTCTGCGAGCAGGGCAGTGGAGGAGTGGTTTGCCCACTCCTGAGTGCGCAATGACTGTTTGGTCGGCCCTCTCAGGCCACCCAAAGCAGTCATCTGCACTTTCCCCTTCTCCATGCAGGCTGCATTACAGCCTGCATGGAGAACATGCCCATCCCTCCAGCCCCTGGCTGAGCGCTGTGTCACGGCGCTCAGACCAATCACAACACTGCATTGCAGAGTTGTGATTGGCTTAGGGGAGGGAGCCTGGCTGCCTGCCTCCTGTTTCTGTGTCAGAAGCAGGAGAGCAGGAGCAGAGAAGACGCAGGACCCGGCGGCCGCAAGGTAGGTAATTTTTTTTCTCCCTTCCCTCTGCAATTGCGCCCTCCCACGCGACCTCCCCTGTGACCCCCCCACCCACAAGCCATGCCGGCCACCTCTGTTAGAACACCTAACAGGGCGCAACTCACCCTAATTATACACGTAGCTTTGGAACCAGCCAATTCCGGCCAGCCCCAAGGATTACATATACTCGAGATCTCCAAACTATCATTTGTCACAAGTAGGGAAGCAGAGCTGAGTAGATTGCACAGTGGGCTGGGACCCATGGCGTAGTAAGCACCTTGTATCTCCTGAGACTGCATGGTGTTGTTTAACTGTTACAACTTCTCCTCCTGGTATCACAAGGGTTCCCCTTGGACTCTTTTATATATCTGTTCTTTCACTTGGCAAAATAGTTTTTTTAGCCCCTTTCAGGGTTTGACTACAGGGCCACTCACTCTTGCCCCTGTGGGGATAGTTTTCTCCAGTGATCTGGGTGAGTGTTCCACAATGCTGAAGGTTTGACTTTGATGGTCTTCTTGAGGTGTATGCGCATTTTCTTTAGGTACGAGAGCAATTTTAACAAACAAAAAAAACCCTAGTGGTGTACAGAGGATGGCTGGATGCTGTTTTAAGGGCATGTTACTCTTAAACCGCATAAAAATTGAAGAGTATGAATGGTTGTCACTTCTGAATTTTCAGCTGTGAAACAGTGGTGTACTGCGGCGTCACTCACGACTATTTGTTTGACATGCCAGTTGAAGTGCATGAGTATGTATATGAAGGAGACACCAAAAAGTGGAACACGTACGTTTACGCAGTATGAGAAAAGTACGCAAGGAGAGATGAATTGCATGTTGAATTTTAACAACCAGATGTTGGCATTTATCCTAATGCCGAATATGGTTTCACTTACAGGATCTACCCAGAGCGGCAAGTATAAGCACTGCCTGTGCATGCTTTGAATCCAATTGCATGCTGCACACACAAAAACACACGTTGAATACATTTGTGGGGGTGATATGAGTACCAGTCCAATCTGACATAAGCTCAGGATCACTCAGGTGATTATTATAGGCTGAAATATGTTGATGTTTTAGGGTCATAGGACCATTGCATCCTGTCAACCCCTAATATAGTTTTTAATCTTTCCCATCCACTCCGCTAATAAAGGGATACCTTGGGAGTGAAAGAGGAATTTCTATCTTTAAAGTTACGCCCCCCATTGAATTGTTCATAAAGGGATACCTTGGGAGTGGATGAGGAATTTTTATCTTCAAAGTTATACACCCTATTGAATTGTCTTCTTAAGAGCTCCCTGGAATATGGTCGAGCCCACCCTGGCCTTTAGGAGTCAGGGTGAACCCGATGATAAAGCATGCCACTACACGAGTGGGTGAGGGTTCTATAAAAAAAAAAGAAATTCTTTCCCACTTCTATTAGAGTGGTGCTTAGGTTCGGCACGTGATCCCACTTTCTCCTTGTAAGTATAGTGAAACTCTAGAGGGGATACTAATAGGTCAGAATCAGAGACATAACTACCTTCTGCCGTAAGTAGCAACATAATCGGGGGCCAGTTTGAATTGGGAGTCCAGCATGGCAACAGAGTAGGGATTGAGATGCACTAGTAGAGATCCACAAGATGTCACTTGCCAATAAGTGAAGCATGGTGGACAATACAAAAAAACGCAGTGGAGACAAGTGACGGTAGTGGGAGGTTAGAGAGAAGATAGCCCTTGCCGTCTATCACTGTGGAAGGCGACCCAACATCAGTGGAGTGCAGCACAGCAAAGCAGGGAAGGTAGGTGCCAGCACAGGAAGGACTGAAACCAGCAGGTACAGGATCAGCAAGTGAGCACCTAGGGGTCTGGAGCTGGAAACAGATGCGGGATCCACAAAGAGAGACAGGCAATAGAGAAAAAGAGGTGAGCCGAACTCTGGGGGTCAGAGGGTTTCCTAGGCACACAAGCGGTGGAGAGGAGATGCACAGCCTACACAATGTGGCCTATATTTAAGGAAGGGTCTGCGCCTGGGGCGCATGAAGGGGTAGTGGCCTCTGGTTCTCGGATGACCCAGAAATTGACAATTAATATACCCAAGAAATTGGTAAGAAAGCCACCAGAGACAACGGAAAGCAATACTTAAATAAGGGGCTACAAACAGAATCTAGCAGGAATGACATATCTACCTCACAGTAAATTACTTGGATGTGAGCGCTCCCTTGATGACTGAGATTGCAGTATATATCATACGGACACTAATTAGGATGACCACGCCCATATAGAGAGAATCCAGGGTTCTAATGAGATGGCTAAGAAAGTTCCTGATAAAGCCTGCCAAATTGGCGCAGTAGTTTGCTTGTAATTAAAGGCAACATAAATATTAGAAATACGCATTAGCAGTTTGATTCTCAAAACAGACACACCAACTCTATGCATAGCAGTGAGAAAGACCGCCAAATTAACAAACTTGCTCAAATTATATCTCTGAGAAAACCATCCATACAAGATAGTGAAAGTTCTTCATTACAATATGACATTCAATAAGGGAAGAATATCAAAGCATAAAAAAGCAGAAACACCTTGCTATAAAATAACAAAAGCAAGAATACAGACACACAAGAGACAGTAGAGAAAATTAATACTTTAGAGGCTGAGTGAGAATTGCCACCCAGGAGAAAACATGGATACCGAAATAACCCGAAGCTTCATGGATCAGCTCTTCAGACCGCAAATCTTTAAGAGGAAATCACGGCTCCTGTAATTGAGCTACAAAAAGGACTTAAAGACATAAAGATGTCTCTGACCTTGAAGCAAGGGTTAACACACTAAAAGAACAGAGAGATGAAATGTTTCCGGTCCTGACTCATATCTTTGGAAGAACATCCTCCAGGAAAAGAATGAATACATGAAAAATCATTCCGGGGGAATAACATCAGAATAAGGGTAGTTCTCAAGAGGAAAAGAAGGTCCAAATTTTAAGTAGTACGTGGTAGAATTGATTGTAGCAATCCTTGAGGAAACTGATGGATCACAATTTAAACTGGAGAGGACACACTGAGTGACCTCCAATAGCAGGTCAGAACACTTCGCACCAAATATCACTGTAAACAATTTTAATTTTAAGTAAAAGGAGTGAGTGATGGCTAAGGATCTGGGAAACAGAGATATCTCATATAATAGCATATCACTTTGTATATGCCAATATGTCAAAGATGACCTTCTTAAAAGATAAAGTCTTCCATAAGGTGACAGATTTTCTCAGAAACCACGATAAAGATATAAATGAGGCCATCCATTTAAAATAATCTTCACCTGGAAAGGATCTCAGCATGAGTAAATTTGTTGAACACACTTGTCAGATTCTAGACATCCTGAACGACATAAACTCACAATAGGAATATGACACCAAGAGTGAGACGCAGAGAGGTACAAATGTCCACCAAGACATGGAAGATGAGCCCCTTCTAGAAAAGAACAACATTAAAAACAACTAAAGCCCTACAACAGATAGACATATAAATGATGAAAGATTAGGAGTGTTTGAGTCACTTGAGACAACAACTTAGAAATAGGCTTGGAAATAGACAAAAGATATGGATGGCTCCAAAAGGAAGGTCATTGGGACTATTATACATCCTTTTGAGGCTTGCTTACGAGAGGGGTGGTGGGCGACAGGTATGGAGAACTTAAATACAGGGACAAAAAACTCGAGAGGAGATTGGACCTGGTAGACTTAACAGCTACATTGACTTGTAACAACTGGTGATTGGGCGGAAAGAGAAACAATATGAGAAAGGTGAAGGGGAAAGTTTTGAAAATGCCACCGAAGCTAAAGAATATTCCAGTTTGATTGGTTCTAATCATTGGGTTTACAGAGGTAGTATGAGGTTAACGGAAGACACCTTCGAATAAAGGATAAGGAGTGAAGAGGGGGAAGGGAGGGATACTGTCAATTCAACAGATAACGAGTGGGATGAAGGAACAGGAAACAATAGATCAGGGATATACAATTCCAGAATGAGAAACAAGATGACCACCTATACATTTGGGACATATAACGTGCAGTGGATAAACAACCCAGCCAAAAGGCAAGCGATTATGACATGAGCGATAAACGTTAACTTTATACAAGAAACATGTGCTACCAGCGTACCATGGGCATAATTCATGCTTTTCCACATCCCATTACCTAGTCTTGGGAGGGGAAAAGAAAGCAGACAGTGTGGGCATACTGATAACGAAAAAACTCTGTCATCAGTTGACACACACATTTAAAGGTCCACTGCTTTAGGTGGCTCTTGCTAAACAGGACCCTCAGTACTATAAATAGACTCAATATTGGCCAAGATAACTTCTTTCTCACTGCAAGACAAAATGTGATTACAAAAGCCACTGGCCCACTCATAATTTGAGGAGACGTTAACATGGCCCTCCACTTGAAAATTGATAAAACCAAACAAAGATATGGGGGTACACAAACTATTTCAATGAAAGGCAGGATGCTTCTGGAAGATCAGGGTCTCATAGATGATTGAAGACACACACACCCATTGGAGTCAGATTACTCATATTACTCACATGCACACAAGACATATGCACATATCGACTACCTCTACCTAGATAAAAGGTTAATAGGAAACATAGGATCAGAACAAGGACCAATTACATTGTCAAATCAAGGTCTGATCTCAATAATTATGCAGCAACCAAAAGAGGAGGAAGAGGATCAAATAACAGGTTGAAAATTAAATAATTACCTAATAGAAGATACCCAGATAATACAGTACCTTAAAGAAGCCATTAAAAAATACATACAGTTTAATATGGTTAAAAAGTATCCTTTACTCAATGGGACTCTCTTAAAGCTGTACTATGAGGACACTTTAAAAAGGAAGCAGCCCACAAAAGAAAGAAAGAGAGAACCAAGTGCAATCCTTCAGACACCATTTTATCCTCTGAAGAACATTATAAAAAGACACTGGCGGAAAATAGTACATAGTGGGGGACAGATAAAGGTCCTAGAATTAGAAAAAGCAGAATACATGCTAAACAGACCAGACCGAAAATATTAGGATGGAGGAAATAAGATGGGAACTAGACTGGCTAGCCATCTATTTGCACAGTGAATGCATGGCTACAAGTGAAAGATTAGGAGTAGCAGTGGAAAACATATGACAGTGATAAGCGAGAAGTGTCTCACAATCTTTAGCAGCAACTATACACAAGGGAACCTCGTTTTCAGGAGCAACAAGAGGACAACTTAAAAAGACATACATATGTCAAAGTTATTACAAACAGATTAAACTCCCCCATTACCAATGATGAGAGACTTCTAGTGATCAAGCACCTTAAAACAAATAAAGTACCGGACCCTAACTGGTTCAAAGCCTTCTTTTGCAAAGTATTTGCCCCAGCTATTTTAGAACCACTACAGGAACTATTTATCACTTTCAAATCTAGAGGATGTGTGACAAATAGTATGAGGGAGGTCATCATAGCCCTAATTCCTAAACTGGGAAAGGATACGGAAATGCCATCCTCATAAAGACCACTATTCCTCCTAAACACTGATTGTAAACTCTCTACAAGTATATTTACAGCCTGCATGGAGCAGATAATGCCTAAACCAGTCCATCCACATAAATCAGGATTTATAAAGGGAGACAAACCAGGTCTTACTCCTAATAGATATAACAGAGAAACAGCAAAAACAGCTAGTTTTGCTATCCCTGGATGCCGAAAATCCATTTGACCATCTTGGCTGGATGTTTATGAAAGCAACCCAGCACCTTGTGGGATTTGATGAAGCTATTGTGAGATGGATGCTTGGGGTGGGGGAGGGGAGGGGACTTTTTAACAGAAATGTTGTGCATCAGTAGGGACCACCAGCCATGGGTTCCCTCTGTTGCCACTGCTGTTTGAACTATACTTCAAATCTCTGGCACAGAGTATTAGAGATAATTGTAATGGATGTTTTAAAGGAGAAACACTGGGGATAGATGGTCTGTGGATGATCTACTCTTGACCCCAACATACCCAGTCGCCTCAGCCACCCAAGTAAAAAATTAGTTGGAGGAATACCAAGGGTTAGCCAGTTTCAAAGTGAATATGGCCAAATCAGGACTCTTGGAGACAGTTGATGGAGATATCTCTAATGAACTACAGTGGTCCATTCCCTGTTGCCGGACCTCAACACAGATTAGATACCTGGGTATCAACCTTATCCCCATACAAATAAAACGATGAATTGAAATTATGAAACACATGCAGAATAATTAAGAAAAGGGTTAGTGATGGATTAGTAAAGGGTAATACAAGTTAATTTGAGCGGTGGACTTGTGAGTCTGTTAGTTGGATTGAAAATGATAATGAAGGGATAGAAGAAGGAAGAGTTTAGAAAGTGTTTATTCAGAAGTTCATAGTAGTAAGATGAGGTTAGCATTGCAGCAGAGTTCTGAATCTGTTGTAGACTTTTCATAGTCGATGAAGATGATCCATGGTAGAGGCCATTGGCGTAATCAAGTTTAGACAGTACAAGAGAGATAATGGACTGGACCTTGTGTGGAAATCCCAGGTGGAGGAAGATGCGTCATAGAATTTTCATAGGAATGAAGCTTGATCTTGCTAATTTTCTCCACTTGGGCATTCATTGATAACTTGGAGTATATAGCAATTCCAAGGTTTTTTACTTCCTTAGATACTTTAGGAGGTGGTCCCAGATCATCAGGCCAGGGGCAGAGTGGGTCATCATTTTTCCAATCGCTACATGTGAGTATTTCAGTTTTGGAAGAATTTAATTTGAGATGGCTCCTTGTCATCCACTGATCAAAGGCTTTGAGGCAACTGAAGATTTTTTGAGTTTCCAGTGTTTTTGGGACTTTCCAGTTTAAGGACTATTTGTGTGTCATCTGCATAGTTATAGCATGTGAGCTGAAATTCATTAATCATTGCTGGTAATGACTTCATGTAGATGTTGAAAAGCATGGGGGAGATGAAAGAGCCTTGAGGAACCCCTCCTTTTGTGAAGTACGGTTTGGATGAGAAAGGTGGAGTTTATATGACATTTGTCCTGTTTTGAAGGTATGATGTGATCCTGTCGAGAGCAGTCCCCACTATGCCGGTTTCGTAGAGTCTTTGCATTAGAGTGTCTTGGTCAACTGTGTTGAAGGCAGCTGAGGGATCAAACAGAAGTAGTGCAGTACTGTGTTTTTAAGGTCATCCCAGATGACAGTGAGGGCAGATTCTGTGCCTCTTCCTGGGCGGAATCCTGTCTGGTAGTCTGAAAGTATGGAGTTCTCTTCAATAAACTGTGACATCTGGTTGAATGCTGCTTTTTCTATCAGTTTGGCCAGGAAAGGTCCATTTGTAATCGGTCTGTAGTTGTTGGGGTCATGTGGGTCCAGGTTTGTTTCCTTTAATAATGGACATGTGAATGCCTTTTTTAGGTATTCAGGAAAGATTCCCATAGTTAAAGAAATATTGATGACCCCTCTTAGTGGCATGGTAGCCAAGGTAATTAAAAGATTTTTTTTGAATATTTGTGGTGGACAAGGGTCAGAAGGGCAGCCGGCTGGCCTGCTTGCTTTTGACCAGATCCGTAAATTAACTTTGCAATATTTGTTTAAAAGAATGCAGAGGCTGGGATAGCTTACTCATGGAGGGAATTTTGGAAATGGGTTGGTGCTGGTGGTTTTCCTTTGTTTTAAATAGGAATCCAACGTGTCTGCTTTAGTTGTATAATGATTTTCCAGTTTGTCAGTGAATTCTTGAGTAATGGGATAAGTCCCTTCTACGCATTTAGGTTTAAAACATCTGTTAAGAATTTCATAAAATTCTTTATTTGCATAGTTATCATTTTGAATTTGTCTGAATAGTACTTTTTTAGCTTTTTGGATTGTTGACTTGTATAATCTGTTACGTTTCTGTAGGTGAAGTTTGTCGTGATTGCTGGTTGTTTTCAGCCAGATGTGTTGCAGCTTTCTAATTTGCAGTTATATCTCTTTTAGTTCTGTATTTCTCCAAGGTGAATGTTTTTATTTGTCCTGTTTTGTTTGTTCTGAGTTATATTAGGATATCAAAAGCTTCCTGTAGCAACTCATAAAGTTTTTAAACGGAAATCATTGTGTCTAGATCTGTGTTGAATGTTAGTTCTGTTTAAGTATTCAAAATTGAGTTTGTTCCACGGTCGATAGGTGAATGCATGCAAGGTGGTTTTAGGTGTGTTGCTTTGTGGTGTTTTATGTTGGAAAGCTAGCAAATGGTGGTCTGACCATGTGACTGGAGTAATATTTTGATAGGTAACTATTTGCGGATTTGCAAAAATAAAATCTAGGATGGGTCCAGCGACGTGTGTGGGTTTGTGGACGATCTGATGTAGGTGCAGAGTGTCTAGGCCAGTGATGATAGTTTTTGGATTAGGCATATTGGATTTGGCAAACCAAATGTTTAGGTCACATAGAATGCATAGGTTGGAGTGTGGTGTTGTCAGGTTCGAAACTGTGTCTAGAAATGTATCTGTGAATTTTGCATTCCCAGGTGGAGGTCTGTAAAGGAGAAGGAAGTTAGAGGAGGATGTTGGTGTAGGGTTGCACCTGGTGAAGAGAGCCTCACAACTTTGTATGGAAATGTCATTGGCTTTAGAGAGATTTATTGTTTGCTTGAATATAACAGCTGAAGGAGGTGACCCGATTAGGGCCACCCGGGTCACCACTGACCACCTCTCAGCCTTCCATGCTAAATGAAGAGTGAGAGAAACAGTGAAGAATATACGCCAATAATTATTTATTATATATGCTCAGAGCGGGGCTCCATCTGCACAGTCTTGAGAGACAGTACTACAGAGGGAACTGAGAAACTGTAAGCATAAGGATACATTATATGCATTGCATGGACAACTAATAATACGCCCACAGTGGAATTTTCCCAACAGATGTGGGCAAACAGCGTGAAAGCAAAAAAAAAGTTTCTACTCTCATATTTCGCACAGCTCAGAACACTTTCATGGCCGTTCCACCCTGGGCTGCGATCAAACTGCCAGACCGGTGGGAGAGGGCCTTTACCGAGAGAAAACTATGCACTGGCACAAACAGTTCTTCGTTGCAGAAATGAAACTTAGCAAGGAGCATTTATCAGAATCGAGCAGGATTAGTTTCAAATAGTACATGAAATAGTGCCTGAAAAAGAAAATGGCGTAGCGAAAGCTAACTTATGCATGACATTAAAGAGCATCAAAGAGCATAATCTAACTATTTAGAAAGTAGGTAAGACTGGCACATATTCAGGGGCAACAGTGACATCATCATTATTTGATACAGCATCATAAGTAGACATGTGATCAAGGTGGAGCTGTGGGCACTGTTTACAGTTGCCGTCCGAAAGTGGGACAGCATGGAGGGATGTGTCTTCAAATATCCCCTCATCTATATTCATAAGATTATCAATATCATTCTGTAACATCATAGCGGCATTCGTAACACAGGCAGATATTTTCTGTTTGGGTGTTAAAGCAGTGGCACAATAGGAACATTGAATGAGAATACAACAGAATATTAATACTGCTATGAAATAAACTATTTCCTTTAGGATCCACCCCAATTACCTAAGAAATACCAACTCCAATTTCCGCTTTCCATGCCTTTGATATTATCAATGATATCCATAATATGTTGTGTTATGTTGTTTTCCAAATTCTCTATTCCCATAACACACTGGTCGCCAATTATAGCGCAAACACCACGGCTCTTGGCCAACATAAAATACACTGCATATCTAGTCTGTTCCGAATACACCCGCATGCTTTCTAACTGAGTAGTAATTTCTATCAAGGCTGCCACTGTAGTGTTGGATAGAATCTGCAATTTACATCCGAAATACTCTCTAGCTTTCTCACCCCAGGCCTTAGCAGTGCCACCCAAGGTAAATATGGAGGACAGGATGTATCCAAATGTTATACCGTTGCTATAGCTATTCACATCCAACTCTGTTACCCCTTCACAAAATTCTTTTTTGTGCCCTTTTTATCCATCTTGTTTTAGGTCGGACGTGTTTACATGGAACACCAAAAAGCAGCACCATTCTGAGAGCCACATCATCAGTACCATTGTGACATTTGAATAAGTCCCATGGGACAGAAAGAAAAACCCTGGGTGGGTATATATCGGCCCCCCATAATTCACTGCAGCATATCTGGAATTAATTCCAGAAGTGCTTGGATCTGATTTATTTACTAGGGAAAGGGAGTTTTTATACAGTATTGTCCCTGAACAATTAATGTACAAAGAAGTATCTGTAACGTTCACTATGGGGCAACAGGAAGCATAATAACCAGCCTATCGGGGTACTGTCAATTCTTTATAATGCCAACCCACAAGAGTTATATTCTGTTCTTCCTTATAAAAATTATCACAATATGTGTTATCACAGTCAGGGTAACGCTCACGCTGTGGTGTTTGGTGGTCAGACATGGTCCGGGGTAACCAAATCCGAACATTCCCTTTACCTCCACAAACTGTGGTGGCCTAGTGTATGTGTAGTTAACAAGTGACAATGGATATGCAGTCCAAAGGCTAGTGACAGATCGGATCCGATAGCAGGCGGTCCCCTTCCCAATCTCCTATGAGTTTTCACAAACACGTTATTTGCGGCAGCCCTCCTATTGCATCTCAGGGGAAGGTGTTCATCTATGTTGAGTGTGGGTACACTATGTGTATCTTCCAGGAACCATGATACCCCCACATACTATTATTACCACCGTTACCAGAACAATGACACACACAATCTTACTTTGTATAGACCAAATCGCACTTCGTTGTCTAGGGGTGATTGGCTGATACTCCGCATTAATTTGCCTACCAAAAGGATGTGTAAAGATCCTCCAGAGACAATTGTGTTGTAAAAATAATATAAATATTTTATTCAGGTAGGACTTAACACCCCAGCTTGCTAACACACCTACAGCTAAGATCTGAAGAAACTGTCAGTAAATCAAATAGATACATTCCATACTGAAGCTTGGTGCTCGCAGTATTCCAACAATATGATGTCATATTACAATGTTGAGAATAGTAGCACAGAAATAGATTACAATGACTGAATGTAATTAACAATAAATGAAGGGAGAATACCACAGGATGCATAATGGAACAAAGGAAGAAGCGCAAAAATGGTAAGAAATATAAGTGTTCCCAGTGTCCATCAGAGCCTCACTGGTACAGGCTCCTATCGTGCATCAGTTGGTGCTCTTGAGCACCGGCGGTGTAGCTTGCTCCATCCTAAGCTCTTTCCTAATCTATCCCACGTCGATAGAGGTGGTATACTTTTCAAAGTATACTTTCCTGACTAATGTTCAAACAACAAGAGCAAAACAGATACAACTCTTTTGTTTATCCACTCCCTCGTTGGTACTGCTACTCAGCACTTTCCTACCTTGTGCAGTCCATCCCTAGTCTTTCTTTTTCTTGGACTCAGTGATCCTCAGCCGAGGACATAAGTTGTACCTGGCAGCTCCAGGCACTGTATGATCACTGAACAGAGGCTCCTGGTTAGCTCGTATTTCTGGTGGGACAGCCTCATTCAAAACATCGTCGTTCTCTGTGTCTGTTTGTGTCCAAACAACTTTGCATCACTGAAAGGCACGAATCTGAGCACCTGCTCATATTCAACGTCTCCTATTCCCTCCTTGACTCACTGGTCATAAGGCAATGGCAAAGGTATTCTTTTGCAGTGGGTCGCGTGGACCCAATTCTTTCAACCAGCAACCTTTACAGCCGTCTGTGTAGTCAGAGGGCCTTGCACAGGACCTTTCCATCTGGGCTCCAGATTTTTCTTCCTCTGGAAATTTCAGATGAAAATGAATTCCCCAGGCTGGATACTGTGGCCAGGACCCTCTGGCTTAGGGGTTAAGGAGTCTTGCACCTGTTGGTGAATAGAACGCAAACTTTCCGTCAATTGCCCAAGGTAATCAAGCAATACAGGATATTCAATATTGGAAAACTTTCTCGGCCTAGGGACCCCCCAGCCATTTGCTGGGCGGCCAAAGACAATTTCGTAAGGTGACAAGCCTATTCTAGAATGTGCGGTAGTCCTAGTGGACAAAAGGGCCAAAGGAAGAGCATCTGGCCATTGCAACCCTGTTGTCTCCTGAATTTTTGCCAATTTCAATTTCAGTGTGCCCTTATACTTCTCGACCAACCCCGCTGACTGCTGGTGATTGGCGGCATGGAATTTGTGTTTAATATGCAAGCCTTCACATATTAGCTTAATCACTTTCCCATTAAAATGAGAGTCATTGTCACTCCAAATAACTCTGGGCATTCCGAAACACGGGAAAAACTCTTTAATAAGCACCTTTGCTGTTGTGGTAGCCGTATTCTCTTTAGTAGGGTAAGCCTCCACCCATTTACTGAATGCACATATGACAACTAGAATATACTTGAGATTGTTAAAACATTCTAGCTCAATGAAATCCATTTAAAGGACTTCAAAGGGGAATGTAGGTGGTGCAAAGTTATCGGATGGTGTGGGGGTACCTTTTCCAGGATTGTGCATCAAACAAATCATACAATTTTTCACTAAGTGTGCAGCTGTTTTGGAAATATTATCATTACACCAAACTGTGGCCAATAGTTTACAAATACCTTTTGCACTGATATGAGCTGGGCCATGAGCCATAGAAACCACAGGGAGTACGTATGCATCAGGTAACATCCATTTCTGCTTTCCGGACAAATCAATCCAACATCCTTCTTCGTTAAAACGTGCTGTACTCTCTTGCCACACAGCTAATTCTTCTATCGTAGCCTCGCTTTGTATCTCTTTCACACTGTCAACTGTGTTTTCAAACATTGTGTTCTCGAAGACCCATCTAGCTGGGCCTGCAACAAACATTCTCTTCATCTTACTCTGAGCCGTCTCTTTGGCTGTCTGATCAGCGAACGTATTCCCTCTACCTACATCATTTGTCACTTTCTTGTGGGCACTACACTTTACAATAGCCATTTTCTTAGGAAGTGTTAGTGCAGATTGTAATCGTGATATCAAGTGTCCTTGTTGTATCTTAGTACCATGTGAGGTAAGAAACCCTCTCTGCCCACAGTCGCCCGAAGTTGTGCGCAACCCCAAATGCATACTGGCTGTCTGTGTAAATATTGACAACTAACCCTTCACTCAATTCACAAGCTCATATAAGGGCAACAAGTTCTGTTGCCTGGGCAGATTGATAGGGGACTTGTGATGTCTCTACCACTGTGCGCAATGTAGTGATAGCAAAAGCTGCAATGGTGGTGCCATCTGATAATTTAAAACAAGAGCCATCAACATATAGTTCTCCTTGGGGATCAGATAAGGGAACATCAGTCAGGTCTACCCGTCCTTTCATCTCTTACTCTGTTCGGAAAATACATTCATGTTTGTCAACTGCATCATTCTCGGAAGGGAGGGGTAGTAAAGTGGCTGGATTCAGAGTGGCACATCTTTTGAACATAATATGTTTGGCAAACAATGTCAATTAGTAGCCAGTAAGACGTGCACTGGTGGGGTGCTGTGTCTTTGTTTTATTTAAAAGTGTGTCCACAGCATGGGGCACCATAACCGTGAGGTCAGTATCGAGTACGAGTCCAGCCGATTGTCAGATGGAAGTGGCCACGGCCACGACCCCTCGCAGACAACTTGGGAGGGCCCTTGCAACAGGATCAAGCAAAGCAGAGAAATAAGCGCAAGGTCACTGTCTATCGCCAAGTTTTTGGGTCAAGACATAGAGAGCACAACCAGCCATCTCGTGGATGTATAACACAAAAGGCTTGTTATAGTCAGGCATGCCTAATACTGGAGCAGAGAAAAGCACAGTTTTCAATTCTTCAAAAGATTGCTGACAGTCTGGCGTCCAAGGTAAAGGCTCATGGACGTCTTTTGTTGTTAATGCAAGCAGGGGTTTGATCAGTAAGAAATAGTTAGGGATCCACTGTCGACAGTAGGAAGTGATGCCTATAAAAGCACACACGTCCTTTTGAGTTTGTGGACAGGGCATTTCATTAATGGTACTGATGCGTTCTGGCGTTAACCTTCTACCCTCCTTCAACAGAAGGTGACCTAAATAGGTGACCTCCTGTCAACAGTACTGAAACTTCGAAAGTGAAACTTTATGACCATGGTGTGCCAGGTGTAACAATAGCTTCACCGTACTATCTTTGCAACCTTGTTCAGTATCAGAAGCAATTAACAAATCGTCGACATACTGTACCAATGTATTGCCTGGAGAAAGTGAGAGTGAATCCAACTGACCTTTCAATGCTTGACTATAAATGCTAGGACTTTCAGTATAGCCTTGAGGAGCTCTACAGAATCGGACACTTTTGCCAGCCAGCAAAAATCCGAACAAATACCTGCTATCTGGGTGTATGGGAATGCTAAAAATGATTTTTTTAAATCAATGACAGAGAAAAACTTAGCGGTATATGGAATCATTGTTAAAAGTGTGGTGATATCAGGAACCACTGGGAATTGCGGGACCACTATTTTATTGACCTCGCGCAAATCGATCACAAAATGATATATATCACCAGTACTGTTGGGAGAGTCTAGGGGCGCCCTTTTTGGGACCGGAAGAATAGGACTATTGCATATGTTACCGGTGGCTTCCTCGACAACTCCCTTATGTATGAGGTCCTGAACAATATTAAAGAGAGCTTGTTCTCCTGCCTTTGGTATTTTATACTGGGGAATGCGTGATACTATGGCTTTGTTCTTCACTCGTATAGAAACTGGGGGTATGTGCAATAAGCCTACATCAGTGTCACCAGTGGCCCATAATGTGGGTGATACTGGATCAAATTCAGGTGGAAGGGGAACATCTTTAGATAGGCATTGTCTAGTACCCATGTCTGGACCCATGCTAATATAAACACCATCTGGCGAACAATATATGGTAGCGTGCAACTTTAGTAAGTCCAAGCCCATTAGATTTTCACCACAATTAGATGTTAAAAGGAATGGGGAATCCACAGTAAAAGGGCCAACAGTAAGAGCAAGAGGGTGCGAGATGGGGCTTACAACCGGTACTCCTGGAAAACCCACTGAAACATTATTATGGCCAGATAGGGCCGTCCCAGGGACCAGGTGTCGGGAAATAGAGCTCTTTGTGGTACCTGTATCAACCAAGAATTCCTTAGTAGATCCTTGCAGATTCACTTTGTCATAAGGGCCACGCTGATCTACAGGTATGTGCACGGGTCCCTTAACCTGCCCTTGGCTGTCCTAGCTGAAAGATATCCCTGTCACGTCATCAACATCATAATCGTCGTTGTAGTACAGTCCTTCCCCGGTGTTGTTGAAATAATTGTCGGGACGGCCTACAGAGGCAGTAGTGTGTTGTTGTCTATTGATCCCACGGCCCCTGTTTCCAGGACCCCTTCCTCTAGTGGACAAAACATTGTGCAAAAGTAAGGGCGCTGGCTGCGGCAGTGACTTTCTTCCTTACAGTAAGCACACTTATTCTGTCCCAAAGGTGTCATGGGTGGCTGTCTAGTGCGTAAAAGTTGTTGTTGGAGTCCCCGTCCTCTAGTGTTACCTCGATATGCCTCTTGTAATAATAGCTTTGTCTTCAGATCCTTATTTCTTTTATCAGTTTTGTCTTTCTCTTCATTATCCCTGTGCTCATAATATTGGGCCATATATAGAATCACAGAGGGAGAAGGCGTGGTGCTTTCAGATGCTTGAAGACTAGACATTATTTCGGGAAGGAGATTAGTGACAAACTTATCAACAAATAAACCTACTCCCTCTCCGTAGACATATCCTGCCCACTATAATCCAAAAACTTCTCTTCAAACCTGGTGAAGAAATCAGAAACAGTTTCGTCTTTCTTCTGCCGGCAGGCAGTCAGTCTGTCCCAACTAACTTTCTTGGGAGGAATGAGTGTTTGCATGTATGTTATTATGCGACCGGGTAAGGCAAGCAACTCAGCACCTGGTTTGTCTCCTGGCTTTCTATCTCTGTCCCAACACCTAATCGCTTCCCATGTTCCACCCAGCTCAGCAATATGGTCTTGGATATGTACCTGACGCCAAATATCAACTGGGACTAGTAGGCCAAAAAACATTTCAATATCCGCAAGAGTCTTCACACTAGAAGAGGCAGCTTCTATCAATTCTTTATAGTAAGCAGTAGCATTTTTTCTAGAATCGGGCAATGTAGCTTTCAGAGCCAGAACTTCACATCTTTTCCATGGCGTATAAACCCATTGTTCCTGAAAGCCGGCAGCTACAGCCGGTCTGGTAATCCGGCCATGTTGATCCACCACTGCAGGAATTTCCGGGTGGTAAATGGGGTGAACGTCTCGCAGCGGGGGGGCGTAGCCGAACCGTGGATCAAGATGACCGCGTAGTATCGGAGCTCCGCCGTAATCCCCGGAAACAACGGCCATACCGGACCCCACATGCCGATATGCAGCACGGCGGCAGCGCAATTACACTCCCCAAGGCACCCTGATTAGAACAACGCCTCTCTGCCTGGCGTCGGAGGTCAGGAACCGATGCGCCTCCGAGGTGCATGCTGTGGCCTGTAATGCACCATCAAGTCGCGGCCTCAATTACAGCTCGCGCGCCGTCTGGGACAGTGGGCGGTGCCCCCTTGACTTCGGCGCGATCGCGCTCTAATAGAAACGGGTGGCGGCGAGACACACCGGAGGCTCGTTGCGCCTCGACTGCTACGGACACCACGAAGCGCTCAAGATCTTCGCGGGCTCTCCAGTCGGCAGGGGGTAAGTCCGCGTGTGCATTCTGAGGCCCAAGACGTTCAACAGCCCCTTACTGAGGCCTGTTAACTCCCAGAGGGCCAGATTGAAGGACACTCCCCCTCTCCTGCTGGATTTGGCCCTCGCCATAGCCTCACTGGCCGCAGCGCCCTCTCTGCTATCACCCGGGCAGCAAGAAACCCACGGAGGTGCTCCGTGTGCCCGTGGCGGCGGGGTGCCACATTGCCCGCATCAATATACCTGTTGGGAGGCAAGTCCCCTCTCTGTGTGGCCCCGGCTGAGGACGATCCCCGAAATGTGGCTAATGCAACCTAGCAAGCTCTGCTGGCATCGGCCGGGCGGCCCCATCGGGGGCGACCGCGCATGACGGAGGCGGGAGGTGCATCAGGTGGTTTGTTGTCTCTGGCTGGAACATATTGACCCTCAACGGGGGTAATTGCGAGACGACTGGATCGAACTGTGCTAGGTCCATCGCGACACCATTCCTTGTGGCCCCTTCCCAAGGCCAACAGCGGAAACTAACCTTTGAAAAGGCAGGCGGTGGCACAGATTCAACGAACATCACGATGGCGGAGGGAGGAGATCAGGCTACTGCCCCACCACAACCCCCCACACATGGCAATGAGGCACTCATGGCAGAACTTAAGGCGGGCTTTCGAGCACTGGACACTCGCTTTGACACACTTGACTAACGACTCGACAAAATGGGGGCCAGACTGGATCAGCATGATAAGAGACTTGACACCGCTGAGGGCAGAATTTCAGATCTGGAGGATGCCTTTGCCCAGGCCACTAAGCGGTTAGAGAGGATGGAAGGCCTCTTAAAGAATATCGCTATAAAGAACGAGGACCTTGAAGCCAGAGGGAGACGTAACAACGTTCGTATTATGGGAGTGCCTGAGTCAACGAATACGGGTCGACTGGACGGGTTTGTTGAAAGCCTTCTAATTGACTTATTTGGTTGGGAATCCTTCATTGCTTCCTTTGTGGTGGAAAGGGCACACAGATCCCTCGGTCCACGACCTAACCCTGGCTATCCACCTCGCCCCATCATGGCACAGCTTCTGAACTTTAAGGACAGGGACACTGCATTACGGATGGCACGAGAACATGGGTCACTGGACTGGCAGGGTTCCTCCATCTCCTTGTACCCTGACTTCACCGCGATGGTTCAAGAGGCCCGCCGAAAATTGGCAACGATCAAAACCACGGTACACAAGGCCGGACTAAAATACGGAATGTTATACCCTGCGTGACTGAAAGTGGATGTGGATGGCAGGTCAAGGATTTTTGAAACACCGGCGGAGGCCCAAGAATTCCTCAAAATCCGAGCAAACACTGGGCCGCCAAGGAAATCGCCCACGCCAGAGCGTTCGCCCCGGATGCCGAACTCTGGCTCCAGTATGGAACTGTTTTCAGCGAGCTGAAAGACTTTGCCATTGCTGCACGTTGCTAAGTATTGAGTGTATTTGCTTCATTCTTCCCTTTTTCTTCACGATAGTTCAGGTATTGGACTCCGGGCTCGGGTGTGCTGAACTCTTTTTATTACATGTTTAAATGTTTCCTGGGATAAGGCGGGGTGTTGCCTCCCCCCCCAAGTGCGTTCACACATCTCTTGCTATGTTTATACTTGGTAATAGTGATGTTTGCTCTAAACTACTATGGGGTTTTGGGATTTCCCCTAGGTCTAGAATGAGGGGATGGGTGGGGGGCGGGTGTTTCTTTAGTTATATGGTATCATTTGTTCCTGACATGATTGGTTTACCATTACGTTCCATGTGCTATTATTGACACATTCATGTACTTTGTGGATGTGACCACTTGTGATGATGGCGGGTAGGCTCTCCAGAGTCTCTGACATTAACTTCCTAACATGGAATGTGCGGGGTCTGAACAATACCAGGAAGGGGAAACATGTGTTAAATTATCTACAGCGCCATAAGGTCAACATTGTGTTTTTACAGGAAACACACTTGTCCCCCACCTCCCCTACCACGTTTGCCTCTAGCTGGGGTGTGCACCGCTACTTCGCGAACTACAGTACTTATTCCAGGGAAACTGCCATCCTTATACACAAACAGTTGCTCTTCCAACTATATAACGTACATACCGATAGAGAAGGCCGTTTCACTTTGGTGACTGGGAAACTTATGGGTTATAGCATCGCTCTAATGTGTGTCTATGCACCAAATGTGGATGACCCTGATTTTTTCCACTCTCTGCACGCACTGTTGCTTCCCTTAGGCACTGACTATATTTGCTTAGGGGGGATTTTAACCTTCTTCTGCAGCCTAAAAATGATAACACAGCAGATTCCCCCGGCACGAAACCCCAAGCCAGCAGGGTACTTGGTGACATTTGTGACTCTATCGGACTAGTGGACATATGGCGTGCACGTTGCCCCACCGACAATGCATATATTTGCTATTTAGCCCCCCACGACACTTGGACACGTCTGGACTTTTGGTTGATCTCACATACAATGGCTCCCTGGTTCCGATCTATGACCCATTTGCCTAGAACGTACTCGGACCACTCACCGGTTGTCATGCATATCCGACTCCCCAGACCAGAGGGTAGTGAAAGACAGTTAAGGTTCCCGGGACAGGCTTTAAACGATGCAGTATTCTCTGTAGAAATTTGGGAGTCAATAGCGACATAATTTGAACTAAATGTGGGCTCTGTCAGTACATGGGCGACTGTGTGGGAGGCATTCAAGGCGTTCATAAGGGGGGAATGCATTGCCAAACACGCTGGGGTACTGAAATCACTGAGAGGCACAATTGCTCGCATAGAGGACCGTCTAAAGGTCTTGAACGAAGAACAACTCAAACACCCAGACCCGGCTAAGCAGGCCAGTCGCTTGTTGCTACTGACAGAATTCAGGGAAGCAGCTGAAAGCGAAACAAATTTTCTGGGGAAATATGCCACCGCCAGGCGGTATGGCGAGGGGGACAGACCGGGACGCACACTGGCGCAACTGCTGAGGCCTTGCGTGGGGAAAGCCTACATTACATCTATCCGCACTGACGATGGGCAGATTCACACGGACACAGCTGGGATCAGGGATGAGTTCCTTCGGTACTATACCAATTTATATACCACACGCGCGATGCATGGTGGCGAAGACTGCAGGGCTTACTTAAATGAGATCGCTATGGTATGGCTAGAAGACTATATGCAGACGTTTTTAGCGGAGCCATTTTCTAAAGAGGAAATTGTTAGCGCCATAGATGCCTTAAATGGTACTACAGCGCCAGGGCTCGATGGCTTCACAGGCATATTTTACAAACATTACAAAGATATACTTGCCCCGTACATTCTTGAGGTCTATAATGAGGCCCTGGAAAATAAATCGTTACCTCCCACACTCTGTGAAGCAGTAATTGTCTTACTGCCCAAACCTGGCAAGGACCCAATGAGCTGTGGCTCTTATAGGCCGCTATCACTTTTGAATTTGGACTATAAAATCTTAGCTAAAATGATTGCGTTGAGGCTGGCGTTGCTCTTAGACCACATCATATCCCCAGTGCAGTCTGGCTTCGTTCCCCACAGGTCCACAGCGCTAAATTTGCGCACATTGTTTGCAGTGTTGCACAGATTTGCGCCAGAGGTTCCGGCAGCAGCGGTCCTGCTAGATTCAGAAAAGGCGTTCGACTCCATCCAGATGCGCGTACCCCCTATAGTAAGCCTGAATCTGACCTGGTGCTCCCGACTCCGCTCCACGCCATTTTGCCTCAGGGATTTCCTCGAGACCCTAGGGACATTTAGACAGTGTCCACCTCGAGCTGGGCATGGCGCAAACTCTCGCGAGAACTGGGAGCGATTCCCTGTACTCTTCGGAAATTCCCATTGCACACAACCCATGGTTCCCTATCACAGAAGAGAAATTAGTTTTGCAAGTGCTTCGATCTCATTCCATGATAAAGTTTGGTGACCTGTTCCCGGGCGGGCATGTATTTGATAGCGCTGGGGGGGGGCATGTGAGCCGGATTGACCTTTATGGTTTATTTTCAGCAGGGTTCGCAGGGCTCTGCGTGCTAAAATATCGGAAAAGCCACTTGAGCCGCAGTCTTTCGAGCCTTTAACCCTTTTAATATCTAACTCTGACGGGAATCAATCGATTTCAAGGTTATACAAGACCAGCATGACTCTGGTCCCGAGCCACGATACCAAGATTCGAGCGGCCTGGGAGCGAGACCTGGGACATCCCATCCTGGATGACCAGTGGGCTTTCTGCTGTTCACAAATTAGGGAAATCTCCCTTAACAGCAGGCATAAGTTGATACATTTTAAATACCTATGGAGGGCGTACATGACGCCGGCCAAACTTCACTCTATTGGCCCGTCCCGGCCTCACAATTGCCAAAAGTGTGGTAGCCCTTATGCTGATTTTCCCCATTTGACGTAGACTTGCCCCAAGATTGGGGAGTTCTGGGCAGCCATTTTCGGACTAATATCCCAGATGACATTGTTGGAAATAGACCCTACCCCTGAGGTTGCTCTCCTGGGATATGTATATAATATGCCCAAGAATCTACACAAGTTTATTGCACTGGTGCTGCTTTTGGCTAAGC
Organism: Calotriton arnoldi; assembly: GCA_963921515.1. Classification (NCBI taxonomy): domain Eukaryota; kingdom Metazoa; phylum Chordata; class Amphibia; order Caudata; family Salamandridae; genus Calotriton; species Calotriton arnoldi. The sequence goes on from CAWUFW010013608.1 coordinate 228,925, forward strand.
GCGAGATAGCTATTAGATGGGGCAGCAAACTTCTCCCTACAACAGGTGCATGGCTTGCTATTCTTACATTTTGCAACACGAACTGTGAACTGTATGCCACATTGCTCCCTCCCAAGTCTTGACCGAAAGATGTATGGGTCCCCTTAAGACATATTTGCAGATCTTGGAGCCTGTCGCTCCTAGCCATACTCCTGATGGAATAGTCCCGACCGGTGTGGGTTGAAATGTAAGGTGTGATACAGCATTGTACATAGATTTCAGGTTAAATACTAAGGATGGGTACATGCACACTCTGGGATGATGTGTCACAAGAAGACTAACATGTACTGGTCAGACATTGTATATTTTTGTGTCGCTCTGCTACATATTTTGTATATAACATGGCACGATGGTACCATACGGTTAAACTGTTAAATGATTGAGAATGAACAACTGTGAAGATGGCATTTGATATGTATATGTCGGAAAATTATAAATAAAGTTAAAAAAAAAAAACTTCTCGCAGCGGGAACTGAGTTATTTGAGTGGGACTCTTATCATGTAGTCTGCCTCTATAAGTAATTAGAGTGGAAATATTCCTGAACACTTTGGCCGGCTCTATGTTAATTACATTAGCACCTTCATTAATATCAAATAGTATTTGGGGTGCTTCTGTTTCGATGTGTGTGTGCCAGAGGTCAATTAGTGTGGCGGACATTTGTTTAAGGGCATGGTGCTGTATAAAAGGGTCGAAGTCTCGCATAATTGCCATATGTCCTCAAGACTGTAAATTGGGTTGCAGGCCCACCGTATTGCCTGTTCTGTTATTACTTTTTTCTCCTCCTCCCCCACACCAGATCGCATTAAAGAACCTAACCGTTCCCTGACGTATGGCATTACACGTAGTTTGATTCTTAGCATGTTTTATGGAAAGGGTCATTACAAGTACTAATTCTCGAATTATGATTTGGTGCTCTCATAAGTTCCAGTTTATACACACCTGAACAAATACGACTATTACAAACAAGAAGAGAGAATGGGAAAGTATTTTGTACCCACAGTAACATTAGATACTGCTTATGCGCATAGACATAATCTAACTTGTACATTAACTGATATAGAAAAGAAATGTGTTGACCAAGTAGAGGATAGACATAGAGGTTTAACCATTAAGCTTAACAATAGGGAAGGAGAGTTTGAATGGACCAAGGAGGAGTTAGCTCACAAGGCCAAGGGAAGTTATGGTCCAATAGCTTTGGATTGGGAACAACGAGGCAAGCTTTGCATTCGTCAAGTTCAGAGTCGTTATGACACTGTTTTTGTGGGACAGAGTGTGTGTGACCACATCTTTCTAATTGATGGTTCCTCAAAAAAGTATTTGCAAGAAACAGTGTAAGTGGTGCCAGGAGTATATTTTGTGTGTGAAAAGAATGCATATGTTCGACTTCCAAACAACTGCCATGGTACTTGTTAAGTGGCTGTTGTATTTCCTAAGACATATCATGTGGAGGATTTGGAGAGTTTGGAGGGAACGTCAAACCATAGAGAAAAACATGGATGAGTGCTGGTGAAATTGTAGGAGACATATTTGGAGTGATAATACCTAGTTTGGGAGTAGCGCTGAATGACATCAAGATTAGAAAGTTATCTGCCATTATGGAAAGTTGTCGGTTAACACAGCTCAGTCCTTGCTACTCATAGATAGAGAAATGGTTTCGATAAGGGTAATGGTAATGCGAAACCGTCTTGCTTTAGATGTGTTGCTAGCAAAAGAAGGAGGAGTCTGTTGGATGCTGAAGGTCCAACAGTTTTATTTATATCCCTGACAAAAGTAAAGATCTGAGGGGATATATAAGTAACATCACTGAGATACATCATGAGATACATGATCTGGTAGCTGAGGGAGTTTGGGACAAGTTGGAAAGGGATTTGGAGCAGTTGGAAGTTGATTTGCTAACCTAGGAAAGGGAATTCTTGGATATATCTTGAAGCCAGTCATAATTGTTGTAGTCTGTGTTATCATCTTTTTGGTTGTTGTCCTCATTCACATCTGACCACAATAACCGCTCCAAACGTCGGTACCCATCAGACCCTGGAAGCAGGTATGGAAAGGCTTGCGACTTTCCCTCCTGCGGGTAGACCTGCGAGTTGGAAGGTATCGCCCCGATAACGGGAAAAGGTCACGCTCCAAATTTCATCCGATATACACCGGTGACTGTTTAGATGTCCCATGATGTTAAAGCGGGGTTGGGCCCATTGCAGTCTAGAGAGATCCAGAGGGGCATAATCATAGGGCAAAACTGTGATCATATCTGGAGGGGGGGCCCTGTTTTGTTACCTAGCGTCCGAGTCCAACCATCTTATTAGAGGATTCCAGAGGGCAGTCTTCCTCTTAGATTGAGTCCCCCCTCAAGTCCATCTTTGATGTTGAGATGACAGATTCCAGCCAGTCTGAGTGTTGGGGTGGCCAGCTCTCCACCCATCTGCGACAAATTTCCCTTCTTGCTATCATAGAAGAGAAAGGCTCTCACAGGGCGTGTAACTTGGCTAGAAATTCCGAAGATAATCATAGAGAGGCTTACCTTAACTTGGGCCCCCAGGATAGCGGAGATAGTTTTACCGACCTTTGTCAAAAACTCCCAAATTTCTGGGCATTCCTGGAACATGTCGATATCAGAAGCTCTCTCCAGTCCACACTTCTTGCATTTTACCGGAGTGCCAGTTCTTATCTTCAACAGCTTTTAAGGAGTTAGGTAAGCCCTGTGGATGGAAAAAAGTGATTTCTCCTTAGCCAAGCTGGCTTAACCATGAGGAACAGTGTGTTCATTGATACTTGCCAGAGATCTTCCCAGGAGACTCCCGGTATGCAAGCACCCCATAGTTGTTCGGCCAGTCTGAAATCTCCATCTATTGTTTCTTCAATCTCCCAGTACCATCTGGAGACTTCTTTTTTCCCTGGCGGTTTTACCACCAAGTATTCTTCGAAGGAGTTACCCGCACCTAATGGACACTTCAACTTCTTTCTGTTATCATCTTGCTAGGTATGATAAGCGCATACAAATGGCACAAGGCGAGGCAAATGGAAGATTCCTTTAGGGAGAGAGACAGAAGGTTGGAAAGACTGCAGAACAGTCATTATGAGAATCTGAAATGGTTGGAGGAGTTCAGACAGAGGAAACTAGCTACAACATCTGTTTAGATCGGCCTACTTTACAGGGATTTAAAGTGTTTTGTGATGACTCAACGTCATCAGAGGGGGGAACTGATTTAGCGGAATTCGCATTTTATTTGTAGGGGTGCATTATAATCAAACTTGTAGAGTGTACCTTCATATAATCCTTTGTCATATTAACGTGGAGTGTTAGAATTTTGAATTGTATTAACTCGAAATGCGGTGTGCTTAGGTAATTGAAAAGAATATTTTATTGAACGTGTCATTTTTATTGATCGTGTCAAGTTTATTGATCGTGTCATTTTTAATGAAGGTAAATGCATTTAATTGAATGTGCCTTATTTTCCTATGCAAAGTTGTAAAGCTCATCTGCTGGTTTCTTATGTTAGCTTAATTTTGTAGGCCTGAAATGCATTTCACTGGAAACTCTCACTTTAGAATTAACAGCTGAATTTAATGTGTGGTGTGGAATTTGTTCTTTCTCACGTTTTGTGTTGCAGTTGGAAGATGCGCTCTTGTTAGCTAGAATCATGTCTTTGTTTTATTAGTTAGGCAAGGAGAGAAGAAGTTACATCTTAAATTTGAGTTGATAAAGGAAGGCTGTTGTGCTTCACACAGGAGAAGGCCTGGAAACCAAGGACATCTTGTTGCGAAACAAGAATACCGTTATCCCATGGACAACTACCTTTTAGTATTGTACCTAGAGCAGATGGTGTGACCCGCAAAGACTCTTGGGAAAGACACCTGAAATAATATGATGTTGGGTGTAGGGAATGTGCTCACTTCTTCTTCTGCCTTTGGAGAGAGAGCATCTTAGAATGAGCTCTGTCTCTGTAGCTTTATGCTTAATGACCCATTGATAGTGGAGAGACTAACATGCTTAAGTAGGGATGCCATCTTAGTGCTAGTATAGGGATAGATTAATGCTATATATTAATCAACCCTTGATGCAGGTAAACTTGGACTCATGCTTTTTAATCCTCTGCATCCTGATCCTTGAATTATGTTTTGCTTATGTTACACATCTAAATTGGATACGCAGATTTGGCTTTATGCTGATTCTGATGTACTTCTACACCCTCATCTTGAGGTGTCTTTATGTCCAGCTATTTTTGGCTTTGTAATAAATCAACTAACCTTACATAGTTTTTCTGTGGTACTCTGTGTTCCAAAGAAATCTTGTTTAATTGATTGGCGCTAATAACGAATTTCCTTGCCTCTACGCTTCCATACTGCTAAAAAGAACCATCAAGATGTGATTCTAGAATAGGTCCAGAACTTATGCGCCCGGTCCTTTCAATCCTCAGAAACAGCCGCATATCCTAGTCCATGAAGACACATCAACAGATCGGGACAGAGCTCCTTGGTGAAGTTGCCCCCCTCCTTCACACCCCAAATGACTATTGTTAAGCAATTCTTGCATCTAATGTCATGCAGCTAAAAATGAAAGGAAATACAAAAAGGCAAATTCCATCTCAGAAATGTATTAACATGTTGCTAGATATTACATAATGATCAGGCTTAGAACAGGGCACGTATGAGTGCCAGAAATAAACTATATATATATATATATATATATATATATATATATATATATATATATATATATATATATATATATATATATATATATATATATATGTGTATATATATATATATGTGGCTCAATACCCCTCACTCGACAAGCAAGCGAAGAGACCGCACTCCAATAAGGGTGAATACACGGTATTTATTTCTTTACCGCATAAAATTAAAACAGGACGCGTTTCGGCATCGCGCCTTTTCCAACTGGTAATATATATATATATATATATATATATATATATATATATATATATATATATATATGTTGAGCTAACTATAACTCACACCCCCGCAATGCACTGCTGATGACGTCACATATTACATCATTCTTGACATGGTCAGTGACATCACTGATGACATCACTGATGACATCTCAAATGACATCACTGATGACATCATCTAGTGACTGTGTGTTTCTGTAAAGTTTAAATATGTTTTATATATATACCAAGCTGTATTTAAGAATGAGTGGTTGTATAAGTGGATGGAGGATTTAGTAGGTGTGTAACTGACTGTTTAAGTGAGTGATTAAATGTCTCTTACTGAATACATGGGTTAGTGACTAAACTGTGTGAATGTCTGTATGAGTCTGTTGTTGTATAACCTGCTGCATCGGTTGGTCAGTAGCTACATGAGTGTCTATATGGGTTATTGATTAGTTGCCTGAGTATTTGTATGGGAGACTGAGTGTGTGTGTGGTTGGGTGGGGTGTGTGTGAATCTGTGCATAGATGTTTGAGTGGTTGATTCACTGGGGGTATGAGTTTAACAGTGCATGTGGAAACAGTTGTATGGGTGAGTGAGTGTGTTTATGCATGTGTTGGTGAGTGAATGGATGTGTTTGTGGTAGATGTCCAACTAAGTACAAAAGTTAAAGGCAGTGTATGTGAGAGTTGGTGCATAAAAATAACTATACGTGAGAGTGAGTGATTGTGAGAGTGGCTGTATGGATAAGTGTGTACTTGTATTAGTGATTATATAAGAGAGTAAGTATGCGTTAGTATCTGTATGAATAAATGAGGTGGTGTGTGTATAACTGTGTAGGTGAGTAAATGGAACTGTGATTGATTTTTTGCATGACTGACTAGGATGCTGCATGACTGACTAGGATGAGTGGTGGTGTGTGAGTGTCTGTATAGGTGTATGAGTGCATATAATAGTGTTGTATTGATCAGTGACTACATGTATGAATGGTTGTATGGGTGAATGAGTGGATGTGTGTGTAGACCTAGGAATCAGTGCGTGCGTACGTAGTAACTGGTATTGGTGTGTCGATTGTTTTTAAAATGGTAGTCTGTATTTTACACTGGGTGTATCGAAGGTTATATTAGGGTGTGAGGAGGTGCATCAGATTTTTCACGTGGATGATGTCATCAGTGATGTCATCAGTGATGTCATTTGAGATGTCATCAGTGATGTCATCAGTGATGTCACTGACCATGTCATGAATGATGTAATATGTGACGTCATCAGCAGTGCATTGCGGGGGCGCGAGTTATAGTTAGCTCAACTAACTATAACGGCGGAATTTCTATGGTTTTGTATGAGTGAAATGTCCAACTAACTATAACGTCCCTGAAACCTATGGTTTTTTCAGTGAATTTCTATGGTTTTTTAAATGCTAATTTGTAACTATAACGCCCCTGAAACCTATGGTTTTTTCAGTGAATTTCAAATGTTTTTTAAACGCTAATTTCTAACTATAATGTCTCTGAAACCTATGGTTTTTTCAGTGAATTTCAAAGGTTTTTTAAATGCTAATTTCTAACTATAACATATTTAAACTTTACAGAAACACACAGTCAGTAGCTGATTACAGTGCTGTAAACTGAGTGTATGTTGAAATTATAAGTACTTAGGTTTTAGTGGAGTGATAGGATAAGTAGATAATGCTGGATGGGTGATTAGAAAAGTGCATGGGACTGACAGCAGGATTCCTACACTGCATAGGTATTAACTGGGTATTTATAGGAGTGTACCAATATTATGTACATGGTTAGAGGTGTGCATAGATACTGCACAGAATATTATAGCTGTACTTGTCTTAGTGGCTAGGCCATTCCATAAGTACATAACTACTAACTAGAATTATTACAGTGCTGTAAACAGAGTGCATGGTGAATTTATAAGTACTTAGGTATTGGCAGAGTGATAGGGTAAGTAGATAGTGCTGGATGGATGATTGGAGAAGTGCATGACACTGACAGCAGGATTGCTAAACTACATGGCACGCAGAGGGAGAGCTGCGGGCCGGCTAGCAGAGGAACAGCTGCGGGTCAAATACTATAGTGAAAAGTACGGGCCGTCGTCTTGCAAAAAGATAGCTACGACCGGTAATGTCGGAAGAGGGAGCATCAAGGGGATATCTCGCAGAGAGAACTGCGGTATATTTCCAGTGTTGGCTTGCAGAGGTACAACTGCACAGGGAGAGCTGCGAGATGGCGGACTAGCTCGTAGAGGAAGACCTGCGAGCCGACTGACTAGCTCGTAGAGGGAGAGCTGCAGCCCGTGGGCTCGCAGAAGGAGAGCTGCGGGCCGGCTCACACAGGAACAGCTGCGGGCTGACTGCTATAGGGAAAGGTGCGAGCCGTCGGCTTGCAAATCATAGGTGCGGGACGGTGATGTGGGGAGAGGAAGCGTGAAGGGGGTATCTCGTAGAGAGAGACCTGCAGTATATTTCCAGTGTTGTTGTTAGACCTGGCATCCTTGGCGTGGGTCTCCCTTCCATTTTTTCATAATGCCTCCACTGTTGCCGATATGTTTTTGCTGGACTAGATGCTCATGGGCACTTTGCCACTGCTAATCAGTGTCAAAGTGCAAGTGCTCCCTATCGTGAATTGATGTATGTATTAGTGACTCCATGATTGGATGATTGGTTTACTTGTCAGTCCCTAGTACCATGCACTGAGTGTGCCCAGGGCTTGTAAATCCAATGCTGCTGGTGGGCTTGCAGCACGGGTTGTGGCACCCACAGAAGCAGCTTGTAAAGTGTGTCTCAGGCCTGCCATTGCAGAGCCTGTGTGCAGCCTAGGGCTGCCATGTCGACTTGGTGAGTGCACCCACTTACCAGTCCCTAAACCTTCCCTTTACTGCATGTTGGTCACCCCTAAAGTAGGCCCTAGGGCAGGGTGCAATGTAAGTATAAGGTAGGACATGCCTTGGTGTGTGTGGCATATCCTAATAATGAATTACAGCCATTTTCGTTTTTCACTATTGCAAGGCTACCTGCTCCCCATAGGCCAGAATGGGCAGACTGACTATTACACCTTATAGTCAGAACTGACCCAGGGAACATGGTAGAAAAACGAATTTAGTATGCCTGAACTCAGGTTGATAAAATACATCTTTTAGTGAAGTTGGTTTTAACATTCTGTGTTTGAAAATACCACTTTTAGAAAGTGGGTATTTTCTTGCCTAACTATCCAAGCCTGCCTCTGCTAGGTTGTGTATTCCTTGTCTGGAGATTGAGTGACAGGGGCTGGGGGTGGCTACAGGAGACAGGGTGAGTCAGCACAGGGCTGAATAGAAAGATCTGCATCCAGAGTGGAGGGAGGAGTTGCACCTGGGTCTGAATAGGGCTGTGCCTGCCTTCCACAATGCTGGCTCCACCTCCTGCCGGGTGGCTGAGCACTCTGCCCCACATTCTGAAAGGAAAGAAGGAGTCAGAAAAACAAAGTGCTCCAGGACTGACCAGAACTGGTTTTGGGCTAGGCAGAGGCCTCTCTGCCTTCAGAGAACAAAGAGAAACTGTGTATAAAAGGGGACCCAGACCCCTAGGAAATTAGATCACTTTTGGGAACAAGAAGAACCCTTTGCTGAGGAGCGGAACCAAGAAGAAACTGAGGAGAGACTATCCCTAAGCCTGAAGTGCTGCTTGGGGGATTGGCCTGCAGTGGTTTGCCTGACTGCCAAAGAAAGGAGAAAGGAACTTTTGCTTTGCTGTGACTTTCATCAACTTGTGAAGGATCTCCAAGGGCTTGGAAGAGAGCTTGCCCCCTGACCGAAGTCCCAGGACCATTGGACTTCACCCCCTTTGTGAATTGCTGCTGGAAACTCTGTTTCAGTGGCTACAGAGGTAGGGAGCTGTGACCGACTCTCACGACCGACTCGGTGTCCTGTAAGCACCGCATCGAAGCACCGTCTCGCCCTGCAACGCACGGCCCTGGTCTCACCGACTCCGTCAACGAGCCGCTGCCTGCACCGCATCGAGGGACAACGCGTCCTGCAACGCTTCGCTACGCCGAATCGAACTGGTCCGACCGACACGGTCACTGCTGCTGAGTTCGAGTCCTGTGACCGCACCGGAGTTGGGCCCCGCTCGCACGCTTTGCGACGCACCGCCCGACTCGCACCTCTGTCCCGACTGATCGACGCCAGCTCCTGAATCCGGCTCCGTCGCCGCACCGCAACCTGCCAGCACCGCACCGAAGCACCGTCCCGCCCTGCAACGCACGGCCCTGGTCTCACCGACTCCGTCTCGACGACGTCAACGAGCCGCTGCCTGCACCGCATCGAGGGACAACGCGTCCTGCAACGCTTCCATTTTTGCATCGCGACCGCGACGAACAGCCATTCGGCTCGCACGCCCGTGCCTGCCGCTTCAAGTAAAAGGTACTGTGACCGAGTCTGTCTACGCTGTGTTGGCCCGTCTCGACGCGGTCAGCTGGATTTGTTAGACTCTGTTTGTTCTCGACATCGCCGTAGCCGGAGGAGGCTACCGACTCGCACAGAACCTTGAATTAAGCCTTTTTTTCAGAACTAAGCACTCTTGACAGTATTGTGGATTGTTTTTGTCGTTTATGGTCTTGTGATAAATCTATATAAAGTATACCTATTTTTATAAATATATAACCTGTGTGGTGTCCATTTGTAGTGTTGTCACTTGATTACTGTATGTGTTCACAAATGCTTTACACACTGCCTCTGAACTAAGCCTGTCTGCTCGTGCCAAGCTACCAAGAGGGTGAGCAGGGGTTATTTCAGGAGTGTACCTACTTTCCTGACTAGACTCAAGGGTCCCTATTTGGACAAAGGTACCTACCTCTGCCAACTAGAGACCCCCAAATCTAACATTGGTGGTCAGCGGTGAGGATTCTGGACTTGCATTTGTGACTCATGTACAGTGATTGGTGAACACTACTTAGTGAGTGCAGACCAAAACGCAACCACATACTTTTATAGCATTTTTTCTGGGATTTCCTACTTTTGCAAATGCCAAGTTTAATCACTATGGAGAAACCAGCGTCAGTAGCCTCTGTTGAGTGTGATTGGGAAGAAGAGAGGCTAGAATGCTACACCCTCAAGCAGCTCAGGCAATTCTGCAAAAAGTTTAAAGTGTCCATGACCGGGCTCTCCAGGAAGGAGGACCTCCAAAAGGCGCTGAGGGCCTGGGTCGAATCAAGGAGTGCCCCTGTGGAGGGGGCTGAGAATGCAGAAGGGCAGCTGGAGGGGCTATTGGGTCTAGGGGCTGGAAGACCACCTTCCCCAGTAGGTAGCAGTGTTTCTGCCAGAGGACTGTCTCCAGAGGAGTTGGAGGACAGGAAAGAGAGTAGGATGCACGAAATGGAGCTGACCAAGCTCAAGCTGAATGGGCAGTTAGAAAATGCAAACTAGGAAATTAGCCCTAGAGGAAAAGAAAATGCAGTTTGAACATGAGAAAGTTTTGAGGGAGTTGGAATTGAAGGCCAAAAGCTTAGAGATTACTCCCTCTGGTGGCAGTGTACCGCCTGTGCCTGTTGAAGCTAGGGTGTATATTCCAAAAGATGTGGTTAAGGAATTTTTTAAAATGATGACATAGGGCAGTGGTTCAAAGCCTATGAGGTAGCCATGTCTTCCCACCGGGTCCCTGAGAAGGATTGGGGAGCGGGGTTGTGGGGACGGTTCCTCAGTGAAGGGCGGGATACCTTGTTGGATTTGCCCTCTGAAGTCTATAATTCGTACAGCCACATGAAGGATGCCTTAATGACTAGGTATGGTTTGACCCCTGAGCTTTATAGGCAAAGGTTCAGGAACTGTAGTAAGATTGAAAGCAGTACCTGGGTTGAATATGTGACCTTCTTTTGCAGAGCCTTGGATGGTTGGGTAAAGGGTAGCAAAGCGACTGATTTTCAGGCGCTCTTTGATTTGATTGCCTGGGAGCACTTGTCCGGTAATTGTTTTCCTGAGCTACGCCAGCACCTGATTGATAGTAAGCTGACTAACCCTAGGCAGCTTGCTGAGGAGGCGGACCGCTGGGTGAGTACCCGGGTCCACAAGGGTCACGTGGGAGACTCCGCCAAGGGTGGGCAGGGTCCCCAGCAGAAGAGTGGGGGGACAAGGGTAAACAGAGGGAGTTCCATAAAGGGCCCCAAAGTAAACCCCAAGGGAACCAAGGGAAAGGTTCCCAGCCTCCCCTGAGAAGAAGCCAGTGGCCCTGACAGGCCCCCTGTTCACCAGGGACCACTGGTGTGTTACAAGTGTGGCGCCCCTGGCCACAAGGCAAACGATCCTCGTTGCCCTTTGCATGGAAAACCAGCACCCACTAGTGCAGTCCCCCGGCAGTTGCCTAGTGTAGCCCTGGGGGAGGAGTTGGGTGCCCAAGGTGGGGGGGATCCCACAGTGTTTTCCCTTGTCTCATTAGGAGACTCTGAGATGGTCCCTAGGACCCAGCTGCCTGATAACACTAAAAATACAGGCAGTGGGTGACCATCAATGGCCATAGGGTGGAGGCTCTGAGAGACACAGGAGCCAGTGTGACAGCTGTCAAGTGTCACCTGGTGTCTAAGGAGCAGGTTATCCCTGATGCATTCTATCCGGTTGTTGCCGCTGACAACACAGAGAGTCACTGCAAGGTGGCTCAGGTTCCCTTTGAATGGGGGGGTCTCGGGTACTCTTCAAGTAGCTGTGAGGCCAGCCATGCCTGTTGACTGTTTGTTAGGGAACGATTTGGAGAGCTCACCTTGGGCTAAGGTGGAGCGGAGTGCGCATTTAGAAATGTTGGGCTTGCCTGATTGGGCATGTGTGACCATCCGGTCAATGGCAGCGAAAGGTGTTCAAGAGGACCTGGAGCCTGAGAGGGAGGCCCAGGTGCCTGCTGGAGAGAGGAGGCAGGGGGCGTGGGAAACCGGCCCCCGAAGTTCCCACGGTCCAGGAGGAGGCAGACCCTGAGGGGATGCCCTGGAGCCTACAGGGGAACAGGTAGCTGAACTGGGGGACCTACCTGAGCTGACCCATTGGCAGCAAGAAGGAGGACCCTCCAGGGAGGAGTTCTGCGAGGAGCAGAACACATGCCCTTCTCTCGTGGGTCTGAGGCAACAGGCCACAGACCAGGCAGCAGGTGATCAGTCTGGATCACATTGGATTTACTGGGAGAATGGTCTCCTGTATTCAGAGCCTAAGGTTGCTGAGCCTGGGTCAGCCCGTGTGCTGGTGGTACCCCAGCGCTTCAGAGCCTTCCTACTGGGGTTGGCTCATGATGTACCGTTAGCAGGATATCTGGGGCAGGACAAGACCTTTGACAGGCTTGTTACCCATTTCTATTGGCCCCAGATGCGCAGGAGTGCCGCCACTCACTGCAGGACATGCCAGACTTGCCAGGCAAGTGGAAAGAGTGGGAGGAAGCACAATGCTCCTCTCCAGCCATTCCCTGTGGTCAGCACCCCCTTTGAACGGGTGGGTATTGACATTGTGGGGCCACTGGACCCCAAGACAGCCATGGGCAACAGGTTTATCCTGGTCTTGGTGGACCATGCCACCCGGTACCCTGAAGCCATCCCTCTGAGGACAGAGACGTCCCCGTGGTGGGACGGGCACTGATGGGAATTTTCTCACGTGTGGGATTCCCTCAAGAGGTGGTGTCTGACAGAGGTACCAACTTCGTGTCCAAGTACATGAAGTCCCTATGGCAGGAGTGTGGTGTAACTTACAAGTTCACCACTCCTTACCACCCTCAAGGAAATGGGCTGGTTGAGAGATTCAACCGGACCCTCAAGGGCATGATTATGGGTCTGGAAGAACCCATGAGGCGTAAATGGGACGTCCTCTTACCATGCCTGTTGTTTGCATACCGGGAGGTGCCACAGAAGTCTCTAGGGTTCAGTCCCTTTGAGCTCCTCTATGGACACCCGGTGCGAGGACCTCTGAGTTTGGTCAAGGAAGGCTGGGAGCAATCTCCCAGGAAACCTCCCCAGGATGTATACAGTTACATGCTGGCCTTCAGGAACCAGACTAGGCGTTTCAGAGAACTTGCTGAGGCAAATCTGGAAGCCAGCCAGGAGGAGATGAAGCGGTGGTACGACCAGAATGCCACTCTGGTAGAGCTTCAGCCTGGTCAGAAAGTGTGGGTCATGGCCCCTGTGGAGCCTTGTGCGCTCCAGGACAGGTGGACCGGCCCTTTTACGGTGGTGGAGCGCAAGAGTCCAGTTACCTATTTGGTGGACTTGCAGTCTCCCAGGAACCCCTTGCGGGTCCTGCATGTGAACCGCCTGAAGCCCCACTTGGAGAGGTCCCAAGTGGGCATGCTCTTAGCTACAGATGATGGAATGGAGGAGGAGACCGAGCCTCTTCCTGACCTCCTGTCAGCCCGAGAGCAAGATGGGTCAGTGGAGGGAGTAAACCTCTCTACCTCCCTGACACCTGAGCAGCAGGGTGACTGTCGCCAACTGTTGGGACAGTTCCCTGACCTGTTCTCCCTGGTTCCCAGTGTCACTCATTGGTGCGTCCATGATGTGGACACTGGGGACAGTCTTCCTGTGAAGCACAAGGCTTACAGGGTGACTGACAGGGTCAGAGCCTGCATCAAGGAGGAGGTCTCCAAGATGTTTGCGCTAGGGGTGATTGAGTCCTCTAACAGCCCTTGGGCCAGCCCAGTGGTCTTGGTTCCAAAGGCTGCCGTGCCTGGTGCCACCCCAGAACTCCAGTTCTGTGTGGACTACAGGGGACTCAATTCCGTCACCAGGACTGACGCCCACCCCATCCCCAGAGCTGATGAGCTCATAGATCGGTTAGGGGCTGCGCGGTACCTCAGCACGTTTGACTTAACGTCTGGATACTGGCAGATCGCCTTGACTGATGGGGCAAAGAGAGGTCAGCATTCTCCACACCAGATGGGCACTACCAGTTCCGGGTGATGCCCTTTGGGATGAAGAATGCCCCTGCCACCTTTCAGAGGTTGGTCAACCAGGTGTTGGTTGGACTGGAGGATTTCAGTGCCGCCTACCTGGATGACATCGCAGTGTTCAGTGCCAGTTGGGAAGAACATCTGCGCCACCTCTGGGAAGTGTTGATGGCGCTGCGGAGGGCAGGCCTCACAATCAAGGCGAGTAAGTGCCAGATTGGGCAGGGTTCTGTGGTGTACTTGGGACACCAGGTTGGGAGCGGCCAGGTGGCGCCCCTCCAACCGAAAATTGATACCATTCTGGCTTGGGAGCCCCCCAAGACCCAGACAGAGGTGAGAGCCTTCCTAGGATTCACCGGGTATTACCGGAGATTCGTCAAGGGGTATGGCAGCATTGTTGCCCCCTTGACAGAGCTGACTTCCAAGAAGCAGCCCAGGAAAGTGATTTGGACTGACGCCTGTCAAAAATCTTTTGACACCTTGAAGACTGCCATGTGCACGGCGCCTGTGCTCCAGGCACCCAACTTCTCCAATGAGTTCATTGTTCAGACCGACCCTTCAGAGCATGGTGTAGGGGCTGTTCTATCACAGATCAATGAGGAGGGCCTAGACCAACCGGTAGCCTTCATCAGTAGGAGGTTACTTCCCCGGGAACAGAGATGGAGTGCTATTGAGCGTGAGGCATTTGCTGTGGTCTGGGCTCTGAAGAAGCTGAGACCATACCTGTTTGGGACTCACTTCCGGGTTCAAACAGACCACAGGCCCCTCAGATGGTTGATGCAGATGAGGGGTGAGAATCCAAAGCTGTTGAGGTGGTCCATTTCCCTACAGGGGATGGACTTTACGGTGGAACACCGCCCTGGTACAGAACACGCCAATGCTGATGGACTGTCCAGATTTTTCCACCTTAGCGATGAGAACTCCCTAGGGGTAGGATAGTTCTCCCCACATTTCAGCTGGAGGGGACACGTGTTAGACCTGGCATCCTTGGCGTGGGTCTCCCTTCCATTTTTTCGTAATGCCTCCACTGTTGCTGATATGTTTTTGCTGGACTAGATGCTCATGGGCACTTTGCCACTGCTAATCAGTGTCAAAGTGCAAGTGCTCCCTATCGTGAATTGATGTATGTATTAGTGACTCCATGATTGGATGATTGGTTTACTTGTCAGTCCCTAGTACCGTGCACTGAGTGTGCCCAGGGCTTGTAAATCCAATGCTGCTGGTGGGCTTGCAGCACGGGTTGTGCCACCCACAGAAGCAGCTTGTAAAGTGTGTCTCAGGCCTGCCATTGCAGAGCCTGTGTGCAGCCTAGGGCTGCCATGTCGACTTGGTGAGTGCACCCACTTACCAGTCCCTAAACCTTCCCTTTACTGCATGTTGGTCACCCCTAAAGTAGGCCCTAGGGCAGGGTGCATTGTAAGTATAAGGTAGGACATGCCTTGGTGTGTGTGGCATATCCTAATAGTGAATTACAGCCATTTTCGTTTTTCACTATTGCAAGGCTACCTGCTCCCCATAGGCCAGAATGGGCAGACTGACTATTACACCTTATAGTCAGAACTGACCCAGGGAACATGGTAGAAAAACGAATTTAGTATGCCTGAACTCAGGATGATAAAATACATCTTTTAGTGAAGTTGGTTTTAACATTCTGTGTTTGAAAATACCACTTTTAGAAAGTGGGTATTTTCTTGCCTAACTATCCAAGCCTGCCTCTGCTAGGTTGTGTATTCCTTGTCTGGAGATTGAGTGACAGGGGCTGGGGGTGGCTACAGGAGACAGGGTGAGTCAGCACAGGGCTGAATAGAAAGATCTGCATCCAGAGTGGAGGGAGGAGTTGCACCTGGGTCTGAATAGGGCTGTGCCTGCCTTCCACAATGCTGGCTCCACCTCCTGCCGGGCGGCTGAGCACTCTGCCCCACATTCTGAAAGGAAAGAAGGAGTCAGAAAAACAAAGTGCTCCAGGACTGACCAGAACTGGTTTTGGGCTAGGCAGAGGCCTCTCTGCCTTCAGAGAACAAAGAGAAACTGTGTATAAAAAGGGGACCCAGACCCCTAGGAAATTAGATCACTTTTGGGAACAAGAAGAACCCTTTGCTGAGGAGCGGAACCAAGAAGAAACTGAGGAGAGACTATCCCTAAGCCTGAAGTGCTGCTTGGGGGATTGGCCTGCAGTGGTTTGCCTGACTGCCAAAGAAAGGAGAAAGGAACTTTTGCTTTGCTGTGACTTTCATCAACTTGTGAAGGATCTCCAAGGGCTTGGAAGAGAGCTTGCCCCCTGACCGAAGTCCCAGGACCATTGGACTTCACCCCCTTTGTGAATTGCTGCTGGAAACTCTGTTTCAGTGGCTACAGAGGTAGGGAGCTGTGACCGACTCTCACGACCGACTCGGTGTCCTGTAAGCACCGCATCGAAGCACCGTCTCGCCCTGCAACGCACGGCCCTGGTCTCACCGACTCCGTCAACGAGCCGCTGCCTGCACCGCATCGAGGGACAACGCGTCCTGCAACGCTTCGCTACGCAGAATCGAACTGGTCCGACCGACACGGTCACTGCTGCTGAGTTCGAGTCCTGTGACCGCACCGGAGTTGGGCCCCGCTCGCATGCTTTGCGACGCACCGCCCGACTCGCACCGCTGTCCGGACTGATCGACGCCAGCTCCTGAATCCGGCTCCGTCGCCGCACCGCAACCTGCCAGCACCGCACCGAAGCACCGTCCCGCCTTCAACGCACGGCCCTGGTCTCACTGACTCCGTCTCGACGACGTCAACGAGCCGCTGCCTGCACCGCATCGAGGGACAACGCGTCCTGCAACGCTTCCATTTTTGCATCGCGACCGCGACGAACAGCCATCCGGCTTGCACGCCCGTGCCTGCCACTTCAAGTAAAAGGTACTGTGACCGAGTCTGTCTACGCTGTGTTGGCCCGTCTCGACGCGGTCAGCTGGATTTGTTAGACTCTGTTTGTTCTCGACATCGCCGTAGCCGGAGGAGGCTACCGACTCGCACAGAACCTTGAATTAAGCCTTTTTTTCAGAACTAAGCACTCTTGACAGTATTGTGGATTGTTTTTGTCGTTTATGGTCTTGTGATAAATCTATATAAAGTATACCTATTTTTATAAATATATAACCTGTGTGGTGTCCATTTGTAGTGTTGTCACTTGATTACTGTATGTGTTCACAAATGCTTTACACACTGCCTCTGAACTAAGCCTGTCTGCTCGTGCCAAGCTACCAAGAGGGTGAGCAGGGGTTATTTCAGGAGTGTACCTACTTTCCCTGACTAGACTCAAGGGTCCCTATTTGGACAAAGGTACCTACCTCTGCCAACTAGAGACCCCCAAATCTAACAGTTGGCTTGCAGAGCTACAACTACGAGCTCGACGGCTCACAGACGAAGAACTACGAGCCAGCTGGTGGTTCGCAGAGGGAGAGTTGCGAGCCGGCGGGCTGGCTCGTAGAGGAAAAGCTACGAGCCCACCGATGGCTCACACAAAGAGAGCTGCGGGCCGGCGGGCTGGCTCGTAGAGAAAGAGCTGCAAGCCGACTGGCTGCCTCGTACAGGGAGAGCTGCGGCCCGTCAGCTCACAGAGGAAGAGCTGTGAGCCGGTTCGCAGAGGAACAGCTGCGGGTGAACTGGTATAGGGAGAGGTGCGGGCCGTCGGCTTGCAAAGGGATAGCTGCGGGACGGTGATGTGGAGAAACGGATCGTGAAGGGGGTATCTCGCAGAGAGAGAGAGCTGCGGTATATTTCCAGTGTTGAATTGCAGAGGTACAACTGCGGCTTGGCTCCCAGAGGAAGAGCTGCGAGCCGAACAATGGTTTGCAGAGGGAGAGCTGCGGGCCGGCGGGCTGGCTCGTAGAGGAAGAGTTCCGAGCCAACTAGCTGGCTCGAAGAGGAAGAGCTGCGGGCCTCCTCACACAGGAACAGCTGCGGGCCAACTGCTATAGGGAAAGGTGCGGGCCGTCGGCTTGCAAATCATAGGTGCGGGACGGTGATGTGGGGAGAGGAAGCGTGAAGGGGGAATCTCGTAGAGAGAGACCTGTGATATATTTCCAGTGTTGGCTTGCAGAGCTACAACTGCGAACTCGACGGCTCACAGACGCAGAACTACGAGCCGACTGGTGGTTCGCAGAGGGAGAGTTGCGAGCCGGCGGGCTGGCTCGTAGAGGAAAAGCTACGAGCCCACCGATGGTTCACAGAAAGAGAGCTGCGGGCCGGCGGGCTGGCTCGTAGAGAAAGAGCTGCAAGCCGACTGGCTGACTCGTACAGGGAGAGCTGCGGCCCGTCGGCTCGCAGAGGAACAGTTGCGGGCGAACTGGTATAGGGAGAGGTGCGGGCCGTCGGCTTGCAAAGGGATAGCTGCGGGACGGTGATGTGGAGAAACGGATCGTGAAGGGGGTATCTCGCAGAGAGAGAGAGCTGCGGTATATTTCCAGTGTTGACTTGCAGAGGTACAACTGCGGCTTGGTTCCCAGAGGAAGAGCTGCGAGCCGAACAATGGTTTGCAGAAGGAGAGCTGCGGGCCGGCGGGCTGGCTCGTAGAGGAAGAGTTCCGAGCCAACTAGCTGGCTCGAAGAGGAAGAGCTGCGGGCCGCCTCGCACAGGAACAGCTGCGGGCCAACTGCTATAGGGAAAGGTGCGGGCCGTGGGCTTGCAACTCATAGGTGCGGGACAATGATGTGAAGAGAGGGAGCATGAAGGGGGTATCTCGTACAGGGACAACTGTGGTATATTTCTAGTGTTGGCTTGCAGAGATACAACTGCGGGCCCGAGGACTCGCAGAGCAAGAGCTTATTCCTAAAACCATGTAATCTTTCAAACATATGTCACGTCCGGTTTGTACCATTGAAACTGATAACCACCTTCTCTATACACTACAGATCTCACGAACATGCCAATAAAAGTATAAGTGCTATTTTTATACTAGATAAAGCTCTATTACTTGATTTTTATAAACACTACTGTTGGGTGCACAAAATAAAGAATATGAGATGAGGAGAGTAAACGGAGGTGTAATTCCTAAACTCTAATTATACCATTCCTTTAATATATGTATTTTCAGGGCTTTCAATGGGATAAAAAATGGCGGGTGTCTAAAAGCGGTAGCAGTGTTCAACACCGGTAAAATCCGGCCCACTTAAAGGCCTGCGTATATTCACCACAGAGACACAACCTAACAATTTTCATCACTTATAATAACAGTTACTTTACTAGTATGAAAAAATCGTACAGAAAATTTACTAAAACAATTTTTTTCTTTTTTATCTCTCACACATTTATGAAATATCTCTTGTAAAGAAACGCCGCTCTCCACCTTTATTTCGTAAGAACGAGCAATAAATAATCCCTTTACCAGCATCTAGTCACTAACTACTAACACGGTGCAGTATACCCAATTGTAAACCACAAACACTATTTAGATTTTATCGTAAAGCATCATCAAAAGATTCTGACCATGCATACATACAGAAAGCAACATGTACGTTTACTTTGTCCATTTACTCTCCATGTAATCTGTGCACATTTTCAACGGATTCGCAGTATAACACCTGTCTTCACTTATATTCAAATGTACCTCACAGTATAAAATATAACATCACAACCTATGCATATGTAATATTTCCAACATAACACAGTGCAGTTTTATACCAATGAAACTGATTGCACCATTCTCTATATAGTACAAACCCTACCAATATGGCAATAAACTTAGAAGTGCTATTTTTATAATACAAAGAGCTTGATTTGATTATTTTTATAAACAGTACCGCTGGGGGGCACAAAATGGTGGTGGGAGCTGCACAGAGTAAATAAAGGTGTAATTCCCAAACTTGTTATGTATCGTTCCTTTACTATACGTATACTAACAGCTTTAAGTGGAATGAAAAATTTGGCAACTGTCTTAAACGGGTGGCGGAGCTCAGTACCCACAAAACCCGGACCACTTAAAAGCCTGCGTATATTCAGCACACACTCTGACAATTACCTTCACTAATAATCACATTTACTTTAGCACTGTGAACAAAATCGTACAGAAAATATACACAGAACATTTTCATTTATTTTTTATCTCTCACATATTTATAAAAAATGTCTTCTGAAGAAACGCTCCCCAACAACTTACATTTCATAACAACACCAAAATACAAAGCCTCCTAGTAACACACCAGTCTTGATTGATATTGAAATCTACCTATCAGTATAAAAAATAAGACCACAAATTGTCCACATAACATTTCTGGTTTTTGTTCCATCTCTGTTAAGTTAATAACACATGAATTTTCTACTCTTACCCCTTCCCCACTATTTCCACACTAAGCATAATTTAACTTACGTTCGTAGTTGGTATGCAGATTCCAAATGTCATAAACGCATGCAATTCTTTCTTTGTCACACAGTACATGTAATGCACCGCTCTCATCAAGAATGGTACCAGTAATGGCACAATTTCCCTGTTGCTCCACACATAAATACATGTAAAGAACAAATCAGAATAGTTCCTTGATTTTTCAAATTGCAAAACTTCTCTCTATTGGTTATTTTTGAACTTTCCATATAAACAGTTTTTAAAAAAATTAAGAGCACATACAGGTGAGAAGTTCAACGTATTCTATCAACAAACTTTCTAGAACATTCTACGACACGCGCAGGTTAAAAGTTCATCATTTTTTCAAACCTAACGATATTTTTTTGTAACATTTTCTTGAACATTTAAGGGCACGTGCAGGTTAAAAGTTCACCAGTGTTTTAAGTTCAAACAGTGCCTTCCAAATGCAAGTAGCAGGTGTGGTTCAACTGAGCAAATTTTATCCTATCATATGAACTCTACGTTGAAACTGCTTTTTATTAACCAATGACAAAGATGCTTTTCGACAAACTAATATGCACCCTACTTTTTAGTAAACAATGTTTTTCATCTCCCAATCAGTTATCGTTTTGTATGAGAAAAAAAAGTAGTTCCCCATCTTTAAACATATCTCTTATTCTACGAACGGACTGCATGAGCTACAGACATCTACCCATAACTTCCAGCTACACCTTCAAAATGCTAGTGTGGATCGTAGGACATAGCTATGTTTTCTGGTGCAAGAGGTATGCAGAACAGAGACATATTGACTTAGACCTAGGTTTACAAAATGTGCACATTAAATGGTTTGCACAGAGAGGATTGAAGTGGCACCAATTGCTCCCTTTGGTTAAAACCTGTTTGCATCTCCAACTCCCTGACCTCATGATTGTGCACTGTGGTGGAAATGACCTAGGCACATTGACTGGGGTAGGTTTGGAAATGCTAATGAAGGACACCTTTAGACAATTGATGTTGCTTTTGCCTCAAACTGTCTTTGTATATTCCAATATATGCCAAAGACAGAAGTGGAACTGGTCAAACAAATTTTGTCCTCAAATTGAAAAATCCAGGAAGAATGTCAACAAAGCTGTGTCTGCATACCTCAGAGACCATAGAATGGGGTCGATTTACAACAACAACATACGTTTTGATATGGATGATATCTACAGAAGTGATGGAGTACACTTCACAGATGAGGGAAACCGAGTTTTCCTGATTAACTTGAAGCTGTGCATTCGCACTTACATGTAGCTCCAACTAATAAACACAAGGGCTCTTTTTAGAGCCGCCTTATATTCCCAATTTCGGCTCGCAGAGTGTCACCTGCGGGCCGTCGGGCAGGCTCGCAGAGGAAGAGCTGCGGCCCGTGGGCTCAGCTCGCAGAGGGAGACCTACGGGCCGTCGGCTCGCAAACGCAGAGCTGTGAGCCAATGGACTGGTACTGTTTTATGGTTTAGGGTAGTGCAGTGGTGTTTGTGTAGTGTAGGGGGTCCTGCTGTGGGTAGTGTTTTAGGGTTTATGGTAGTGAAGTGGTGTTTGTGTAGTGTAGAGGGTGGTGCTGGGGGTACATTTAGGGTTTAGGGTAGAGCAGTGGTCTTTACGTAGTGTAGGGGGTCCTGCTGTGAGTAGTGTTTTAGGGTTTAGGGTAGTGCAGTGGTGTTTGGGTAGTGTAGAGGGTCGTGCTGGGGGTTTCATTTTACGGTTTAGGGTAGTGCAGTGGTGTTTCTGTAGTGTAGGGGGTCGTGCTGGGGGTAGTGTTTTAGGGTTTAAGGTAGTGCAGTGGTGTTTCTGTAGTGTAGGGGGTCGTGCTGGCAGTAGTGGTTTAGTGTTTAGTTAGGTAGTGCAGTGGTGTTTGGGTTGTGTAGAGGGTCGTGCCGACAGACTGACTCACAGAGCTCTGAGCCATCGGGCTGGCTTCTAAAGGCATAGCCGCGACCTCGTGATGTGGGGAGAGGCAGCGTGAAAGGAGTATCTTACACAGATGCCAGTGTTGCCTCGCAGAGGTAAAACTACACACCCGATGGCTTCTACACGGAGAGATGCGAGCTGACGGACTAAGTCACAAAATGGCTGCCAACACTTCCTAGTTTCAACCGTTCACAGCCAATGAGCCGCGAGCTCGTGCTCGTAACCCTCAGCCAATCAGATGTCAGAATTCTCAAATATCGATATCTGTAAAATTTGATATTTCTCAAAAACTACTGAACGGATTTACACCATTTCAACAAAAGCGCGCTTTCTGGACCACAACCTTTCTCCCTCACAAATTTGGCGTAATTCCGTTCAGCAGTTTGACCTGTAGCCTTGTCTAAAGTTTCCTATGGAAAATGCATTGAGAAAACACATTTTGGGACTCCCCTTTTTTCTCAGCCCCCCCTTGACCAATCACCCCCAAACTTTCAAGGTATGAGCTGATCAAAAAAGAGAAACTTTTTTGAAAATGTTGTAATGATTCGTCAAACGACGCCAAAGTTATAAGCACATGAAGGGCTCCAGGAGAGGGGCCGCGCAACCCCCCTCCCAACATGAGTGAAGCCCCGGGGCTGCGGGGACCCCAGCGACCCCCAGCTATTACTTTTTAAGAAATGCCCGCGGGACTTAGCTCACCCGGGGACCTCATTAAAATAAAACACGGGAACCCGCGACCCCAGCGCGAATTGCGCCGATTTTATTTTTAATAAAAAATGCTTTTTTTTGCCCTGGGGTCCTTCTGGGACCCCCTGAGCAGGCCTAGGGGGTCACTGTGTTTCTACCCTGCCCCCTTCTCTTGTTTTATACCTTTGTTTCTCTGTTTTCTAGTGACTCACTTCTACCGAGCCACAAGATGGCTGCCAACACTTCCTGGTTTGGAGTGTTCGCAGCCAATCACAGTGAAGCTTGTGCACGGGACTTAGGCTCCGCCCAGATATCTAAACTTTTATTTTTCTTATTTCTCAGCAACCACTGAACGGATTTACACCATTTTACAAAAGGTCGCTTTCTGAGCGAAGCACTACCTTTTTGCCAAATTTGGGGTAATTCCATTCAGTAGTTTTGGCTGTAGCCTTGCACAAAGTTTTCTATGGGAAATTGATTTTTTGACTCTTATTTTTTGTATTTCTCAAAAACTACTGAACGGATTTACCCCATTTAAAAAAAAAGGTCGCTTTCTGAACCAAGCTCTACCTTTCTGCCAAATTTGAAGTAATTCCGTTCAGCAGTTCGGGCTGTAGCTCGTCGCAAAATTTCCTATGGAAATTAACATAGAGAAAACGTGTTTTGGGACCCCCCTTTTTTCTCAGCCCCCGCTTGACAAATCACCCCCAAACTTTCAAGATAGGAGCTAACCTAAAAAGTGCAACTTTTTGCAAAATTTCATAAAGATTCGTCAAACGACGCCAAAGTTATTAGCAAATCAAAAATGCTTTTCCTATGGAAACTAGGTTGTAACTATAACTACCTACTGGCGACCGCCAGTAGGTAATATATATATATATATATATTCACTGAAAAAACCATAGGTTTCAGGCATGTTATAGTTAGAAATTAGCATTTAAAAAACCTTAGAAATTCACTGAAAAAACCATAGGTTTCAGGGACGTTATAGTTAGTTGGACATTTCACTCGTACAAAACCAGAGAAATTCGGCCGTTATAGTTAGTAGAGCTAACTATAACTCACGCCCCTGCAATGCACTGCTGATGACGTCACATATTACATCACTCATGACATGGTCAGTGACATCACTGATGACATCACTGATGACATCTCAAATGATATCACTGATGACATCACTGATGATATCATCCATGTGATAATCTGACGCACCTCCTCACACCCTAATATAACCTTTGATACATCCACTCTAAAATACAGACTACCATTTTCGAAACCATAGACACACCAATACCAGTTAGTACATACGCACTCACTGATTCCTAGGTCTACACACACATCCACTCATTCACCCACACAGTAACTCATACATGCAGTCACTCATCAATACAGCACTATCATATGCACTCATACACCTATACATACACTGAGACAACGCCACTCATCCATAGACTTACTCACACACCTACTCAGTCATGCAAAGAATCAATCACACCCATTTACCCACCTATACAGTTATACACAGACCACCTCACTTATTTATACAAATACTAACACATACTTAGTCTCTTATACAATCACTGATTCAAGCACACACTCAATCATACAGCCACTCTCACAATCACTCACTCTCACATATAGTCATTTATATACTCCAACACTAACATATACTGCCTTTCACATATGTAGTTACTCACACATATACCACTGTGACATCCATTCACTCACCAACACACCCATACACACACTCACCTACCCATACAGTCCATCACAGATGCACTCTTGAACCCATACACCCAGTGAATCAGCCACTCACACATCTATGCACAGAGTCACCAACCCCCCACCCACTCACACAGACACTCAGGCACCCATACAGATACTCAGACAACCAATCAATAACCCATATAGACAGTCATGTAGCTACTCACCAACCCATGCAGCCTCTTATACACCAACTGACAGACTGATACAGACATTTACACACTTTACTCACTAACCCATGCATTCAGTAAGATACGCTTAATCAGTCACTTATACAATCAGTCACGCACCTGCTAAATCATCCATTCAGACACTTATACACCCACTCATTCTTCTATACACCTTGGCATATATATATAAAACATATTTAAACTTTAAAGAAACACAAAACATCACTGGATGATGCCATCAGTGATGTCATTTGAGATGTCATCAGTGATGTAATCAGTGATGTCACTGACCATGTCATGAGTGATGTAATATGTGACGTCATCAGCAGTGCATTGCGGGGGCGCGAGTTATAGTTAGCTCTACTAACTATAACGGCTGAATTTCTCTGGTTTTGTACGAGTGAAATGTCCAACTAACTATAACGTCCCTGAAACTTATGGTTTTTTCAGTGACTTTCTAAGGTTTTTTAAATGCTAATTTCTAACTATAACGTGCCTGAAACCTATGGTTTTTTCAGTGAATTTCTAAGGTTTTTTAAATGCTAATTTCTAACTATAACGTCCCTAAAACCTATGTTTTTTTAGTGAATTATAAATATACTCACATTTTCCATCATGCATAGCTTTAGCTGCAATTCATCACATATTCTTTTAATTGTTACATAACAACACCCAGAATTTTAATTGTAGTTGCTATGTTATTTGAAATATTCTCCAGCAGGAATACATTGGAGCATGTGGAGATTCCCTTAATTAAATGAAAGTCACTTTGCTTGGGGACCTTGTCCTTTGCACATTTGATTAGTAGCTGATGTTTACTAATTCAATTAATGTACAATTAAATATTTGTGGGGCCAAATGATATTGTTGGGTTCTTTCTTAACATACATGTCAGTACTATGGATGTAAAGATGGAAGCAAGAGAATTCCCTCTATTAAAAATGGCTAGATGTCTACAGTTTGAGACTAATGCAACAGGACTTGATCGGCCAGGAATATTCCTTTTCATATTTTTCCCATTTTTACTGGATGGTAAGGCAGGCCTAAAACATTATTAACGGTGTAGGACATGATAAAAGTTGAATTTCTGTTCATTTGTGCCATGATATTGTTTTTTAATTATTGGAATCAATTTCTTTAAATGTGTCCATGAATTTATTAGCATATATTTCATTGTCATGCTTTTTCTGGGGTTATTAATGTGACTTTTGAAATTTGTTAGCCTATAGAATATGTATCAGGTGAGGTGATAAGCTACTCAGGATACCTGACTATATTTTATAATTTTATGATTGTCCCGTGTATCTTATAAATGTTTATTCTAACTAAAGGTATTTAAGAACAGACTGGACTAATATTTTTAGACTCCAAAGTGCAAGTAGTTACTTTTGGACATGCAGAAGCATCAATAAAGTTCCTCGAAATAGAACTACTACCTAATGGAGCATTGTTTGCTCGGCAAAAGTCATGATGAAGTTGCTAAAGTCTTTAAGCTAGTGAAGTTTAGTACTATTTGTGCACTTCCATCCTTTCCTGAATTATTTTAATTCCCAAACTGTGAATCTCTATGAAGGCGTAGGATTGCATGTGTTTTGGACTAACATATGATAATATTATTATTTTTTTTCTTATTCCTAATATTAAGGATCAATGGCCAAATATTGTTGTGGCTCCTAATAAGGCAAAGATTTTGTAGGTTTATGTAGGATCAGTAACAAAGACCATTGTAGAGATATAGTTTACATCTGACAGAGCAAAGAAGGATATCCAGTTGATAGGTAAAGTAATGAAGGCAATTCTTCAATTACTGATCCTCTTTGGTGTAATCTTAAAAACATGAAACACTTGAAGTCTCTATTCTAAATAATATTAGCCATTTTAAAGAGCTAAATGAAGTATCAGTTACTAACTTTCTGATTTATTTGCTCTATAAACGTATTATCAGCATGGATTAACAGCATGAAAGGCCTGTGAAAGATTGAAATGAAAAAGGAAAGTATAAAGACTGCAGAATAGCTAAATGCTTTCTTAGGAAGTGTTTCGGAAACTATGAGGGATATGTACAATGAAGTGGCAGAGCGTGTCGTTAGCCTCCTGGGCTTAACGACACGCTCCGCCACTTCAGAAACGCAAGGCTGCACCATATTTACAAGAATGTGGTGCAGCCTTGCGTTTCCCCCTGCGATAGCGCTAAGTTTAACAACTTAACGCCAACACAGGCACCCTTGCACCAGAGTGCAAGGGTGTCTGTGTGCAGGGGAGGATTGGTTATGTGTAGGAAGGTGTCCCTTCCTGCACATAAACAATCCTAAAATGCCATTTTGTAACTTTCATGTGTGCTGCTTCATGCAGCACACATGAAAGTTACAAAATGGCATTTTTTAAAAAGGTTTGTTATGTACAGGAAGGGGCACCTTCCTGTACATAAACAAACCATGGCATTTTGCTTTTTCCATGTGTGCTGCATAAGGCAGCACACATGGAAAAAGCAAAAACGAGGAGAAATAATGCATTTCTCCTCGTTTTGCCAACTTAAGACCAGGATTTTCCTGGTCTTAATTTTGGCGCTGCCTCCTATGTACCTCACCCTTGTACATAGGGGGCAGCGTCAAATACAATGGGTGTTGCGGGCGAACGCCCACCACAACACCCACTGCACGCCCCTTTCACGCTAAACATAGCGTGAAAGGGTGCCTTATGTACAAGGCAGCGTTAAGCCATGTTAAGTGGCTTAACGCTGCCTTGTACATAAGGCAAGGCCCCTATCGCCACGGGAACGTCACAAAAAGTGACGTTCCCGTGGCGATAGGGGCTTGTACATATGGCCCTATATTTTTGTTCGCCAGAGTCCGTGCTGATACCAGCCCACAAACATTTTCAGTTTGATTATGAGAATTTACTTAAAACCAAAACGAAGGAGGCTATTTTTAAGGCACAGAACAACATGTATGCAGTAGTTAAACAGTACAAGGGTGTCGCCTTTTGGTAAGTGGTTACTTCTGGCTTTTTGATGAGGGAATTGTAAGGAATTGTAAGGTATCGTAGAAATTTGTGAACAGCAACAAAGGAATTATATAGCAGAACTATAACAGGTGGAAAACAAGGGTACGGGGAATGTGGAATTGTTTATTATATCACCTGAGATTGTTGAAAAGCTTACTACAGAGTTGTTGACCTAATTAAAACTATAAGACTAGAGATACAGGCACTGACAGTGTCCCCAATTTTGTCATCAATGTGGAAACACACACTACAGTCCGATATTGTCTTAAAGATTTAATTAAATCTGAGAAACCATTGAATATGAGAATGAAAGCGCATCTTAGAAAAATGTTAAGTAAATTTGGCATTGTTAATTAAATTAAGGAAAGTATGCTAGGTGTGGAACACTTAGGAAATAGGGCTTTAAAGGAAATTTTACTTCAATGTTGTTTGATGCTGACAAAATATCTACAGCTGGGAAGAAGTCTTTGAAAAGCCTGTGTGAGGTGAAAAGCAGGTTGAAACTCTCTGTCTGCATCTTGTTTACTTTTGTCCTAGGTTATGTAGAATAAGGCTAATGCGTATAATATAGTTAATCCTACTTATTCACCTACTAACGTTGAGCTGCATTTATTGCAATTAGTGGGAAGAATACAATGTGTTTGCAGCTTTAAAAGACTTGATATACTGGCTCATTGTAACTCCTTTGCCCATCTTTTTGAACCAAACATAAGAAATATCTTAGAAATGTTATAATTGAGAGCAAAATCCATACTGTAGCAGAAGGCAGCTTGTTTTTATATTCGTGTGATACCCTCTGAGTTACAGTGTTGGGAACTATATCAATGCTTGTCTGAAAAAGAATGCATAGTCTGTGATGATTGCTTCATACAACTTTATCTTACAATAACTGTCATTTATAATGGATATATTGATTTTATGATGATCCTGGCATATAATATTGCTTTACAATGTCTGTAATGTTTATGTGGACAAATTGTCTTAATAAACTTAAATGTTAAATACAATACCAAGTGTTCATAGTCCATGGATGGATCAGAATATGCTTTAAGTCAGAGCTAATCAAATCCAGGAAATAACATTAGTCCAAACAGCAGAAAAACAATAAGTAATAAAAAATAATATAATGTGTATGAAGAACAAAGATATTAAACAGCAATCCAATTGCCAGAAATGTATTGGAAAAATGGTCGCCCGTTGAAGAATGAACAAGGATAGAATTTTAGTCACATCTTTCATTTTGGTTGAAACAGATACAAGCAAGAGACTATAGTAGAAGAAATCCAATATTCTCCCCTAGAATAGTATCCATCCTTTTACATAGAAAAAACAGATAATAAAAGGCAAAACAGCTGGGAACCTACTAGAAGAGTTGTTGCCTGAAATAATTTCAAAAGAATTTTGGGAAATCTATTTAAAATGCTACAAAAAGTTACATAGGCCATTCTTCAACACCCTGAGAACAAGCCCATTAGACATGTAGGGCTAGTTAGTAAATAATATGCAATACTTGAAAAATAAACCGCATTAATGCTTACTAAGGTTGCAAATAGGGCTCCAGGTTTAATGGTATTTATATTTTTAACAATTCCGTATTTATTTAGCAATATTTATTTTTTGCTAATTTTATCTGTGTTAATTCATATTATTATTATTTTTTTAATTAAGTTGAAATAAGTATATTTGCACATTTATTTACCCAATAAATATACACTCACAGTTGAATGTTTGGCAGGTTTCAATGCTACCCATAAAGCCATTCGCTCAAATGAAAACGTGCATTTTAGTATAATCTTTGTGCACATCCACAGCTGGTTATATCTCAGTAGGAAATGCTCCACTCTTTTTGTAACTTCCTTCCCTGTCAGCATTTAGAATCAGTCAAAAATGACATATTTTCAATTTTTATCTCTATTTAAAACTAAATGCAGGCAAGAAAATCCTTGTTTTCCCATAAAAACAGGTTAAAATCCTAAACTATGAGCCTAATCATGAGTTTGGTGGTCTGATGGACCACCAAACCCACAGTGGTGGTGCAGCTACTGCCACACCAGCAGTCTGACCACCTTATTCCAAGATGGGTGGTCAGACATCCATGGACCGCTGCTACCTCCAGGGATCCGCAATCCCTGGTGGTCTTGCAGTTGTTTGTGGCCCACAATATGCTGGAGGTGCCTCGGTGGCACCGCCAAGCATATTACAAGTTTCCTCACGACCACAGTTTTCATGGCGTTGAGCCCGCCATGAAAAGTGTGGTGGTGAGGAAACTAAGGGGACCCTAGAGGGTCCCCTGTTGCCTCAGGGGATGCTAGCAGGGGGGCACATGTTGTGCCCACCTGTCTGCATGTACCCCCCTTCCTGCACAGCATGGATTTCACAGTCCATGCTGTGCAGGAATGCGCTTTGGTGGTCCCAAGGCGATGCCTTGCAAAGGCTCACTGTGACAAGGTGGGGTCGAGGGAGGTAGAAAATGAAGACGTCACGGACTGGTGGGCGGCAACACCACTCTCTCCCCCTCTTGTCTCTCCACAACAGGATGATTGGATCTCTCCGTCATTGCCTTTGCTAGAATCAACGGAGGAAATCCGAGAAGGCTCCTTTAACAGGGGAATCCCTTATGACGAAACTCCGCCCCCTCATGAGGTCATCACCTTCGGCCCAATAAGGAGAGGAGATACCACGGAGCCGGTGTGTGTGATCACCGGAGAGGAGGAAGGAGCGGATGGAGAGGACGTTGAGAGTTACAGAGGAAAAGGATCGCTGGAGAAGAGAAGGAGCCTTGGGTCAGAACCATCAGTAGCCCCGCGAGTACCAGGAGGCCCACGACACCACACTTCGCCCAGCCACGCTCCAGGAGGTGCGTGGCTTTCGCAGGTACGGGAACGGTTTGCGGGTTGGATTGGGAGGAGGGAGAGTCCCGCGGAATAAAGCCGACTCCTTCGTTGTCATACCTGCTTGCACCCTACCCTGAGCACCTTCACTTTGTTTCCTAGTGGTGCGTTACGGTTTGCGGTGTTCCCTCACTTCCCTGCCCTCAAGTTCATTACATTCAGCTCCCTTACACGTGTTGTTGTTTTGTTGTTTCCTTCAAAACCCCGGAGCCTCCGAGACGTCGACTACCAGCACGGTGGGAGGAAGACCCGATTAGACCCCGAGGAAGAAGACGGATGACCAGCCGCAAGACGGACCCGGCTCCATATTCCCCTGAGAAGCTGTCGTTTAGGAGAAGACGTGTACTTGGGAAAATAAAACCCTCTTTAACCCGATCTGGTTTCCGGCCCGTTATTGCTACCCCGCAACACTCACATATGAGCTTTAGCATGGCACCGCCGTAGGACCGCCAAAGCAGGAACTCCCAACCTGGATTCCAGTCGGAAACTGGCGAGCGGTCTAAGTACGGGATTGGCGGTGTGACAGTGGGTCGCTGGCCAGGCGACCCGCTGCCACACGGGCAAATTCGTAATCAGGCCCTATGTGTTTCCTATTTCCCCATTGCCTTCATTACTCAGATCTTAAGAGTACTTTAGCTGTGATTGAAAGGGGTTATCTTGATGAAATAAAAGTTTAGTTATGGAAGACTTGCATGATTTCATTTCAGAGTGCAATGGTCAAAGACAAATGTTACAATTCTTTAAATATCTTTTAATATTATCTTACTAGCATGCATAAATATTGAAAGCCCTGGACAAATGGTCAATGTGATAAAATGCACATATAGCTTTAAATCAGAATTTTATGGTTTTTGTATGAATATTGCAATCAAATATGCTACAAAAAGTTTAAAAGAATGGCCTAGTGCTGTATTGTGAAGAATGTAGCCCACTATTAGACAAGCAGGGGAAGATACATTCAGCTCATATACTCCTCCTTCAACCTCCTGCCCTTTTAGAAAGTCCCCATTTCCTGAGATGTTTTGCCAATTATATAGTGGCATAAAAGTACAAATATTGCAAGCAAAGGAACAAATTGATTAAATTAACAACAGGAACATGACTAATGAATTAGAAGCATTGTATTTGTAATGAATTAGAAAAGTAGCATTTATCACAGATACAGTGTTTGCAATTGAAATAAATGTACAAAGGTCCATAAAATAAGGAACCACTCTATTTAAAAACAACTCCAATTGCTAACTTCCACCACTGATGGTGATGTGGAGAGGGTTTTAAATCATATGATGGGGAATTATGCCAGCTTTATCTACTCTGGAGCAAGGCATATAAAAAATGGCAAATGTATTCTATCTAAATGTTAAATTAAAAAATAAGTTGAAATAGCTAGGAATGTATATGTAAATCCAAGAAATCTGTGAGATTGCATAGGAATTTGCACCACGGCTGCAGTCTCTGGAAAAGCATAACGCATGTATGTCTAACCATGGATAAACCACAGTTTGGGGTATTTTGAGAAGAACTAGAAGTTGTATGGGTTACGTAATGATGGTTAATCAACGTGAGGAGAAACAAAGAAAAACACAGGTGCAGGTGTTCCTCTTGCAGAATTAATTAAAGTAAAGTAACTAACTTGTAACCACCTCCTTAAACACATTCATTAACAAAGCTAGAATATGTGGTCAAATTTGATCACTCAATAATTGAAGCTTGGCTCATCGCGGCATTAAACATACATGCTAAAGCTTAGCATTGGTAAACCTTTTGTGTCTAGATTGAAAACGCAGGTGTCACTCACTTTAGTAGCTGTCTGGGTAAAAATCAATCAGAAATAATTTGAGAATTCAAGACACCAAAGGCCCTAACATCATGATAAATCATTTGTCCTTTTCTAGTGCTGTAAAATCTGGTATTACTCAATTCATTGGCATTCATAATATTGAAAGTGGAAAGATGAAATGCTAAATCAATCTTTCAAAGAGTCAAACTTGTAACCTACAGACTTCAAGAGCAAGAACTTAAGTCACTGAACTACCTAATCATGTTTTGCTGACCTGTTTCACCTGCCGTTATATTGTCATGCAGCGAGTTGAATCAGGCAAGCCATTAGATGGAAACGAGGCAGATAGTCCCCTGCCAACATCAAAGACATGTGAACATGATTGGCAAGTAGTACTGTAAATTGCTGGACACTGCCTAGCTCGGCTTGTGGTTATTTTGCAGTTTAAGGTTGTTTACAGGCAGTTCTTGATATCACATCGCAATACCAATTACAAGGTATGTATTGTGTGCCTCATTCGTTCACACCCCATTATTTTGTGCAATATCTCTCCACTAGTGTGCATTTCTCTAACTCCTTAGCCTCTACCTCTCTTCTCTACTTCAAACTTTCTTTCCTATGGACTTCCTCTCCTCCCTCTCTCTCTCTCTCCTCATTTCCCTTTCTGTCTCGAACACTCTCCCAATGTTTGCCTATACATTCTACATTGGTGCCTCATTTTATTTTTACACTTTCTTTCCCTTGACTTGTCTCTCTCTTCGACTGACTCTTTGTCTGTTTCTTTTTTTCTGTCTCTTTCTCTATATTTATCTTTTCTGTCCATCCTCTTTGCTTCTCTGTTGCTCTCCCTATCCTCCTTATATGTATGTTTCTCTCATTGTCCCATTCTCTTTGTCTCCCTCATTCTCTGTCTCTATTTTTTACCATCCGTCCTCTCTGCCTGTTTCCTTCTTTGGCCTCTTGGCTATTTCTCCTCTGTGGCTCTTTCTCTGTGCTTAATAGACCCTACACTCTGATTGTTTATGTGCTTAATTGTTCCTCTTTTATGGCCCATTTCTCTGTTTCTCTTACCCTATGTTATTCTAGCTTGCTATGTCTGTCCTCATTTGTTGAATATCAGTAAACTATTGTTACTCTATCACTCTTTCTCTTTCCATTCCTCCGCCTAAAGCACAGTTTTTCTCTGACACAGTTTGTCCCCTTTACTGCCCTTCACTCTAGCAAATTTCCACTTGTTTATCCTACCTCTCTGTCTTTAATGCTCCCTCTTTAACAACCCATAACTCCTGGATATCTCTCCCTATTAATGATCGGCCCTGCATTCTTACAGTCTCTCTCTGCTTTTGAATATCTGTATTTCTGTCTCTCACTTTGACTCTCCCTCCGCCCTGGCAGTCTCGCTCTCTCTTTCATGGCCCCTTGGGTATCTATTCCCTTCGTGCTCCTTGAATATCTATCTATCTATCTATCTATCTATCTATCTATCTATCTGTCTGTCTGTCTGTCTGTCTATCTATCTCACACACATTACCAGTCTTTGATCTATTACTATTTTTCTTGTTTATTTCTCTTTCTTGTAACTCCCTTGATTATTGTTCTTCTTTGTCTCTCACCTTACTCTCTTCACTTACGGCTCTCGGTCTCTCCTTCTCTCTTTGCCCGTCTCCATACCACCCGTTCACCTCCTGACTTACTATTGTCTTCACTTTTGATTCACTTTGATTGTGTGATTGTGCCTGATAAGGTATTTTGTACCTCAGGAAGTGACTGTACTGATTCACAGTAATCTAAATGGTGGAATGACTCTTCTGAGGGAAGTGCCTGTAACAAATGGAGTTAACTGTCCTGGTGGGACTCTATATATCTGCTTGAGTAACTATACCTAATTGCACGTTGTACCTGATAGGAGTAAATGTACCTCGTGAAGTGATTGCACCTGCTGGAAGTAGTTGTACCCAATGGAGGGACTATAACTGGTGGAGTACCTGTACCTGATTGAATGACGGTACACAGAATCATACTAAATTAGGACCACAAAGCCCAGTCATCCCTTCATTAGCATTTTCCTGCCCCAGAAACCTCATGGAAACTGTAGATTATAGAGCTAGAATTTAGCAATGGATTGTAATGTAAAAGATGACTGGGGAGAGGCAATGGCGCTAAGCAACATTGAGTAAGGATGGAAGTACAGAGAAAGTGCTAGAGAGGTAAATATGAACAAAGAGATAGGGCATGAAATATATAACATTAAAGGGTAGATGATGTAGGTCTCAAGGCTATCGAACATAGCAGTTCCACCTGATTTACCCCGCATATTTATTACACAAGCGTGTCGCTTGAGAAGATTTGCACCTAATTCTCTCCGCGCTGGCGAAGCATGATGATAGCCAACATCAGAAACTTAAAGTCCCTATTATTTGATGTAGGATGATCAGAATTGCACAACTAACAAACATTGGCATAGACAATCGGTATGCCTCCTTTATAATTGTAATGTGGTCGCACATGCAAACAGATATATGCAGATGCTAGTTGCATGTGTTAGCACATTAAAGCCAGTGGTATGTATGTCAATTTCCACAATTCGACACACAAACATTAATTCAAAGTAGAAACATTTAGTATACGTTCCCCTGCCCCAAACCCTTCCTGGGAGGCCAATAACACACCCCAGTGGGGAATTCCTCACTGCACACTCACTCTCAACCAGCTACGCACTATACCTGCCCACACCTACCCCAGCTATCCACCCGAGGGGTCTCCTGGAGCCTCTGTCATGCAATATGGGGGTCCACCAGGAGCCAAATGCCAGGGCACCAGCAGAAGAGGAGAAACTGTGGACCTAGCAGCAGCAGGCAGCTCCTGCCCAGGATGCCACATGTAAGGGGCTGTTTGGGAAAGGATACAAAGAAATGCGAATGTAGAACTTTGAATATAAAGAAGGATATTGTTTTGGGGATTGAGGTATGGGGAAAATTGATTTGGGGAGGGTCATCAGTATCAGGGGGATGGTCAGATATTGAACGGGTTCCTGTTGCTGACAATCAGGTGGTGGTTTCAACAAACAGGCAGGTGGTTTCAACAAACAGGCAGGTGGTATTTGAAAACACAGAAACATCATCTTCATTTTCAGTCTCTCAGAGACTGCACCTCAGGCCCCAATTTTGTATTGGTCCCACCCCTGCCCAAGGAGAGGAGAGCCTGGAAATGTAAGCATAGGTTGCTGCTCAGATGCATTTCCTGGGCAATGGCCACATCTGGTTCTCTTTGCATAGTTAGGACAGGACATTTGTTCATTCAATATGATTAAATGCCCCTTTGATATTGCTCAGATTTCATACTAACTCAAAAGTCTCCTCATACTATATTCCTAAAACCCTACATCAAAAACCGACCTTCTCTTAAAACGTTTGATCTTTCCCTCTCCTTTCTTTCAAAAGACCCTCTCCTTCCCTTTCACCCTGTGCATATCCGCCTCTATCTAGTTATAGCCCACTCTCTGTTTAGAATGTGTGTCTATATAAATCCCTTTTATTGCTTTTCTGCAAATTGCCCATTCCTCGTTTCACAGGTCACAACCTCTGTTTCTTTGACACCACATCCCTGCAACCTATCAACACCTGATATTCATGAAGCCTATCTATTCAACCCACCAACCATGGCTGTGCCCTCAAATACCCCAACTATTGATCAAACCTAATTCCTGTTAATGTAAACTACCAAAAAGAAACTGAAGAGAATGCATGGAATAGTTTAATTGAGAACACAAGACTAATACCTATATCCAAAAATAACAATTAACCTCTTGGTCACTGACTAACCATGGGTTCCAGATTAGCGCCCTACTTGTCATAAAGCGGTAGTAAGCACTATAGAAATTCAATAATGATATAATACAATACTGTACCTGATGAAACCATCTATACCTGATGGAAGTGCCTGTACTTAATAAAATTACTATGCTGTATCACTGTGCCTGATGTGGTAACTACAAGATGTAATCTACTGCACCTACTATGGTTTGTTATGCATTTTCCATAATACTGCTTTAAGCAGTTTACACATACATAAACGGGGTGTCACTCTCATGCAACCGACAATTGTGTATTGTGCCGGGTTAAACCTACACTGTGGAGAGCAGGAGAGTAGATATAGGGGCATATTCTCAAGGAGCTATCTCCGAGTTAACGGCACTTTATCCCAGCCAAAGTCGAGATAAATGTATCACAACATTCACAAGCTGGTGCTAACAGCCAATAACAGCAGTTTACCTGCGAAAGCATCCTCAAAAAACATCGCCACAGATGACCCCTGCAACTATCGCTAATGAGATGCAGAGTAGGCGTTCCCGAGCAAAAACCCGCGACAACACACCTCAACATTCTCAACGAACAGCCCGATCAGCGATAAAACCACAAAACAGGCGTTAAGGTGCGTTAGCAGTTGGAAACTAACACCTGCCCTGACCTGGTGCAAAGTCGGAGCACAGCCTGCACCACAAAATGGAGCCCAGCCCAGAGCCACACCTGAAGGGCAACAGATGCCATGGAGCTACTGAACATGCGTGCCGGACACCCAAGAGGGCCACAACATCCACCTCCACCACCCCCAGGACCACACCCCCCTCTCCTCCCAGCCCCACCATGGGCACCCCCCACCTCCCCCGGACCAAGACACAGCACAACAACTGCATGGAAACATGACCACAAGCACCCGCCTGATGTCCCACAATTGCAACAATCAACATACATGTGCGCACTAAGATCCTGATTCATACATACACCATTGAAAGACCAAACAAAATGTCAAATTCAAATACGTCACCAAACAACTATCCTGAGGAGTTATGGCGGGGCATCCCTGGACAAACTGTGACTCACAGCCTGCAAGACAATACCCAAGATAAGAAGGTGTGTCAGGCACCCATCAAAGGACAGGGAGAGAGAGAGAGAGAGAGAGAGAAAGAAACAGACAGAAAGAGAGAGACTGAACAAGGAGCGCAAGGCCAATCGGGCCCTTGGCTCATGCAAACATGCCAACAGCTGCATGTGTCTCGAACTCTGCGCACCACAAATCACAGGCCTGGCATCAAAGTCAGCGCGAACTCCACATCACAATTAAGACATGCAAGCAGTAGTCAGACGAAAATCAGGAATGAAAGCACCTTTGTCTCAACACACAAGGCCCAAGGCCAACCAAACCCCCGACCTTGGTCCTGAATGCGGCTGGCACACCCTGCGTGAGATACCATACCAGCCTCCGACGACTCCCACACCACGAACTGCGCTAATGAAACACCAACGTGCCTACACCCCACACACACTTGTCCCTGCACGACCCAGACCTGCAAGGGATGCCCTTGACACATTGTCAAGAACTACCCATACGTACAAATGTCGCACACACATACGACTCATTGCCCAGAGCTGTGGCATATCGTCCACCAAACACCCGCCGGTCAGATGAGTGCCAGTGCCACGAGACCAACAAACGCAATGGCCTGCATTCCCGGGCACATGCACAACCCCTGTCACGTGGAACTGTACCGTGCCCGAATGCTGCATCTGTTGGGATCCCTGCCAATGGCAGTGTTGCGAATCAGTTTCCGTCTAAGTTTGCGTCTTGCCTACGTCACCTGCATCCAGCCCTGGTTCCTCTGTCGATCATGCACATTCGAGTGGCCCATGGAGGTCTGCCTATCCAACGCAACCGTAGCTGAATTGGATTATGACCTGACAGTGTGCCCCCTGTTGGCCCACCAATAGGAGTGTCACCTGGATAGCCGTGCATGGGATGCACTGATCCTTGGCGTATGTGCTGGCAGTTGCGCATGGGAGAATGCACAACTCCTCGTGTGCAGTGACCACATCCAGGCGCTCCCCTATTGGGCTGTGTTGCGGATTGGGGAAACGGCATGGACTGAGCACATCTGCCCAGACCAGTTAATGGATTGGCTCACCCTGGTGTTCCTTGAACCCGACAACAACGTACTATTGGAACACATTGCCCATGAAGCTGCGCTGGCATTCATGGACGAGTAGCTACGTCCCTGCAGCCACATCGGATTGTCACCCACAGCACTGCTCCCAACACCTTGTAGCATCGTGGGGAATGAACCCACATCCCACCACAACAGAGGACATGTCTGCCTTCGTCTGGACTCTGTATGCATGTGCATGGAACTATGCGCGTGTACACATACCCATGCAAGGTGATGCAGTTCCATGGTCGGAGCAGCACAGCGTCGTCTGGCAATGTTACCAAGTCGAACACACTGCTGGGGGGAGAGTACACACATGGCAATGTAGC
The DNA here is from genome assembly GCA_963921515.1 of Calotriton arnoldi. Taxonomy (NCBI): domain Eukaryota; kingdom Metazoa; phylum Chordata; class Amphibia; order Caudata; family Salamandridae; genus Calotriton; species Calotriton arnoldi. The sequence goes on from CAWUFW010013608.1 coordinate 267,620, forward strand.
ACGACATGTGAACTTGTCGGACCCTTTCACCTGATCACTGTCAGCAGAGCAGAAAGTCAGTGCAGTCGGGTGGCAGAGCACCATGCAGACCCCATGGGCTGTAAGTCGTGTCCCCTCACACGGGGCAATGGGCATACGCCAAACAACACATGACTCGTCCAGCAAGGCAAGGTGGGCTGAGACCGTTGCCATCCGTGATGATTGGGGTTCATTTTTCCACCCCCATTTCCTGCACCTCGACATGTACCCATGCTGCGTGTAAGTGTCTTAAGCATGTTCCTGCCTGTTGTGGCCGTTGCCTTGTCCGTAGTGACACGCACATGCCAATAAAGTCTACGCAACACCACTGGTGTCTAACTGTGATGAGTGTTGATTAGATTGACCACTCGTGTGCCACAATGAGCATCGTCCCTACACATGGAGGAACTGGCTGACGCATGTACAATGGGGGTGGGTCCCTTCTGACAGCTCCACCTCTGTGAGCCCAACATTGTTTTGGGCGAGTTGCTGGTAGACCTGTGCTCTTACGTGTCTTCAGCAATATGAGTATGGTGTCCAACCTCTGACCATGTTGAGCAATGTTATGAATCATTACAGAATGTGCCCACACAGATGTGTGTGAGTAGGTATGCGACGTGAAGTTCTGTCGTCACATGTGATGTAGGACACCACTTCTGGCCTGCTACCGATTTGGTCATTCCTACACACAGCCCTATTCAAGACATGGACCTGTGCCTACGTTGGGGGGTTGTGAGTTTGTTACTAATGTGCAATGGGGACACAGCCAGTACCCACCTTCACAGTCATCCAATTGGCCATGTGTCTTGGGGATGAACATGCGCATTGATGTCATTTACCAGGGTGTACCTCCTTGTGCAATCATTGTCCCTACATCCAGCCATACTTCGATACGTGAGTGAACATAGTCATGACACATCTGCATGATTTCAAATGTTTTATTCACATTCTGGCAAATGACGGAGAGGGAGCTGTACATGGCCATCCAAGCCCACATAACATGGAAGCCCAGTGGTGGGCCAACCAGAGTCCTTTGGGCATTGAAAATTGCTTTGGAAGAGGGGGAGTGCAGTCCGCAGCAGGATTGCTGTGTAATTGTCAAGCAGTGGAGATATGGCAGTCCGTGTCGGGGTCCGGGTGAATGTCGCAGAGTGTTCCGGAGGTCAGTGGAAGGGGTTGTCCCAGGGCATGATGCATGGGGCAGAGCCAGGCAGGGCAAGCCATATGGAGGTGATGGATGCTACTGCCTCCTTCCTCACATAGTAGTTACCATCCACATCTTACTCCTCTGATACTTCTTCTGTGTCGGGTGTGTCCGGTGTGTGTGGCGGTGTAATGGCTGCATCACTGTGTGCCACTGACACATCAGGGTGCGAAGGCGATGGGGCTGCAACACTGTGTGCCACTGACACATCAGGGGTCGGAGATGTGTGTGTCGAGGTTCCTGCAGCAGTCATCTGGTACAGGCTCAGTGGCAGCAGTGGCAAGATGAGGATCTGCAAGGCATGGAAGATCGCAGCTACATCTCGCTGGTGTTCAGCAGTGGCAGCCATACTTCCAGCCTGCATCGGATCCATGGTCTCCATTGTCCTCCCCATCTGTGCCAACTCTGTGCTGTCATCGCTGGAGACTGTCTGCCTAGACAGTTCTTGTCTCCGAGTAATGGAACCAGCGATGTCAGCCAAGGATTGTTGGTGGCATGGTGCAGACAGTGGGTATCCAATAGGGACTGTAGGTGCTCCCTGATGGGACTTAGACACCCACGTATGGCATCGAGTTTGGCTGCCATGAGGTCGAAACCCAACCGCAGCTGATCTGCCATCTTCTCCTGGCATCCTAACACACGGCGTTTGAAATCCATGTGTTGGTCGTGGGGGTCCTGGGAGGCAGCCTTGGTGATGTGTGCTTCCTGCTGTGTGGTCTGTGCAGGGTGTGGGCTCACTGCGATGCAGCTGGGCTGCCCTGCTCCTGGAGGTGGGGTGAGGAGGCTGTCCACGAGCCGTTGGAGTGTGTCTGGGCAAATGGGCAGGGTGTCCTCTTTATCATCACTGAAGAGATGTGTGGTCTGCTCTGCAGGAGGTGTTGGTTGTCCCTCTGCAATGTAAGGGGAGATGCAGGTTAACAGTGTGTTCCATGTATGTTGACGCATTGTGGATGTTTACATTCAGACTGCATGACGGAGTACATTGTGACTGTTTTGGTGTAGCTGGCTATTTGATGGGAGTCAGTGGACATTTCGACTACATGACGGATGTGTGGTTGTACTCGTACATTATCATCTCACAGTGTCATGCATTGCCAGATGTGATTGGCCAGTTTCTACGCACGAGTGGCACCAGTTGTGTCCTCTGTCCTGTGGTGTAGGGGTTGCACTCTGTCCCACATTGTCGTCAATGTTGATGTACTGTGATTGCTATGTGTGTGTGCTGCATTGTTGGCGATTCGCCCCTGCAGCTCTGCATTGGCAGACCATTATCCCTTTGAGTCGGTGTGCATTTGACTTGTGTGCTTTTCGGGGGCTGGGATGTTTGCGACTTGGGTCATTTGTGCTACTGGAGATATTTGGTACTCTTGTGCATTGTTTGTCTGCAGATGTGTTCCTGACGTCATGGGTCGTAGGTGCACGTTGATGTGTCAGAGTGTGACCGGATCCTTTACAGATGTGGTCCACACTCAGCCACCTCAGTGTCGTCTCGTGCACCATGTCATGTATTGTGACTTCAGCCATGCTATCTGTCATGCAGTGTCACCTGGATTGTCAGTGTGGCTCACAGAGCCGCTGCTTTTCTGGATTCAGCACATGTGCATGGGTAGGTTGTGGCATTGGTGATATGGAGGGGGCCCATTTGTGCACATTGTGGACGGGGGCCTCCTTGGTGTTTCTATGTGTGCTGCAGTGTGCCAAGGGTATCAGGGACATGTTCCACACTCATTGCGGGTGTGCAGTGTGCTGCACATGATTGTGCATGTGTGCCATTGTGCCCATCTGCCCCCGTTCCCCCAGTCCCTGGTCGTTACTCACCCTGTTGCTGTTGGGTCAGGTCATTTTGGGCTGTGTCCAGGCCCCCAACTCCTTGCACCGTCTCCACACTGATGACTGTGGCCACCATTTCCTCCAGCTCATCCAGCTCCTCCTGTGGCGCAGGACTCCCACCTCCAGTCGCCTTTGCTGCCTTCATGTTGGCAGCGAGTTTCTGTTTGGTTTGGCTGTGCACTTCATGCCAGCGCCTCTTGACATCCTCCATTGACCTCCTCGACACTCCGACTGCATTCACTTTGGTGACGATCGAATGCCATATTTCCATTTGTGTTGCCAATGACGCAGTGGAGGTGATGAACAGTTGTTGGTGGTGTTCTATCACCTCCGTGACGGTGATCTGGTCTTCCTGCTGAATAAACCCTGTCTTCCTCTTCTCCTTGCCCTCCCCCGAACAGGGGGTTCCATGCTGGTCCTCTGTGGGGTTTGTGGAGTTCGGCTTGTCCTCTGCACTAGGTCCGGGTGCATCCATGGTGCTACGCAGTTTGGATTGGTTTTGGGGTTGGTTTTTTGTTTGCTTTTATAGTGCATTTTCACGCATGACGCATGGGTATTGCAGGCCTGTCGCTGGTTTTCGCAGATTTTGGTATCCCGCTTTGTGGCGTAGAAACTTTTTGGGCGGTCGTGTTTCGCATTTTTTGTTTTTCGCGTTGGTTTTTACGTGGGCATTTGGCGGGTTGTCATGCTGCTATCGCATGGTGCCGAGGGGTTGGGAATTGGACGTTAGGATGGTGTTATTTTCTCGCGATGGACTGCGATATGCAAGGTTGCGTTAAGCTACATTTGCGATGATTATCACACGTTCTTGTGAATATCCCCCATAGTGTATAGTAGAGCAAGTTCGTGGTCACCGGAGCCCAGGGGTGAGAGGAGCCCTCAGCACCCTTATTGTGGTTGTATTTCACTTCTCAGGTGGGGACCTCGGGCACCCATATTCCCTGCGAGCACTGGTGACTGGGACAGCCAGCCGCACGCTGAGCACAAGGCGATCCTCGGGCGTGTACGAGGGAAGCTGTAAATTACCCCAGGATCCCGTCAAAGGGCTGTGCGCACGGAGGTGACGCCATAAGATGATTTAAAGGTGAAAATGACGCGCGTTCCACCCCTTGAATCTTGGCGACTTTTCTGACAACACTGAACCCTGATGTCTTCTTTACTCTGGAAATTGGATTGGTAGCAGCGGAGGAGCCATGGGTGTGTAATCCTCACCGAGACGATCACTCGGGAGCTTCTGATTGAGTCGTCTTTTTTTTGGTATTTTTTGGCGCCAATGGATCTTGAGAAGTGCTAGATGTCTCAAATGTGCGCTAATAGAGATCTCTGCTCGCGGTTGGATTATTCAGGTAAGAAGCTGCTGAGGGGCTTAACTCAGGGAGCAGATTTAAAAGTCATCAGATAATACCCGGGGGGAAGCGATTTTCATGCACGTTTTATTGAAGCCGTCTGTTGAGGCAAAGGGGAAAGGCATTTGTCGCCGAGTGGTGAGCGGGTAGAGTGACGTCGATGAGGGAGACTTATCAGGTAATGCGAGGGATCACATAAAATGCAATTAAAGTATTACCGCTAGCCGGTGCATTAGGAGAAAGCGGCGAGCGGAAGGGGAATCCTCTTTACGCGAGGACTGAATGCAGAGCATGTTGTACTTTATTCAATTAAAAAAGCAACCTGGCAAGAAACATAGCAGAAGTTTGAGCAGTCAGCCAGGCTGCCCAAGAATGTGGAAAGGCTTTTTTTTAAACGGAGATTATCCTAATGTAATGACTGTATCGGGATTGCAGGAAAGGCCACCCCTAGACGCACACACTCTCTGCTGTGAAGCCCACCCCTTTGGATAAAGAATTTCGGGTGGACGCAGGCAGAAGCCACTCGTGAGGTTGGTACTGTGTCCCTGGATCGCATTTAAACATTGCTTTTTAAATTACCTTTCGACTGCAACTTTTCCTGGCCTCAGCTTCTCTCGTGCCTCATTCTAGTTATGGTCGTTAACACTAGTGATATCTCATATATATATATATATATATATATATATATATATATGCAACCAAACCCCTCCATTGCCGAAAAGAAAGAGGCCACACGGGGAAATTCTCATCGGTAGCCCTTTATTAAAACAGCTGTCAGGCACGATGCATTTCGGCTGGTTTAGCCTTCCTCAGGTGCCGCTGTTATGCCAGGATGCTGCCCCACCCGTGTTTAAAATAGTCCTGCATCCCTCCGATTGGTGGGAGCACTCAGTGCTCCTGGTAATGTGCTCGCCCCTCATGATGTAATGCTGTGCACACTACATCTCCCAGAGTTCATCTTGCCTGGGTGGAGGTTGCGCGGAGCTGGATTCGATGACAAACCTCCTTTCTCAACTGGTGCTGTGCAGGGGAAACACGGGTGACTGGATGTAAGTGTCCTGGTTGCCGTGTGTAAACAAGTGCTTCCTCGGGTCCCCTTACGCTCAAGCCTCTTGAAGTTAGTGTCCACCGGGCTGTGGGTTTAAATTGCAGTGAATAAAACCCCTCGTGTAGTCACAAGCTGCATTTAGCAGCAGCCCTTGTATTCCCTACTCGCTGAGGCGGGCTGGAGAAAAACCCGATCCCTCGGGTGAAGAAAGAGCGTGACAAACGCAGGAGCCAGCAGATCTCCAGCCAACTTGCAGAGCGGGGCCTCTTGTCACGCTTCTGGCCAGCGTGAAAATATGCAGCCAAACCCCTCCATTGCCGAAAGGAAAGAGGCCACACGGGGAAATTCTCATCGGAAGCCCTTTATTAAAACAGCTGTCAGGCACGATGCATTTAGGCTGGTTTAGCCTTCCTCAGGTGCCGCTGTTATGCCAGGATGCTGCCCCACCCGTGTTTAAAATAGTCCTGCATCCCTCCGATTGGTGGGAGCACTCAGTGCTCCTGGTCATGTGCTCGCCCCTCACAATGTAATGCTGTGCACACTACATCTCCCAGAGTTCATCTTGCCTGGGTGGAGGTTGCGCGGAGCTGGATTCGATGACAAACCTCCTTTCTCAACTGGTGCTGTGCAGGGGAAACATGGGTGACTGGATGTAAGTGTCCTGGTTGCCGTGTGTAAACAACTGCTTCCTCAGGTCCCCTTACGCTCAAGCCTCTTGAAGTTAGTGTCCACCGGGCTGTGGGTTTAAATTGCAGTGAATAAAACCCCTCGTGTAGTCACAAGCTGCATTTAGCAGCAGCCCTTGTATTCCCTACTCGCTGAGGCGGGCTGGAGAAAAACCCAATCTTTCGGGTGAAGAAAGAGCGTTACAAACGCAGGAGCCAGCAGATCTCCAGCCAACTTGCAGAGCGGGGCCTCTTGTCACGCTTCTGGCCAGCGTGAAAATATGCAACCAAACCCCTCCATTGCCGAAAGGAAAGAGGCCACACGGGGAAATTCTCATCGGAAGCCCTTTATTAAAACAGCTGTCAGGCACGATGCATTTCGGCTGGTTTAGCCTTCCTCAGGTGCCGCTGTTATGCCAGGATGCTGCCCCACCCATGTTTAAAATAGTCCTGCATCCCTCCGATTGGTGGGAGCACTCAGTGCTCCTGGTCATGTGCTCGCCCCTCACGATGTAATGTTGTGCACACTACATTTCCCAGAGTTCATCTTGCCTGGGTGGAGGTTGCGCGAAGCTGGATTCGATGACAAACCTCCTTTCTCAACTGGTGCTGTGCAGGGGAAACACAGGTGACTGGATGTAAGTGTCCTGGTTGCCGTGTGTAAACAAGTGCTTCCTCGGGTCCCCTTACGCTCAAGCCTCTTGAGCGTAAGGGGACCCGAGGAAGCACTTGTTTGTTAGTGTCCATCGGGCTGTGGGTTTAAATTGCAGTGAATAAAACCCCTCGTATATATAAATAATATCTTCATTACTTTGCAAACTAACCCGAACTGCTGCTGTTGGTGGCAGTTACATTGATTTTCACTCGATGCGAGGCACAAGATGGCTGCCAACACTTCCTGGTTTGAAGTGTTGGCAGCCAATTAGAGCCAAGCTCGTGCTGGGGGGGTTAGGCTCCGCCCACATATATAAACATTTTTTTCCTTTAATATCTCAAAAACTACTGAACGGATTTACACCATTTAACAAAAAGGACTCTTTCTGAACCAAGGGCTACCTTTTTGCCAAATTTGGTGTAATTCCGTTCAGCAGTTCGGGCTGTAGCTTTGTCTAAAGTTTCCTATGGAAATTACCATGGGGAAAACGTGTTTTGGGACCCCCTTTTATTCCCGGCCCCCGCTTCACGAATCACCCCGAAACTTTCAAGACAGGAGCTGACCGGAGCTGATCACTAGTTTTGAAAATTTCGCAAAGATTCGTCAACCAGCGCCAAAGTTATTGGGCAAAGAAAAAACGCTTTTCCTAATATATATATATATATATATATACACACACACACGGAGTCGGTGCCTGTCTTTTGCTGTAGCCAGGATTGGTGATATATATATATATATATATATATATATATATATATATATATATATATATATATATATATTTTTTTTTTTTTTTTTTTATAGAAACAAGGTTCAAACTATAACTACCTACTGCCAACCGCCAGTAGGTAATATATATATTTTTTTGCATAATTTATGCATCACTCTATGCCTGAAAGGGTTTTGTTTTGACTTATACTGGGTGCTCCCTTGTGTCTGGACAAAGCTATACCTCTCTGAGGAGCTCTAATGAGAGCGAAACACGTGTCAGGGGTTGCTTTTATTAATTTCAGGTTGGCTTGGATGGTATTTTACCAATCCAAAGCTGTAATACTGTGCCTGGAGTGGTAAAAGGCTTTGGCCATTTTACAGCTCGGCAAGGATAGCACTGTGCTAATCTTATGCTTAAAGACTTTGCTGTGGAAATGGTAAAAGACTTTGTCCCTTTCTATCTCGGTGTGGATGGCACTGTGCTAATCCTACGATTAAAGACTTTGATAGAAAAGCAGACATTTGAGGTGAGCAAATTTAGAGTGTCGCTGGTGTTGAGAGTGCTTTACATTGGAGCTGCTTTCCACCTAAACTTGAGAACTACCCAGAGTTCTCTGCTTCTTTTTTTGCATAATTTATGCGTCACTCTATGCCTGAAAGGGTTTTGTTTTGATATTTATATATATATATATATATATGTATATATATATATATAAACTTTCAACACAGCAGCTGACCTGACCGCCCCATTAGTTTAAAAAATTTAGCGCATAGTTTCCTCTAACTGCGCCAAAGATATTGGCAAAAGAAAAAACGCTTTTTGAATGGAAACAAGGTCCTAACTATACCTACCTACTGGTGACCGCCAGTAGGTAATATATATATTACCTACAGGCGGTCGACAGTAGGTAGTTATAGTTAGGACCTTGTTTCTATTCAAAAAGCATTTTTTCTTTTGCCAGTTTTTTAAACTAATGGGGCGGTCAGGTCAGCTGCTGTGTTGAAAGTTTCGGGGTGATTCGTCAACTGGGGACCGAGAAAAAGGGGGGGTCCCAAAAGGCTTTTTCTCCATGTTAATTTCCATAGGAAACTGTTGACGCAGCGCAGCTAGAGTCAAAACTGCTGAACGGAATTACACCAAATTTGGCAGAAAGATAGTAGCTCTTGGTCCAGAGTGCACTCTTTTTGTTAAATGGTGTAAATCTGTTCAGTAGATCCTGAGAAATTTAAAAATTTCTCAGATATCCATATATTGACGCGAAGGATCCGGAAACCCTCCCGATCTCGAGCCTGCGATCTAATTGGCTGCCAACAGTTCCAACCAGGAAGTATTGGCAGCCATCTTGTGACTCGGTTGAACAGAGTCACAAGGAAAAAGGTTCAAAAATATTAAAAATAAAGAAAAGGGGGCAGGGTAGAAACTCTAGGCCTGCTGAGGCCCAAAAAAGCATTTAAAAAAAAAAAAAAATCAGCGGGAGTTGCATTGGGTCCGCGAATTTCACCAAAAATGTAAAAAGAAAAAACAATGCACAGTCTCCTGCGTTACGTTTCCTTGAAGCCCCCGAGTGGGCCAGGTGCTAGGGGCAATTATGTAAATACATGCAGGGGCCACGCGGGCCCCCGCAGCCCCGGGGACCGCCACCTCCCTAGGGCTTTTACCCCCCCCCACGCAGCCCCGGGGACCACCTCCCGGAGTTTTTTTTTTAAAAAAGGTGTGGGGGGGCTCCTACCCCCCCACGCAGCCCTGGGGACCGCCACCTCCCAGAGCTAATTTTGTTAAACGGGGGGGTGATGTAATCAGTGTTGTCATTTGAGATGCCATCAATGATGTCATCAGTCAGTGTCATCATGGTCAGTGATGTCACTGACCATGTCATGAGTGATGTTTTATGTGGGGTCATCAGCAGTGCATTGCGGGGGCGAGAGTTATACTAATCTCAGCTAACTATAACGGCCGAATTTCCCTGGTTTTGTACAAGTAAAATGTCAGATTAACTATAACGTCCCACTAACCTTTGTTTTTTCTGAGAATTATGTATATATATATATATATAGATATATATATATATATATATATATTCACTGAAAAAACCATAGGTTTCAGGCACATTATAGTTAGAAATTAGCATTTAAAAAACCTTAGAAATTCACTGATAAAACCATAGGTTTTAGGGACAGTTATAGTTAGTTGGACATTTCACTCGTACAAAACCATAGAAATTCCCCCGTTATAGTTAGTTCAGCTAACTATAACTCACGCCCCGCAATGCACTGCTGATGACGTCACATATTACATCACTCATGACATGGTCAGTGACATCACTGATGACATCACTGATGACATCTCAAATGACATCACTGATGACATCATCCAGTGACTGTGTGTTTCTGTAAAGTTTAAATATGTTTAATATATATAGGGAAAGGCGTATTGAAGAATGAGTGGGTGTATAAGTGTCTGAATGGATGATTTAGTAGGTGCGTGACTGACTCTATAAGTGAGTGATTAAACGTATCTTACTGAATGCATGGGTTAGTGACTAAACTGTGTGAATGTCTGTATCCGTCTGTCTGTTGGTGTGTAAGCGGCTGCATGGGTTTGTGAATAGCTACATGAGTGTCTACATGGGTTATTGATTGGTTGTCTGAGTATCTGTATGGGTGCCTGAGTGTTTGTGTGGGTGGGGTGTGTGTGACTCTGTGCATAGATGTGTGAGTGGGTGATTCACTGGGTGCATGGTTTCAAGAGTGCATCTGTGATGGACTGTATGGGTGGGTGAGTGTGTGTATGGGTGTGTTAGTGAGTGAATGTATATCTCAGTGGTACATGTGTGAGTAACTACATATGTGAAAGGCAGTATATATGTGTGTTGGAGTATATAAATGGCTATAAGTGAGAGTGTGTGATTGTGAGAGTGGCTGTATGGATGAGTGTGTACTTGTATCAGTGATTGTATAAGAGCGTAAGAATGTGCTAGTATTTGTATGAGTAAGTGAGCTGGTGTGTGTATGACTGTATAGGTGAGTAAATGGCAGTGTGATTAATTATTTGCATGACTGACTAGGTGTGTGAGTACCTCTATGGATGAGTGGCGGTGGATGAGTGGCGGTGTGTGAGTGTCTATGTAGGTGTATGAGTGCATATGATAGTCCTGTACTGAGTGACTGTAAGTATGAGTGACTGTACGGGTGAGTGAGTGGATGTGTGTGTAGACCTAAGAATCAGTGAGTGGGTATGTAGTTATTGGTGTTGGAGTGTCTATGGTTTTGAGAATGGCAGTCTGTAATTTAGAGTGGGTGTATCAAAGGTTATATTAGGGTGTGAGAAGATGCATCAAATTATCACATGGATGATGTCATCAGTGATGTCATTTGAGATGTCATCAGTGATGTCATCAGTGATGTCACTGACCATGTCATGAGTGATGTAATATGTGATGTCATCAGCAGTGCATTGCGGGGGCGCGAGTTATAGTTAGCTGAACTAACTATAACGGGGGAATTTCTATGGTTTTGTACGAGTGAAATGTCCAACTAACTATAACTGTCTCTAAAACCTATGGTTTTTTCAGTGAATTTCTAAGGTTTTTTAAATGCTAATTTCTAACTATAACGTGCCTGAAACCTATGGTTTTTTCAGTGAATTTCAAAGGTTTTTTAAATGCTAATTTCTAATTATAACGTGTCTGAAACCTATGGTTTTTTCAGTGAATTTCAAAGGTTTTTTAAATGCTAGTTTCTAACTATGCCTACAGAGGTAGGACATGTGAAGAAAGAAGAAAAACGCACAGAAAGAAGCAAAAGAAATGCAGAAAGAAGTAACAGAAGTCCACAAAGATGAAGAAAAGAGCAGGAAGAAGCAAGACATGTGCAGAAAGAACCAACAGAGAAGCAGAAAGAGGCCTTGTTGCAAAATCATCCTGTGCCCACAACTTTTTCAGACGGGTACTGGTGGTAACTGACTCGGACTAACCAGGCCTAGAGCCAGTGCTATGCTAAAAGACACTTAGAATACAGTGAAAACACCTACATACACTAGGGAACACTATGCGTTGGGTTACCCCTGTCATTAGCATGACCTCCTCTGTAAGGCCCTAGTACATAATAGGTCAGGGGGATTAAAACTTCCTCTTAAAATGCGCCCTGGGGCACGTTTGCACAGTGGTGAAGGGAGGGGGGGCCTGAGGTGACGTGTGCAAACAAGCCCTGTGGCCGTTTTAAGTTGGGAGATTAAGTCCCCTTGAATCCTGAGGGTCCCTGGGGTCCAACTAGCCCACTAGGTACCTCCAGTAAGCGCCACACAGCTGCGTTGCACAGAGGTGTAAAAAGGGGCGTGGCCTGGACCACCTCTCTGCAACGCAGCCCTGTGGCACGCACTGGGAGGTACCTGGTGGGCTAGTTGGCCCCCAGGGTCCCTCAGGATTCAAGGGGAATTAATTCCCCAACTTAAAAAACGCCACAGGGCGTGTTTGCACACATGTCACCTGTGGCCCCGCCCCTTCCCTTCACCACTGTGCAAACGCGCCCTGTGGCACATTTTAAGTTGGGGTATTAGGTCACCTTGAATCCTGAGGGTCCCTGGGGCCCAACTAGCCCACCAGGTACTTCCAGTAAGCGCCACAGGCCTGCGTTGCAGAGAGGTGGTCCGAGGCCAAGCCCCTTTTTACACGTCTCTGCAACGCAGCTCTGTGGCGCTTACTGGAGGTACCTGGTGGGCTAGTTGGACCCCAGGGACCCTCAGGATTCAAGGGGACTTAATCCCCCAACTTAAAACACGCCACAGGGCGTGTTTTCACACATGTCACCTCAGGCCCCGCCCCCTCCCTTCACCACTGTGCAAACGCGCCCCGTGGCATGTTTTAAGATGCTTTTTTGGGCCCTGAGCAGGCCTAGGGGGTCAGGGTGTTTCTACCCTGCCCCCTTTTCTTGTTTTGCGCCTTAGTTTTTCTGTTTTCTTGTGCCTCGGTTACCGAGGCACAAGATGGCTGCCAACACTTCCTGGTTTGGAGTGTTGACAGCCAATTAGCATGAAGCTCGTGATCGGGAGGGTGCGCGGATCCACCGCGGCCATAGATATCGAAACTTTTATTTTTTGAATTTCTTAGGAACTACTGAATGGATTTACACCATTTAAACAAAAGGGCGCTTTCTGAACCAAGCACTATTTTTTTGCCAAATTTGGTGTAATTCCGTTCAGCAGTTTTGGCTGTAACCGTGTCTAAAGTTTCCTATGGGAAATTGATTTTTTGACCTCTATTTTTTGATTTTCTCCGCAACTACTGAACAGATTTACACCATTTAAAAAAGGGCGCTTTCTGAACCAAGCACTACCTTTTTGCCAAATTTGGTGTAATTCCGTTCAGCAGTTCGGGCTGTAGCCGTGTCTAAAGTTTCCTATGGGAATTAACATGGAGAAAACACGTTTTGGGACCCCCTTTTTTCTTGGCCCCCGCTTGCCGAATCACCCCGAAACTTTCAAGACAGGAGCTGACCGGAGCGCCCCACTAGTTTTGATAATTTTGCGATGATTCGTCATCCGGCGCCAAAGTTATTGGGAAAACAAAAAACGCTTTTCCTATGGAGACTAGGTCCTAACTATAACTATCTACTGGCGACCGCCAGTAGATAATATATATATATATATATATATATATATATATATTATCATTATTACCTACTGGCAATAGCCAGTAGGTAGTTATTAGGTAGTTATAGTTAGGACCAAAGTTTCCATAGGAAAAGCGTTTTTGTTTTGCCAATAACATTGGCGCTGCTTGACGAATCTTCAAGAAGTTTTCACAAAACTTCGCTTTTTTTGGTTCAGCTGCTGGGTTGAAAGTTTCAGGGTGATTTGTCAAGCGGGGGCTAAGAAAGAAGGGGGGTCCCTAAATGTGTTTTCCCCATGTTATGTCAATGGGGATTTTTCATTTTTTAACACGACTACAGCCCGAACTGCTGAACGGAATTATACCAAATTTGGCAGAAAGCTAGAAATTGGTTCAGAAAGCATGCTAAAATAAGTCTCCCAAGATGGCCACCGGAGAAAAAAGAGCCAAAATATAGCCCAAATATCACCCAAATGTAGCCTAAGTGTAGCCCAATGACAGAAGTTTGCAAAGTGTTGCCAGATTGGGCTATTTCCCGCACAATTGGGTGACATTTTTCCCATTTGTGCGGGGAAAACCCATACCTGGCGGGGGGCTACTTTTTTGGCTGATATAAGGCCAGTGTGTGCAAAATACTGGCTGGGGCGGCGCCGACCACGACGAGTCCGTGGCGTGCGCCTATCACAGTGGCGCAGCTGTGTTGGCAAGGTCCATTGGCGAATGAGCGCGCAGCGCGCTGACATTGGTGACTATGATTGGAGGAGGACCCCACCAGGCCAGCCTGTGCGCACATGACCTTACCCGTGAGTGTCAACGACACCTGAGGCGGTGGCTGCACGTGTAAATTGTAAGTGCAAGGCTGCAAGTGCACCTGCTACCACTTGCACATGCGCAGCGCTGCACACCCACCAGACCACCACCTAGCTTAGTAGTAGTGTGCCGCGGGATGATATGTGGGTCCCCAGGGCCGTCAATCTTGTAGCGTGCGAAAGTGCTACCAATGACGGCCCTGGGCATCATTTTTGGCCAGCCCCCGTGCGGTTCGTTATAATGCTGGTTGACCACGCGCTCTCCCTTTTGGCGCGCGGGTGGAGGCGGACTGACTAGTAGTCAGGAGCATCTTGTTCTCGTTTCGTCATCGACGTGGTCACTCAGGCAGGCGCCCGCATGCCGCAGCAGGCAGACTTGCTCATATCTGTGGTCTGGTGCCCTGTCACCTCACCCATCCAGTACACTGTACTGCACCGTCCGTTAGTCACTCAGGCTCATAGGCTATACCTGCTGCCTGCGCTGCTGCGCAGTGCACCTCGACGGGCCTGGCCCCTGGGCCCTGCGGCTGCCTGGCAGGATAAAGCTTGCGCACTGCCTAAGGCTGTATAATCCGCAGACCGCATTTCCAATCCGCATTGATCCCGCGGCCAGCCTGGAGGAGGCCAAAGGCCAGGGCAGGGTAGGGACCGACGACGTAGGTACAAGAGCTTGGTGAGTCCCGCTCTGAGTGCCCCCCCCACCGGGCGAAGCAACGGACCGGTCCGGAGTCTCACTCACACACGAGGTTGGACTCGGCACTCGGAGAGACTCGACTTTAGTGTGTGGCACACAGTGTTGGTTAATCTTCTCGTCTCGTCACGCACCGCACGTGTGCACTGGGCTGCCTGGCCTGGGCTGGCTGGCCTGTGTGTCTGTGTGTGCACCTCCACTGTCTGCTGCCACAACAAGTCGCGGCCCAGCCCCAGCCTTCAATCCCTGTCCTTGAGTAGCTGGCAGCTGCCTTCTTCAACTTCAGGAATCAGGATGCCAGGAGTGTACCAGGACGGTTCGGTTGACTGACTGTATCCTGCCCTAATCTAAGTAAGTGACACTTAATTTTTACCTCTCCGTCCAGGCTACCTATACAGTAGGAACTTGTCTAGGTTGAGATTCATGCCACAGAGGGTGTGTGTGCACTGACCAATGTGCGTCGTTCCCAGAATCCCAGGTCATAACTAACCCGTCCCCATATTATCCTCTGCCACACAATTTTTCCAGTGGTCACTCTACTCATTGTCTCTGTCCTTTCACTTTCCCTCCCTGCAGTCTCTCAATACACCTACCCCACAGCCCCTGTGCACATCCGCTGTTGTTACAAACTCTCCTCACAGAGATACGCTATACATGGAGTCAGTCAGAAACTCCACCTGCAATCATAACTCGCTCTCGAGTAGTCTCGCTTCACAGTCTCTCCCTGCTGTCAACATAAACACTCTTCTGCCTGGTTGTCAAAATCTGCACTTCCTTCTTGGGCTACAGGGTGATCTCCCACCCAGTCCTACCCCCAGACAGTACGTTTTATAATCAGCAGCTGACAATGTCTGCCCTTCCCAAGCCCCGAGTTGCCTCTCTCTCTCCTGCAATTCACGCGGAAAGCTCAGGATAGTCGGAGACGGCGCCGCTGGGCCTCGGCTCCTGCATTGCTGCTCAGTCCTCTCCTGTTTGACGTGCCCGTGCTGCCTCCGCCAACGGAGTCCCAGCATCAAACCAAGCCCAGGGTGAGGGTCCCTGCCTGGCCGGGTGCAGGTGCAGCCAACCTTATTTGTTAAAATAACTTCAGGGTGGCTGCTGTTTAAGGTATCTCTCTGGTCTGGTCCCGTTTTCGATATGGATAATGGGTGAAAGTGAAGGACACCACATGTGAAGTTACCCGAAGGCGAGGGGCAGGCCTGTGGAATGCATGTGTGGATGTGAAAGCATGGAACTGCCTTCCCTGTGTTTTTAGTGCCTTTTTCCATGGGACGCGTGTGTTAATTATGCCAAATCATTAAAGGGAAAATATGTAAATTGTATTTTTTTTAATATTGAAATTAATGGTTGGTAGTTTTTTGAAAAAGTTGTCAAAGCAGGCTTTGTGTTTGGGTAAAATGATTCCTTCCTAAAATAGAAGGCATTGAAGTTACAGCTTTAGCACGTGGAGGGAATAACCTAGTTAGTCAGTATGCAAGTGACCTCATGGAGTGTGCAATCACAGCCCATGATGTCACCATGTGTGGCATCACAGTAAGTGACATCACGCGAAGTAACATCAGATAAGATCCCACACATTTGTTTTTATTAGGTATATCATGAGTGCATTAAGCACATTATGAGATATGACAAATTGTGCTTTAGGCTTGTGCTGCAAATGTGGCACAATCCCAATGCAAAATGTGGGGCTCAACAAATAGTACTAAAATTGTTTTTAAAACCCTGCCATAAAGAAATTGGCAACAAGGAGAAGCATGGTACTACATCTGTTATGCTTAATTGGTTGCAAAGTCTGCATTTTCTAATATTTTATGGGGCTAAGACATCTGCAGAGGTGCCCAGTAAATATCAGTGAATAATAATTGGTGAGAACTCTGGAGGTTAAAGTATTTGTCGGAGATATCTCTGCTTTGTGTAGTCCCAGATCTGAATCTAAGTAGTGTAGAAGGTTAATGTGTCTCCTGCAAAGCACATCATGTAATATGCAGATGACAGATTCTTTTTTAATGTAGCTAGGTTAGTGGGCTACTGCTTTGAACACAGATCCTTTTGTTCCTTGCAGTTCATAATTAGTAAGCCTTTTACTATTGCACAGTCATGTACATTAACCCTCTATGCTGCTTTATGATGAGTGAACACAAAATGTTTTCTACTATTGTAATCTGAGCAGTGCCTGTTTCACGTTACAAACTCACAGTGAGGACTGGTCTTAAAAATTAGTGGCATTAAGGCAGGTGCCAGTTAACTCCCTCCCACTATCTGTATATTGAATAGAATGTATATTTGTCCTTAAAACTGTTTCTGAAGACTATTTCTGCATAATTTGAGACTTGCTTCTTTGGGCTGGTTTTTGGGCTGAAACTGGTCTGCGTTGGGCTGAATTTGGGCTTATACTTGAGCGGCTTTGGGCTTGCGATGGATCTCAAAATCTGGCAACACTGTTTGCAAACCACTTAGTGGCATATTTGCAATGGAAGTGATGGAACGCAGTGTTCTTGGCTTAACGCTGCGCTCCGCCACTTCTGCACCATATTTACAACAATATGGTGCAGCCCTGCGTTTTGTCCAGAGCTGGAGCTAAATTTAGCTCCCTAGAGCCAACGCAGGCACCCTTGCACCATAGTGCAAGGGTGTCTGCGTAGCAAGGGAAGATTGCTTATGTACAGGAAGGTGTCCCTTCCTGCACATAAACAATCTTTAAAGGTGTTTTGTAACTTCTATGTGTGCTGCTTAATGCAGCACACATAGAAGTTGCAAAACGTAATTTTTTTAAATGATTGTTTATGTGCAGGAAGGGACACCTTCCTGCACATAAACAATCAATGGCGTTTTGCTGTTTCTATGTGTGCTGCATTGGAAACAGCAAAAACAAGGCGAAGGTAAACATTTCTCCTTGTTTCACCAGTGTAAGACCAGGTTTTCCCTGGTCTTAATTTTGGCGCTGCCCCATAATTACGCCACCCTTGTAAATATGAGCCTACGCCAAAATCAATGGGTGTTGCGGTGGAACGCCCACCGCAGCACCCATTGTCCTCCCCTTTCACACACAGGGGCCGATTCCGATTCAGGCCGGAAAACCTACCGACCGACTCGGTACGGGAATTTAGTCCGACCGACTCGGACCGGCACCGTACGACCCGGGTAGTACGATGAAATGTATGTGAAATCCGACCGACTCGGACGGAATACAAAACGATCGACCGAGCCGGACGGAAACAAGCCATCCGGCCGGAAAATCACGCGAAACGAACCGACCGACACGGACCCAGCTTGAACCCGAACAAAACGTACCCGCGAACTCCGACCCGCGTAGTACGATGCTGTGCGTGCCCGGAGCACAAGCCGTACGACCGACACGCATACAAAACCCAGCCGAAGCAACCCAATACTCTGCGACCGACTCGTACGCCGCATATGAAACCTAGCTGACACACAGCGGGAACGAGTCGGACAAGATCGCACCAGACAACTGCAGCATCCTACTCGGACACAAGAACGACTCCTACATGCACCAAAAACACCAAGGAAAAAAGGGCCAAACAAGCAACCACAAAGCCAATAAATACAGGGAGGAAAAATGGAACAAGGACACACCTCCAACTCCACCTACATAAAGCCCACAAATCCCTACCATGATCCTTTGCAAATTCCACTGACCTGCCAGCCCAGAACACCATCACACAGCAACCACAGACACACTCACAGCTCATACATCACACAAGCCACACCATTACCACACCTACAAATAGCACCCTCACACACACCCAGCTAAACCTACACTCACACCCCCCCACTTGCACACACACACACACATCAATCACCACCACCACCCATCACCATGCCCCCAAAGAAGAACCACAAGTTCCTAGATTGTGAATTGGAAGTCCTGGTAGATGAGATACTCAGGGTAGAGCCACAGTTGTTTGGTACATTGGTACAACAGACCCCCATGTCGCAGAAAACCAAGATGTGGGCGAGGATTGTCGACAGGGTGAACGCACAATCACCATGTTTGCGCACAAAGGAAGACATCCAGAACAGGTGGTATGATGTGCGCAGGAGGGTCCGGGACCTACTCAAAAAGGATTACCTCCTCAGCCAGCACACCGGCAGTGGCCCTCCTGCAAAACCAGTATACCTCAGGCCCTGGGAGGAGAAGGTGCGGGCCATCCTACCACCAGTGAGCGTATACGGACTAACAGACATCCCAGAGCCTGGTGAGTACACAACTAATATACACAATATGGTGTGACAACACACACACATCACAGTCAAGGGGATAGGCAAACCATGCACCCTTAGCAAATACACAGCAACCAAAAGATATCCATCCCAAGATGTGAATGCTAGTCAGACAAACACAATACCTGCCATCTCATAGTGATATGTAACTGTGTCATGACATGTACAAACCTAACAACAAATACAGCAAGGCAGTGGCACAAATACAACCAACAAACACTCCCAGATATTTACCCACCACTAGAACACCACCTCACAGGGAAGCTCACTGAAAGGAAGGAATTCTGTGCATGCTGGTGAAGTTAGTGTAGCCAATAGCATGATGGGAGTGGTAGTCACAGATATTGGTCACACCCACAATTGGCCCATCAACACCACTCTGAACCATGCTCACATCACAGGGAGTGGAAAACAACTGACAAGATGGCTGACACTGGGTACTGCTGAGGGGAGCACAAGGCCCTGCTGGGAACTGTGCAACAACCAACTGCAGGACACCACTGACTGACATCCTGAAAGACAACTTGCACTCCCTGCAATGGAAGCACGTCCCATGGTGGGATATCTGGCTGGGTGGGAAGGAGGACTCACAGCACTGACCATAGTTACAAGCACCTCCCCTCACACACCCCCTCAACACTAACTCCACATAACCCACCTGGGAGAATGCAATGCCTCACATCCTAACAGAATATCCCACAAAGAACCACCACCCTGGGTTATGCTGTGTGAAGCACAGGGACCCTCCTGGGACTTGTAGCCAAACAATTGCCAGGACAACACTCCCAGCCATCCTGTCAGCACAGGCACCCCACCCCACAGGGTAGCAGAGTCAAAAGGAAGGAAGGATGGGCATGCTGGGAAGGGGGGTGGAGGCAATAGCAGGATGGGAGTTGTAGGCACAGATACTGGTCAGCCTCACAATTGGCCCATCAACACCACTCTGAACCTTGCCCACATCACAGGGAGTGGAAAAGGACTCACAAGATGGCTGACACTGGCTACTGCTGGGGGGAGCACAAGGCACTGCTGGGAACTGGGCACCAACAAACAACAGGACCACACTGTCAGCCATCTTGCCATTGCTCTCACACTCACACACAGTGAAGTCCACTCAAAAGGAAGGAAGTATGGGCATGCTGGGAAGGGGGGTGGAGGCAATAGCATGATGGGAGTGGTAGTCACAGCTCAACATCCCCCACGCACATGGCCCAGCAAGCTCACACTGAAGCATGCACACCTCACAGGCAGTGAAAAGCCACTTCAAAGATGTCTGACACTGGCCTCAGCTGTGGGGAGCACAAGGCCCTGCTGGGAACTGGGCACCAACAAACAACAGGACAACACTGTCAGCCATCCTGTCAGCACAGGCACACTACCCCACAGGGAAGCAGAGTCAAAAGGAAGGAAGGATGGGCATGCTGGGAAGGGGGGTGGAGGCAATAGCAGGATGGGAGTTGTAGGCACAGATACTGGTCAGCCTCACAATTGGCCCATCAACACCACTCTGAACCTTGCCCACATCACAGGGAGTGGAAAAGGACTCACAAGATGGCTGACACTGGCTACTGCTGGGGGGAGCACAAGGCACTGCTGGGAACTGGGTACCAACAAACAACAGGACCACACTGTCAGCCATCTTGCCATTGCTCTCACACTCACACACAGTGAAGTCCACTCAAAAGGAAGGAAGTATGGGCATGCTGGGAAGGGGGTGGAGGCAATAGCATGATGGGAGTGGTAGTCACAGCTCAACATCCCCCACCCACATGGCCCAGCAAGCTCACACTGAAGCATGCACACCTCACAGGCAGTGAAAAGCCACTTCAAAGATGTCTGACACTGGCCTCAGCTGTGGGGAGCACAAGGCCCTGCTGGGAACTGGGCACCAACAAACAACAGGACAACACTGTCAGCACAGGCACACTACCCCACAGGGAAGCAGAGTCAAAAGGAAGGAAGTATGGGCATGCTGGGAAGGGGGGTGTAGGCAATGGCATGATGGGAGTTGTACTCACAGATATTGGTCACCCTCACAATTGGCCCATCAACACCACCCTGAACCATGCTCACATCACAGGGAGTGGAAAAGGACTGACAAGATGGCTGACACTAGGTACTGCTGTGGGGAGCATAAGGCCCTGCTGGGAACTGTGCAACAACCAACAGCAGGACACCACTGACTGACATCCTGAAAGACAACTTGCACTCCCTGCAATGGAAGCACGTTCCATGGTGGGATATCTGGCTGGGTGGGAAGGTCGACTCACAGCACTGACCATAGTTATAAGCACCTCCCCTCACACCCCCCCTCAACACTAACTCCACATAACCCACCTGGGAGAATGCAATGCCTCACATCCTAACTGAAGATCCCACAAAGAACCACCACCCTGGGTTATGCTGTGTGAAGCACAGGGACACTCTTGGGACTTGTAGCCAAACAACTGCCAGGACAACACTCCCAGCCATCCTGTCAGCACAGGCACCCCACCCCACAGGGTAGCAGAGTCAAAAGGAAGGAAGGATGGGCATGCTGGGAAGGGGGGTGGAGGCAATAGCAGGATGGGAGTTGTAGGCACAGATACTGGTCAGCCTCACAATTGGCCCATCAACACCACTCTGAACCTTGCCCACATCACAGGGAGTGGAAAAGGACTCACAAGATGGCTGACACTGGGTACTGCTGGGGGGAGCGCAAGGCCCTGCTGGGAACTGTGCAACAACCAACAGCAGGACACCACTGACTGACATCCTGAAAGACAACTTGCACTCCCTGCAATGGAAGCACGCTTCATGGTAGGATAACTGGGCTGGGGGGAGAAGGAGGCCTGGATGGCAACCAAATACCACCAATGCTGGTCATGCACACACCTCAACATTCACATTGACATGCCACAGGTTGGCAGGACAATGTGCTACACCAATATCACTCTCTGACTGTCACAATTTAGGAGAATGCAATGTACAGGCCCACATCCAGAGGTACAGTCACAACTGTCAGGTGTTTGAACAATTGATGCCAGTAGAAACATAACATACAATCTGTGTCTCTCCCCAAAACAGGTGATGATGGGGACACAGCAGCAGACGAGGAGGAGTCCCTGTCCCAGGCTCCGGGGAACACTGAGCTCACTGGTGTGGATCAGCCTCTGCACTCCTCGGATGGCGAAGAACCAGCTGGACCCTCCGGTGTGAGTCATCATGCAGCACCAGCAGGACCAACATCTGCACCCCCTGCACCCACCCCTCCAACAACTGCCAACACACAGGCCACCCCTGCCAACACGGACAGACCAAGGACCACAGATGACAACAGCGCAGGGACCCAGGCCCAAACTGGAGCTGGTGACAACGAGCCCAGGAACAACACCCAAGTGGGCCCACGGTCACCTGTGCGTGCCACCGCAGGTCCTGCACGTGTCGCCAGGGGTGGTGGGAGGGGTGGTAGACATAGGTCGCTCTTTGCAGAGGGGTCTGGACTGCATGATGACCCACAACTGGCACGCATCGCGGATGCGTACCAGACTAGCACCGGAGAGGTCAGCCAGGTAGTGGGGATCCTCAAGGACATACAACAGCAGCAGGCTGCCCATCATGCCCGCTTGGACTCCCACATGTCCCGTGTCGAGACACACATGTCACGTGTCGAGACACACATGTCTGGCATGGAGTCCAAGTGGGACACATTGGAACAACTGACAGCGGTGCATAGGGACATACTGACATGCCTCCGCCAGATCAGCACCAACATGGCCTCACCTCCCTGTGTGCCCACAACATCTGCTGCTGAAACAACTGCACATGCCACAGGGAGGGAGGAGGACTCTGGCAGAGAGTCCCCTGCACCGCCGCAGCCTGCACCTGAGGGTCCCCCCCAAGAAGAGGGGCCGTCCGAGGAGGCCAAACTGAGAGGCCGATGGCCATCTACATCCCCCAGGAAGCCAACACCTGTTCTGGAACTTTTCCTCTGTGTGCAAACTGCACGCCCTGTCGAAGCCAACCCAACTCTCCCACATGACATGGGGAGCTCTAGTTGACCAAATTTATCAGATGACTGTGGACTTTACTCTGGACATTTCAGCTACCAAGACTTCCAAATCACATGGGAACTTTGGATTCCAATTTCTATGTACAGCACCCACCATCCTGTGCACCATCCTCACACCTGTATGTAAATAAACTCACCAATACACCATATCTGCCTCTGTTGTGATTCCAACGTGCTCTCTGTCATGGAGATGGTGATCAGAAAAATGAAACTGTGCATGCTAACTGCTACAGCAAGTCCAACACCGTCATGTCAGTCATGGCGACGTGACACATATGAGGGAGACACACCACTAGGGCCACACAACACATACCCACCAGGGCCATCAGACTCATCACCTATACTGATGTTGCAACGAAATACAGTGGAATGCACAGACACGCCACCTATTCACAGTCAGTGTCAACTAGACTACAGGTGCAGTAAGCAAATGTCAGTCAGATGTGTGACTACAGACAACGCACATCCCAAAGTGAAGCACAGGTTTATTACACATTTGCAACATGTTGTTTCCACTACAAATGCAAGCTAATCCAACCTGGCTGTGGCCACAAAGTCAAACAGTGCAGAAGATAGAAAGTCCAGGGGTGTGTGGCACATCACCTGTAGGGAAACGACTGCTTCCACCTTGGAAGTTGAATCATGGATTCGGGGGATCCAAGTTGATCAAACAACTCCGGCAGCACCCTGTGAAGGACAGACATGACACACAGTCAAAACCACTGAAGAACAGCACAGAACGGCAATACTCATGTCTAATACATGTCACGAGATAACTACACAAAACCAAGTTAGCATGTCAACACTGTTGGGCAGTACAGACCACCTGCAAGGACACATCGCTGCACGCATCCAGTCAAGTAGCACATGGCCACACTCAAACAGCACCAGAGCACCACACACACATATCATGCAAACTCAAATCATTGACATTACAACCCTCTGGAGACTCACATTCAGCTGAAGAAGTTGGTGATGAGCTGTGTGCGGACATCACCATCATCATCATCATCATCTTCACTGGCATCGTGACCCAGGCCAGGATCTTCCACAGGTGGCGGACGTTGGTCATCGTCATCCAGGATGAGAGGCAACTCCTTCCGCACTGCCAGGTTGTGTAGCATGCAGCAGACGATGACAATCTTGCACACCTTTGCTGGGGCATATGGGAGGGCCCCTCCTGTCTTGTCCAGGCAGCGGAAGCGGCTCTTCAGGAGACCAAAGGTCCGCTCAATCACCCTCCTCGTCCGACCATGTGCCTCATTGTAGCGCATCTGGGCTGGTGTCACAGGGTTCCTGAGGGGTGTCAGCAACCACGGCATGTTGGGGTATCCCGAGTCACCTACAGACAGACAATTGCACATTAGCCGATTTGAAAATGTGTGCGGAAAACAACATAGCAGAACACACACAATGGTACAAAGTCAGTACACACCAACAAGCCAGGCACGCTGGTTCGGCATCTGTGACATCATCCTCGGGATGCGACTACTCCTCATCACGTAGGCATCGTGTGCCGAACCGGGGAAACGGGCACACACATGTGTGATGGTCATATCTGCAAGACATACCACCAGAGCATTGATCGAATGGTAATGTTTACGGTTCCGGTATGCCTGCTCATGTGCCTGTGGTGGTATCAAAGCCACATGTGTCCCATCAATGGAGCCAATTACATGTGGCATCCTCCCCAGGGCATAGAAGTCACTCTTGACGTCAGTGAGTCGTTGACGTGTTGGGAAATAGATGTACTGGTTCAGGTATCTCAACATTGCCCCCAAAACATCGCGTAGCACACGGCTGAACATAGTCTGTGACATCCCACCAGTAGTTGCCACAGTGTGTTGAAAGGTACCGGTGGCAAAGAAGTGTAGGGCTGCCATCACCTTCACCTTGGGGGTCAGCGCTGTAGGATACGGCCGGCCAGGCTGCAAATGTGGGTCCAACCGCACTGCCAAATCCTCAATCAGCTGCCTGGTGAAGCGGTACCGTCGGATGCTGTCACGTTCCACCATCGTTGCCAGGTCTGGGAATGGTCGATGGACAGCAGGAGCCCTGCAGTGCATAGGTGAAGAAAGCAAGATTGTCAGTCACCCCACCTATGTGCCGTTCACCATACTCAATTTCACATGATACATCATTTACAAACACAAGTACTTGATGTGTGTGTCGTTCTGTTTGGACATATATGGCACCTACATGGACATCATCTAACATCTCTGTTCAACAAGTGTTGACAACAGGTTCCAGGGTGTGCTATGGGAAACCATTAGGCTGTGTCACAGTACCCATTTACTGCTCTCACGTTCCACACACATACCACAGTGACATGTCTGGACAGATGCTCCACAGGCATCACAGCTCATTGACAGGTAGATTCCCAGGGACCCTGTCTTGCCACATGGACACTGGCATGACATGGCGTATCATGTACACGTCAGGAAAACAAACATGACACCCACAGGTAGTGGCCCCTGTAGCCTCTGCAGGACAGACATGGACGTCTGTGACACACACACACACAACATCAAAGTTCATGCACAAACCACGTGGATGTGGAGACTGTCTCCCATTGTGCACATGGAGTCAGAGACATGTGAAACACAACATGCACACAGACTGCGGAGGGACATCACTATTGTGGCAATGGGCCACCCTGTGACGTACATGCCTTCCCACATGTGAGCCTGGGGGTATGTGACATGTCATACACATACACAACCTGGAAATGTGACAATGACACATGCTCAGAAATGAAAAGTTGCACACCACAGTGGTCAGGTGCACAACACACAAAGGACCCTGTCCCCATGAACACGTGCACAGCCTGGGTGTGTCTGCCCCCAAGTGCCACCCCAAAACCACATGTTCACCCCCATACCACAGATAAGGTTATGCTGCCACACATGCCTTAGATACAGTGTGGACTGGGTGTGGTGTTGTAGGTGTGCCCCTGAGTCCCTGGAAAGTAAATGTGGCTGGCATAGGTTCACCAGTGACCAGCATGGTGACATATGCGTGTGACCTGTCCAGGGACGCGTTGTACAGCAATGGACCGATCGGTGTGCCCGCACGGCCCATTGCATTGTATGTGAGCGGGTACGCGTTGTATCCCGGGTACGCGTTGTACAGCAATGGACCGATCGGTGTGCCCGCACGGCCCATTGCATTGGATGAGAGCGGGTACGCGTTGTATCCCGGGTACGCGTTGTACAGCAATGGACCGATCGGTGTGCCCGCACGGCCCATTGCATTGGATGAGAGCGGGTACGCGTTGTATCCCGGGTACGCGTTGTACAGCAATGGACCGATCGGTGTGCCCGCACGGCCCATTGCATTGTATGTGATTGGGTACGCGTTGTATCCCGGGTACGCATTGTACAGCAATGGACCGATCGGTGTGCCCGCACGGCCCATTGCATTGTATGTGAGCGGGTACGCGTTGTATCCCGGGTACGCGTTAGTACAGCAATGGACCGATCGGTGTGCCCGCACGGCCCATTGCATTGTATGTGAGCGGGTACGCGTTGTATCCCGGGTACGCGTTGTACAGCAATGGACCGATCGGTGTGCCCGCACGGCCCATTGCATTGTATGAGAGCAGGTGCGCGTTGTATCCCGGGTACGCGTTGTACAGCAATGGACCGATCGGTGTGCCCGCACGGCCCATTGCATTGGATGATAGCGGGTACGCGTTGTATCCCGGGTACGCGATGTACAGCAATGGACCGATCGGTGTGCCCGCACGGCCCATTGCATTGTATGTGATTGGGTACGTGTTGTATCCCGGGTACGCATTGTACAGCAATGGACCGATCGGTGTGCCCGCACGGCCCATTGCATTGTATGTGAGCGGGTACGCGTTGTATCCCGGGTACGCGTTGTACAGCAATGGACCGATCGGTGTGCCCGCACGGCCCATTGCATTGGATGAGAGCGGGTACGCGTTGTATCCCGGGTACGCGTTGTACAGCAATGGACCGATCGGTGTGCCCGCACGGCCCATTGCATTGGATGAGAGCGGGTACGCGTTGTATCCCGGGTACGCGTTGTACAGCAATGGACCGATCGGTGTGCCCGCACGGCCCATTGCATTGTATGTGAGCGGGTACGCGTTGTATCCCGGGTACGCGTTGTACAGCAATGGACCGATCGGTGCGCACGCATTGGCTGGGGCCTGGCATGGCAACGGACGCGTTTTCGTGGCTCCAACGAGTCTGATGCAGGGAATTCAGTTGGCCAGCCACAACAATGTTGCTAAATCATGGAAGTAATGAATTTGAAGATTTGAATGATGCTGTGGGCGTGTATTAGTGCTGCTATTCCATGGATTGGTCAGATTCAGAAGATGCAAACGACTTGGACCTATCACTTTGGACACATGGGACTGTATCTGCCTCTGCAGCACACATATAATGCTGCCTGTTCCCCTGAGAGCTCACTTGCCTGCACTACATGCTCCAGGACGACATCTGCCAACTACACTGCTGCTGTCTCTGCATCCTCTGGCTACTGCAATGGCACGTACTGTGGAGAGAGCCCCGGCCTTCAGCCTTGAGGAGAACCAGGCCCTGCTGGACAGCCTCCTTCCACAGTACAGCAAGCTGTATGGGAAACCAGGGGAGCAGGTGAGTGTGCTTTCCACTGCCTTACCAATTGTGCATGTTGTCTGAGTAGCAGGACTTACAGTGTGCACACCACTGGCTAGCATGCTCACTGAGTAGTTGTCACACCCCAAAGTGTGTAGTTACATGCACTGAACAGGTACAGTGCAGTTACAGTGCATTCCAACAAGGTTTACTCCCCATGCAATTATACCATGTAGTAGACTGCTGGCAAACTGTTCATAGCCATTGTTGCACTGCTTATGTACATCAGATGCCCCTGTGATTGAGACATGTATATCCAACTGTGTGATGCACGGATATGTTGCATGTGTAGTAATGGCCTTCTCACTTTGTCATCCTCACAGGTTGATGCCCACCAGAAGCAGGAAATCTGGCTGACCATCGCCCGGGAAGTAAGATCCGTGGGGGTCTACAGGCGCAGGATCCGCAACTGCCAGAAGAGGTGGCAGGACCTTCGTGGCTGGACCCGGAGGATCGCAAGGGTCCAGCTGAAGCTGTCGCCTCCTCGCAGGAGGGGCGGACACCGGACCCTGACCCCCCACATGCTCCGGATCCTGGCGGTGGTCTTCCCTGACCTGGATGGGCAGCTGAAGGCCAGACAGCAGCAAGGAGGGGGTGAGTCCATGACTGCACTGTGCACTTTGTCTGACATGCTATGTGCCCTCCTCTGGCCTGGTGAAACTTCCACTGTACATCAGTCATGTGGTCCAGGACCCATGTCCCTCATTTGTGACATGCCCACTTCTCCTCTGATACGCATATGTGTGGCCCTTACAGTCAGGGAATTGTGTCACTTGGGGACTGTGTCATTGCATTTAGCTTTGCTCAAGGTGGGGGACAGCATTTGTTCCCGTGACTATGTTGTGGGATTCATGGGTGGGTCAATTGCTTACACAATGCCTGAGTTCTGACATGTAATCTGGGTGTAACTTTGATATGTGGTCCACTTGCTGATCGGAATCACCACATGTCCCTGGGGAATTTGGCACACACCCATGCTGCCGGTGGGAACAATGTTTGGGCCTCAGGAGTATGTGTATCAAGTGTGTCACACGTGCTTAGCCACCTGCCTACTGTCCAGGACTCATCCCTCTTACAGGTGGGGCTGGACAGTCCTGCCTACTCCAGGGCATACAATACACTCTGTACTCCCACTCCCGTGTACCATCTGGCATGTTGTGATCAGTGAAATGTTCCCTCAGGTGTCTGCCTCTGTGTCATTGTGCTGTGACCTCGTTGTCAGGACTACTGGTATGTTTTTCGGTTAGGGGTCAGCATGCCAGCGGAGATGTGACCATGATAGACAATACTTCTTTGATGTATGGGTTTCTGATCACTTGACTGTGCACACAGGTGTATGCGACTGTGACTTTCAGGCAGCTGTTTCTCATTCACAGCACACTGTGAGGTGCTCATGTTCAGAGAGTTGTGTTTCATGTCCCCCATATGTCCAATTGGTATGACGTGGACAAATAGTAGTTCTGATGATGTGGTTTATGGGGCTGGACATGTGCACTTGTCAGTTACATAACTTGCATTCCCCATGTCCTAGGATTGTGACACAGTGCAGACTGTTGTTGGCTGGCTGCCATGGCCATGTGACTGGAGACAGTGATGTATGACTTTGCACGCATGCCTGTGTCATGGCATTAAACTTCCTAAGACTGATCCTGCAGGGGAGTGACATGTGCAACATGCACCCCATTGTGGCATTGACTATCCGGACATGGGTGCATCATGGTGTCTGGTGCTGGTATGCATCACATGCATTTCTATTAAGACTCTGGCCATCCCTTCATCCGGACACCTGCACTGACTCAGTGGCAAGAGATGTGTTGTGTGCATGTTCACATACTGCACCGTGTTCCCTGCAATGTCCAACAACTGTGTAGGTGGTGCATGTGTCCACACTGGGGTCTTACCATCAGACAGGCACCAGACAGATGTGTGCAAGTGCAGGAGGGGTGTGAGTCCCATGGTTGACCATCAGACTGACAATTGGCTTCCCCGAATCTGTGTGAGGACTTTAGGCAATGTTCAACTAAAGATGCCAGGGCTTGCTCTGTGATGTGCTGTATTTACTGTGGTGTGTGCGGTCAGTGCAGGTGACTGATGTTTGTCTGTTTCCCTAATTGTTTGCAGATACATCCATGGCCACAGGAGGGGACAGCTCCACGGACCAGGAGGAGCAGCGGAGCCAGACTGGGTCAGCGTCCGACGAGTGGTCAGAGGGACCCAGTGGCACAGAGGGCGAGGGGAGCCACACCGAGGAGTCCTCAGCACCATCCACCTCAGCTGAGGACCACAGCAGCTCGGAGGATGACTCCCTTGTGGAGGCGGGTGTCAGCAGCCACCACACCCCAGCTACTCTGTCTGGCCCAGCCACCACCACCACCACCACCGCCCTCCCATTGGCTCCCATTCCTGAGGTCCGTGGAGGCTCCCGTGCTCGGGAGCGTGTCTCCTTCGTGCCAGGCACCGCACCCCCTGCCCTTGTGTCCCCTGCTGCCCTGAGTGAGGAGTCTGTGTACCTCCTTCGGCAGCTCCATGTAGGGCAGACAGCAATGCTGACTGTCCTCCATGCACACACCACTCTGTTGACACAGCTGGTGTCGTTCATGGAGGGCATCTCAACGGGTATGTCTGCCCTACAGAGGAGCAATAGGTCCATGGACTCCTCCCTGATGGCAGCAGTGTCCCTCCTCCAACAGTCCCTCACCCCTCCCACCTCTGCCCCATCCACACTTCCTACCACCCTACCTGTCCAAAGCACATGCACACCTGCACATTCACCCAAGCACACAGACACGAGCAGCACAGACACACCCAAGAGAAAGGCAAGACGTGCACACAAGCATCCTCAGGGGACTGATACCACAGACACAGGGGATGGGGAACACACACACACACAGGCATCCACATTCACTCCGCAGTCCTCCAAATCCTCTCCCTCCAAGACCCCTTCCCTTGCCTCGCCTGCTACCCCACCTACACAGAAGATCTTCCTGTGTGACCTCGGCCTCTTCCCTCCGATCCTGCTGATCCAGCATACCGGGGGAAGAGGAAGTCCACCCACACAGAGGGGAGTGCCCCTCGCCCCCGGACACCCTCCCCCAGGCGCAGGCAGACACAGGACCCCATTAGGAAGTCCCCCCGGACCAGGAAGAGCAAGACCCCACCACCACCACCACCACGCAGCTCCACCACCCAGTCTTCTCCTCCATCCCCCAGGCCACCACTCCACAGGTTACCCTGCCCCAGGTTCCGCCACACACCGATACCGCATCCCCAGACTGCTTAGGCCCTCCCCCCCTGCCACTTGCTCTTCCACCCCCAACCCAGACGCTCTGCCTGTTAGTGGCACTGGTGTGGGGACCGGGTCCCCCCTCTGTCCTGCCCACCTCATCTGCCCTCCCTTCCACTCCCTTGGAGTTATGCACTGCAGTGGAGTCCACAACCACCCCGTCTGACTCGGGCACTGCAGTGGGGACCCAGTCCACTTCATCAGACCAGCCCACTGCAGTGGTTGCAGCACCCACACCAACTGACTTGTGTAGCACGGTGGTGCTGGCCCCCGCTGAGTCAGACACCTCCACTGCAGTTGCCGGTGACACTCCTGCACCCACCACCCCTTCACTGCCTCACTCTGCCATCCCCTGATCCTGTCCCTGCGGTGCCTGGCCTGCCCCTTGTATGCCCCTCCAAGGGGGATGTCCCCTGTCCCTACCAGTGCAGGCAAGCAATGGGTGACCTGTTGACACTTATCACCCTGTTGGGACTGTGTTTTTGGACTGGCCATTGGCCTTAGTTACTTTTGGACTTCGGATTTTTCATTTGGATTTGCTGAATAAAGCCTCTTTTTGTTTCATTTAGGATTTTCTTTCGATGTACATGATGTAGATGAGTAGCATCCTGCATTTGCAGTTGTAATAGTGTTCAGATCAGGAAAATGAAGTGTTGCTGTGATGGACTCCATGTGGTCCATTGCATATGTGTCCTGTTGTAGTGTGGATCTATGGCATCCTTTGCTGCAGTCTGAGGTTGTGATGTTCAGCAATTGACACAGGGATGTACGTTTAGCATTTGTAAATGAACATCTTTGTCTTCCACTGATGCACATCTGGTGGGCTTACCACTCTTCAATGTTCCAATTTCCCTGACTGTGTGCCCATCTCCACTGGACATGCAGTTTTGCACATCAATGTTGAAGGACTCATCTGTGTATACAGTACAACTGGATTGCCACGTGTTTTGGGTGTATGCAGATGACTGACGTGACACTCCCGTACCCAGGCTGATGTGAGCAGAGGCTTCTGTGTGTTGTAGTTGTTGACTCACTGACGGAGTGTCCTGCTGACATGTTTGAGTCGTGCACAGACAAGGTTTGGCACAGCGGACCTTCCACAGGAGTGAAGTGCCCTCATGGCAGTGTGTAATCCGGTGACATTGCGTGTGCCCGTGTTGTGTGTTGTGTGAGTATGTCTGTGCATGTTCCCTTCCCTTTTCATACACAGGCTGTGTCCCTAGGGATGTTCCTGTTTGTGATGCTTGCAGAGTTGGTCTGTGTTCATCCAGCATCTTGGACCTGGTTTCACCGTGATGTGGGTGCATGGCAAAATAATGTTCATGAGGTTGTCATCCCAGGTTGTCTTTGTTGTCAGGGCTGGGGATGTGGGCAAACGCTGATGGGACACATTCAGGATTCCCCTTGGCACTTGTTGTTTACACAAGTAATGTGATTTAGAGTTTGTGTTAGCTTTCAGTGATTGTGACACGTTGTGTGTGTGACTGCTGCCACTCCTCTGGGTCAGAGCTGCAATGTTGGAAGTTGTGTACGTGTGTTCTTTGTGTGTCACCTTGGCTTCTTCGTTGGTGTGTGACTATGGCCAGGATCCCATTGTTTGTGGTGGATTTCACATCATGCGCATGTACGGCGTACTATGCTGTGTGTCAGACATTGACGAGTCATGTTGACTGGGCATGTGTGATGGGTTTCTGCACCTTAGTTCCCCCCACCACCCCTGGGATTGTCATGGGTGCATGTGCAATGTCACCAGTCCATGTGAGCTTCACTGCTGCACATTGGTGGAGATCAGGGTGTGTGGTGTTGAGTGTGCAAATGTGAGTTGTTGCACGGCTAGACCCCTACCTCCATATTGGCCTTGGCTGGCAGGCCGTGCTGATTGATTGGAGCTTGTGTAGGTGTGATGGTAGTTTGTTGCTCAGGACACATGGCTGTGGTTCACAGTGTGAACGACATCTACCTTTGTCATCACAGTGGGATTGTCATGCAGGCTAGTGTCAGCACAATGTGGGGTCCCTGGGGGTAGTGCTGTGGTGGGTCTGTCTCTTGCTGTGTTAGTTGCTGTTCCTACAAGCTTGTGTCACATGTGTAATTTGGGCTCCCTCTCATCTAACAATGCCTGATTGCCCACATAGGGGAATCCAATCCATGAGTTACTTTTGTGTGGCACTGTATACACATCTGTGTAATTAGGATTCAGGCCTCCTCATGTGTTGTGTGGTTGCCTGGGGACACTGGCACACCCCCCATCACCTGTTGTGTTTGATATGCAGTGTGAGTCTGCCTGTTTGTGTTTGTGCATTTGCACCACTGCATTGGCATTTCTGTTGTGTGCCATTGGCTGTATGTAGTTTGGTGGCTTTCCCCTGCTCTCCCTGGGACTCCTAGGTCATCAGTCAGCACAATGATCATGGTTTGTATGTCCCATTGATGCCATGGTATGGTATTTGTTCACCTGACATCGACAGTCTCCACAGGATATCAACATTTGTGTGTCCATTGGTGCAGATATGTGGCTCAGCATTATGATGGTCACTTCTGTCATTGTGTTATTTGTGAATGTTGACAATGTGGTCCCCCATGTGTGATGTTTGTATGCACATGGCCAAAACGATGTTTCTGTGACACTGCACTGTTTGCCTCGCCCAATCTATGTTGCTATGGGACACATGCACTACTATGCCACTGATGTTTTAGTTGTTGTGGGACCAGGATTCATCCATACAGTTTGGCTTTGGCAGCTTTTACCATGCCTACACTTACCTTTTGGTGACTGTGGTGATGGGGCTTTAGGCCCCATTGCCACACTGTTCAAAAGGTGCATCAGCCATGGACCCCACACTTACCTTTTGGTGACTGTGGTGATGGGGCTTTAGGCCCCATTGCCACACTGTTCAAAAGGTGCATCAGCTATGGACCCCACACTTACCTTTTGGTGACTGTGGTGATGGGGCTTTAGGCCCCATTGCCACACTGTTCAAAAGGTGCATCAGATATGGACCCCACACTTACCTTTTGGTGACTGTGGTGATGGGGCTTTGGGCCCCATGGACCCCACACTTACCTTTTGGTGACTGTGGTGATGGGGCTTTAGGCCCCATTGCCACAAGGTTCAAAAGGTGCATCAGCCATGGACCCCACACTTACCTTTTGGTGACTGTGGTGATGGGGCTTTCGGCCCCATTGCCACACTGTTCAAAAGGTGCATCAGCTATGGACCCCACACTTACCTTTTGGTGACTGTGGTGATGGGGCTTTAGGCCCTATTGCCACACTGTTCAAAAGGTGCATCAGATATGGACCCCACACTTACCTTTTGGTGACTGTGGTGATGGGGCTTTGGGCCCCATGGACCCCACACTTACCTTTTGTGACTGTGGTGATGGGGCTTTAGGCCCCATTGCCACACTGTTCAAAAGGTGCATCAACCATGGACCCCACACTTACCTTTTGGTGACTGTGGTGATGGGGCTTTAGGCCCCATTGCCACACTGTTCAAAAGGTGCATCAGCCATGGACCCCACACTTCCCTTTTGGTGACTGTGGTGATGGGGCTTTAGGCCCCATTGCCATACTGTTCAAAAGGTGCATCAGCAATGGACCCCACACTTACCTTTTGGTGACTGTGGTGATGGGGCTTTAGGCCCCATTGCCACACTGTTCAAAAGGTGCATCAGCCATGGACCCCACACTTACCTTTTGGTGACTGTGGTGATGGGGCTTTAGGCCCCATTGCCACACTGTTCAAAAGGTGCATCAGCTATGGACCCCACACTTACCTTTTGGTGACTGTGGTGATGGGGTGTTCCACCCCATTGCCACAGTAGCCATGGTCGGCTTGCATTGTGGAGGCCACCCACATTTATGTGTGACACATGTGATAGTGGGTCACATTGTATGTTCAATGTCATGTTCAGTGTTGTAGGCATTTGACACAGACTACACACGCTTGTCATGGTGTTTGGGTGGATGTAATTTTCTGTGATTCCTCATGTGGGAGTATGCTGGTTGTGTCATGCATTACCCATCCTATGAGTAGGGGTGGTGGTAGTGATAGGCATCCAGGCCCCCCTGAGTAGGGGTGGTGGTAGTGGCAGGCATCCAGCCCCCCATGAGTGGGGATGGTAGTAGTGATAGGCATACAGGCCCCCCTGGGTAGGGGTGGTGGTGGTGGCAGGCATCCAGCCCACCATGAGTGGGTATGGTAGTAGTGCTAGGCATCCAGCCCCCCATGAGTAGGGGTGGTGGTAGTGATAGGCATCCAGGCCCCCATGAGTAGGGGTGGTGGTAGTGGTAGGCATCCATCCCCCTAAGGGTGGGGATGGTAGTAGTGATAGGCATCCAGCCCCCCATGAGTGGGGATGGTAGTAGTGATAGGCATCCAGCCCCCCATGAGTGGGGATGGTAGTTGTGATAGGCATCCAGGCCCACATGAGTGGGGATGGTAGTGGTGATAGGCATACAGGCCCCCCTGGGTAGGGGTGGTGGTGGTGGCAGGCATCCAGCCCCCCATGAGTGGGGATAGTAGTAGTGATAGGCATCCAGCCCCCCATGAGTAGGGGTGGTGGTAGTGGTTGGCATCCATCCCCCTAAGGGTGGGGATGGTAGTAGTGATAGGCATCCAGCCCCCCATGAGTAGGGGTGGTGGTAGTGATAGGCATCCAGGCCCCCATGAGACGGGGTGGTGGTAGTGGTTGGCATCCATCCCCCTAAGGGTGGGGATGGTAGTAGTGATAGGCATCCAGCCCCCCATAAGTGGGGATGGTAGTAGTGATAGGCATCCAGCCCCCCATGAGTGGGGATGGTAGTAGTGATAGGCATACAGGCCCCCCTGGGTAGGGGTGGTGGTGGTGGCAGGCATCCAGGCCCCCATGGGTAGGGGTGGTGGTAGTGGTTGGCATCCATCCCCCTAAGGGTGGGGATGGTAGTAGTGATAGGCATCCAGCCCCCCATAAGTGGGGATTGTAGTAGTGATAGGCATACAGGCCCCCCTGGGTAGGGGTGGTAGTGGTGGCAGGCATCCAGCCCCCCATGAGTGGGGATGGTAGTTGTGATAGGCATCCAGGCCCACATGAGTGGGGATGGTAGTGGTGATAGGCATACAGGCCCCCCAGGGTAGGGGTGGTGGTGGTGGCAGGCATCCAGCCCCCCATGAGTGGGGATGGTAGTAGTGATAGGCATCCAGCCCCCCATGAGTAGGGGTGGTGGTAGTGGTTGGCATCCATCCCCCTAAGGGTGGGGATGGTAGTAGTGATAGGCATCCAGCCCCCCATGAGTAGGGGTGGTGGTAGTGATAGGCATCCAGGTCCCCATGAGTAGGGGTGGTGGTAGTGGTTGGCATCCATCCCCCTAAGGGTGGGGATGGTAGTAGTGATAGGCATCCAGCCCCCCATAAGTGGGGATGGTAGTAGTGATAGGCATCCAGCACTCCATGAGTGGGGATGGTAGTAGTGATAGGCATACAGGCCCCCATGAGTGGGGATGGTAGTAGTGATAGGCATACAGGCCCCCCTGGGTAGGGGTGGTGGTGGTGGCAGGCATCCAGCCCCCCATGAGTGGGGCTGGTAGTTGTGATAGGCATCCAGGCCCACATGAGTGGGGATGGTAGTGGTGATAGGCATACAGGCCCCCCTGGGTAGGGGTGGTGGTGGTGGCAGGCATCCAGCCCCCCATGAGTGGGGATAGTAGTAGTGATAGGCATCCAGCCCCCCATGAGTAGGGGTGGTGGTAGTGGTTGGCATCCATCCCCCTAAGGGTGGGGATGGTAGATGTGATAGGCATCCAGCCCCCCATGAGTAGGGGTGGTGGTAGTGATAGGCATCCAGGCCCCCATGAGTAGGGGTGGTGGTAGTGGTTGGCATCCATCCCCCTAAGGGTGGGGATGGTAGTAGTGATAGGCATCCAGCCCCCCATAAGTGGGGATGGTAGTAGTGATAGGCATCCAGCCCCCCATGAGTGGGGATGGTAGTAGTGATAGGCATACAGGCCCCCCTGGGTAGGGGTGGTGGTGGTGGCAGGCATCCATGCCCCCATGGGTAGGGGTGGTGGTAGTGGTTGGCATCCATCCCCCTAAGGGTGGGGATGGTAGTAGTGATAGGCATCCAGCCCCCCATAAGTGGGGATGGTAGTAGTGATAGGCATACAGGCCCCCTTGGGTAGGGGTGGTAGTGGTGGCAGGCATCCAGCCCCCCATGAGTGGGGATGGTAGTTGTGATAGGCATCCAGGCCCACATGAGTGGGGATGGTAGTGGTGATAGGCATACAGGCCCCCCTGGGTAGGGGTGGTGGTGGTGGCAGGCATCCAGCCCCCCATGAGTGGGGATGGTAGTAGTGATAGGCATCCAGCCCCCATGAGTAGGGGTGGTGGTAGTGGTTGGCATCCATCCCCCTAAGGGTGGGGATGGTAGTAGTGATAGGCATCCAGCCCCCATGAGTAGGGGTGGTGGTAGTGATAGGCATCCAGGCCCCCATGAGTAGGGGTGGTGGTAGTGGTTGGCATCCATCCCCCTAAGGGTGGGGATGGTAGTAGTGATAGGCATCCAGCCCCCCATAAGTGGGGATGGTAGTAGTGATAGGCATCCAGCCCCCCATGAGTAGGGGTGGTGGTAGTGGTTGGCATCCATCCCCCTAAGGGTGGGGATGGTAGTAGTGATAGGCATCCAGCCCCCCATGAGTAGGGGTGGTGGTAGTGATAGGCATCCAGGCCCCCATGGGTAGGGGTGGTGGTAGTGGTTGGCATCCATCCCCCTAAGGGTGGGGATGGTAGTAGTGATAGGCATCCAGCCCCCCATAAGTGGGGATGGTAGTAGTGATAGGCATCCAGCCCCCCATGAGTGGGGATGGTAGAAGTGATAGGCATACAGGCCCCCCTGGGTAGGGGTGGTGGTGGTGGCAGGCATCCAGCCCCCCATGAGTGGGGATGGTAGTTGTGAAAGGCATCCAGGCCCACATGAGTGGGGATGGTAGTAGTGATAGGCATACAGGCCCCCCTGGGTAGGGGTGGTGGTGGTGGCAGGCATCTAGCCCCCCATGAGTGGGGATGGTAGTAGTGATAGGCATCCAGCCCCCCATGAGTAGGGGTGGTGGTAGTGGTTGGCATCCATCCCCCTAAGGGTGGGGATGGTAGTAGTGATAGGCATCCAGCCCGCATGAGTAGGGGTGGTGGTAGTGGTAGGCATCCAGGCCCCCATGAGTAGGGGTGGTGGTAGTGCTAGGCATCCAGCCCCCCATGAGTAGGGGTGGTGGTAGTGATAGGCATCCAGGCCCCCATGAGTAGGGGTGGTGGTAGTGGTTGGCATCCATCCCCCTAAGGGTGGGGATGGTAGTAGTGATAGGCATCCAGCCCCCCATGAGTGGGGATGGTAGTAGTGATAGGCATCCAGCCCCCCATGAGTAGGGGTGGTGGTAGTGATAGGCATCCAGCCCCCCATGAGTAGGGGTGGTGGTAGTGATAGGCATCCAGGCCCCCATGAGTAGGGGTGGTGGTAGTGGTTGGCATCCATCCCCCTAAGGGTGGGGATGGTAGTAGTGAAAGGCATCCAGCCCCCCATGAGTGGGGATGGTAGTAGTGATAGGCATCCAGCCCCCCATGAGTGGGGATGGTAGTAGTGATAGGCATACAGGCCCCCCTGGGTAGGGGTGGTGGTGGTGGCAGGCATCCAGCCCCCCATGAGTGGGGATGGTAGTAGTGATAGGCATCCAGCCCCCCATGAGTGGGGATGGTAGTAGTGATAGGCATACAGGCCCCCCTGGGTAGGGGTGGTGGTGGTGGCAGGCATCCAGCCCCCCATGAGTGGGGATGGTAGTAGTGATAGGCATCCAGCCCCCCATGAGTAGGGGTGGTGGTAGTGATAGGCATACAGGCCCCCCTGAGTAGGGGTGGTGGTAGTGGCAGGCATCCAGGCCCCTATGGGTGTGTATGGCATTGGTGATGCCCATCCCACCCCTATGATTGTGCTGTTGCTACTGTACGTCATTTGTGCATCCCTATGTGTGTGTGACACATTTTGGGTACGTGTAGTTAGTTTGTATTGTTGGTGTTTCACTTACCGTCTGCGCCGTACGCGTCCGAACCGGTCCCGGTAATAGATGTAGAGTATAGGTAGGACCTGCGCGATGGGATTCATGGTTTGGGTCCTCTCGTTCGGGTTTCTCGTGTCTTCGACTCGTATTCATCGCTGGCTTGTTCATCTCGTAGCCGTGGATCGTCTTGTGGCGCGAATCGGAGCTTATGTGCAGCTCTCCCGGATGCTCAAACGTGCCGGACGTAGCGACGAGTTCGGCGCGTACGGAAGGCGCATCGTACTAGTCCGACCGGAAGGTGCTGTGTATTTGGGTCTGTGCGGCTCGAATCGGCGTTTACGGATCCGGCTCGGGCGGGGAACAGGAGCTGGTTTGGGTGAGTACAGCTCGCTCGGGAAATGGGTTGTTATGCGCATCGTACTTGTTCGTCCGGACGGGTGTTCGAGTCGGTCGGAAAACACGCATTCGGCTGGTATTTTTCCTGGACGAATACTGTTAGGTGCGCTTCCGGCCGACATTGGAATCGACCCCTATGTATAGTGTGAAAAGGTGCCTTATTGAGAAGTGCCCTAACGCTGCCTTGTAAATAAGGCGAAGCACCTATCACCACCACAACGTCCAAAAAAGTGATATTATGGTGGCGATAGGGGCTTGTAAACATACCCGTTAACTATTCGGTTTTTTGCAGTTTTATATAGCGCAGACTTGACCCAAAGGTATAGGAGTGCTTTGCCTGAGCATCAGTTTTATTACACAAGGACACATTCATTTTGGTTTTAGGCATGGGGATTTTAAGTGATTTGCCCCTAATCACAGGATGTCGACCTGATGCCGAAACTCAAACCTGGTTCCCCAGTTGTAAAGTCTGCAGCTCTGGCTGTAACACCACATCCTCTCCCTTAAATGTAACATATACTCAAGTGATCAACTGGATAAAAAAAACCATAGAGATAGCAAATTACTTAAAAGTGCTTTGAATCTAATTTGAGAACTCAGAAAATATGTCCGCCTTTTAAGTTGTTTAGAACACTAACCATAATTTCTATGGGAATAAGACCCTCTCATGGAGG
This sequence comes from Calotriton arnoldi, assembly GCA_963921515.1. Taxonomy (NCBI): domain Eukaryota; kingdom Metazoa; phylum Chordata; class Amphibia; order Caudata; family Salamandridae; genus Calotriton; species Calotriton arnoldi. The sequence continues at coordinate 307,520 of CAWUFW010013608.1, forward strand.
AGGGAGCAGAGGCAACAAGTTGACCACGCTGTGCAGGCAGGAGGGGCAGTGGCAACACAACGGACGATGAAGGGCAGGGAAAAGGAGGACAGGGGCAACAAACCAACCATGCAGTAAAGGCAAGAGACGCTGTGGCAATATAAAAGACCATTGAGGGCAGAAGGAAGAGGCAGTGGCAGTACAACCATACATGCCAACAAACCCAATTCAGGAAGGAGACTCCTGATGTTTGTAACCCCAAAAGGCCTTTATTTTATTTGTCTCCTGCCTAAAATGTCCTCTTTTTTTAATGTAAGTCAATGGGGAAAATCAAATCCCCGGGTTTTTTTTCAAAATCTCCCTCTTACCAAGTTCAAAATGTTGGCAAGTTTGGTACGTTGTATCATGGAGGGCAAGAGGAATTGGGTTAGGGACACAGACTCGGATAAGAGAGGGCAGAAGGGAGATGGGCAGGGACACCAAACTGACCTTACAGGGCAAGCATCAGGGGTTGCAGCAGCACAATACATCACACAGGACAAGTGGGACGGCAGTGCAGCAATAGGACCATTGAAAAGAATTAGGAGGTTAACTGGGCTATGCACATGGACAACAGAGAGCAGAGGGGAAGAGGTAGGGCTGCAAGCTGACCATAGCGGACAGACAAGAGGGACAGTATAACAGGCCATGAAGGGCAGGAGGGAGGGGGCAGGGGAATGACAGTGGATCAAACAAGGCAGGAGGAGGGGATAGGGGTCTGCACATGGAAAATGCAGGGCAGGGGGAAAGGGGGCAGGAGCAGCAAGCTGACCATGGAGGGCAGATGGGATAGGCACTGGAAGCACCACACACCATTGAGGGCAACAGTGAGACTATAATGCATGCACAGAAACAACGGGGGAAGGTGGGAGGGGTCAGGGGCAGCAAGCTGACCACACAGGGCAGGTGGGAGGGGCTAATTCAGCACAGAACACCATGCATGGCAAGCAGGAGGGTTAGTGGCAGAACAATGGCCATGGTGGGCAAGAGGGAGGGGGCAGGGGCATACATAGACCATATAGGACAGAAGGGAGGGGTAGGGGCTGGACACAGACAAAAGAGGGCAGGGGAAGGGACTTCACAACAGAACATGCAGGGCAGACAGGAGGAGCAGTTGCAGCATAACAGAGCATGGAGGGCAGAAGAGAGTGGCAGCAAAATGGACCATGGAGGACAGGTGGGAGGGGATAGTGGCATGGAACTTGGACAGGCAGGGTGGAGGTGGCATGGACAGGCGGCAGCCATCTGACCATGCTAGGCAGGTGGGAGGGGCAGTGGCAGCTCAACAGAATACTCATAGTAGATAGGAGGGTGGCAGGTCCATGGAATAAGGTGGGCAGAAAGGAGGGAGCAGGGGCATGCGCACAGACATCGGAGGGCAGGGGGAAGGAAGTAGGGACAGCAAGCTAAGCACATAGGCTAAGCAGGAAGACAATGATGCTGCATAGAATTGGGGACAGGAGGAGTGGGCAGGGACATCAAGCTAAATGGAAGGCAATGGCAGCACATTGAACGATGCAGGGCAGGAGGGAGGAGCTGATGCATGGACTCAGACAACAGACGGTTGGGAGGAGGTGGATGGGGCAGCAAGCAAACTGTTTATGGCAGGCAGGAAGGGCAGTGGCAGAACAACGGCCACACGTCTGTAATGAGGGAGCAGGGTCATGGACATGGACAATGGATGGCAAGGGGGAGGGGGGCAGGAACAGCAAGCTTGGGTAGGGGCAGCACAATGCCAGGCCAGGCCCTGTGTTCAACCCCACCCCTACTGTGCATTGCTTACTTCATGTTAAAAAAACCTTAGAAATTCACAGAAAAAAACAAAGGTTGCGAGGATGTTATAGTTAGGAAATAAAATTTAAAAATCCTTGGAAATTCACTGAAAAAACCAAAGGTTACAAGGACATTATAGTTAGGCTCAGATTTCACTCGTACAAAACCAGTGAAATTCAGCAGTTATAGTTAGCTAAGCTAATTATAACTAGCTCCCCCATAATGTACTGCTTAGGACCTCATATTTTACATCACTCATGACATGGTCAGTGACATCACTGATAACATCACTGATGACATCTCAAATGACATCACTGATGATATCATCCACAAAATCACCAATCCATTCACTCACACCCCCATATAACCTTTCATACACCCACTCCCACACAACAATTCACAAACCCATTCATAGACCTATACCAGTACTTACACACCCACTCACTGATTCATAGATTTACACACAAATCCACTCATTTACCTATACACCCCCTCACATACTGAGTCAGTCACCCATAGAGCTACTCATACACCTACTCACTCACCCATACAGTCAATCACACAGCCCATTACTCACCCATACAGTTACATACACACCCACTTGCTTGCACAACAGACACTAACACGTACTCACTCACCTATACAGTCATTGACACAAGCACACACTCACCCATACAGCCACTTTCACATTCACTCACTCACCCATACAGTCACTCATATACCTCATCACCAACTTAAACTGCCTTTCACATACCCAGATACTCACTGATGTACCACTGACACATCCACTCACTTACCCACACAGACATACACATGCTCACTCACCCATACAGCCCCTCATGCACACACACTCACTAACCCATGCAGCCACTTACTCACCTACTCATTCATCCATATAGGCAGTCATACACCCCCTGACCCACCCACACAGACACTCATACAGGTACTCAGACAACCAATCAATCACCCATACAGCCACTCACGTACCCATTCACATACCCATACATCCACTTTGACACAAACTGACAGACTAATACAAACATTCACACAACCAGTCACTCACCCATACATTCACTGAGACACCTAATCACTCACTTATACAGTCAGTCACACACCCACTGAATCATCCATATAGGCACTCATACACCCACTGATTCACCAATACACCTTGGTATATATATTTAGCACTTATAAACTTCTTAAAAATACTCAGAGTCACTGGATGAGGTCATCAGTGATGTCATTTGAGATGTCATCAGTTGTGTCACTGACCATGTCATGAATGATATAATATGTGAGGTCATAAGCAGTGCATTGCGGGGATGAGTTATAGTTAGCCCAGCTAACAATAACTGCTGAATTTCACTGGTTTTGTATGAGTGAAATCTGAGCCTAACTATAATGCCCCTGTAACCTTTGTTGTTTTTTTCAATGAATTTATGAGGTTTCTCTAATTCTATTTCCTAACTATAACATCCCTGTAACCTGTGGTATTTTCAGTGAATATATATATATGTTTAATAACGTTGCTTGTATTTACAATGTAATGTGCTTCCATGTATCTTTTACAGTATTTATCGCTATATTTTTATCATGGTTTTATCATGATTGTACCATGTATTCATACAGTGCATTTAATTATTTAATTATTCATTTATTTATTCAAGTCAATTGTTAGCCGCTTTCAAATTAGTTTGTGCACATTTAAAAAATAGACCAATGATCAAGTATGTCTATGTGCCAGTAACTCTTCTATGTTTATACAACACGTGGGTAGGATACACAGCATATTTAAATAACATGGCGGACTGCGTTTCTGTATGTGATCAAGGACAAGTGTTATCCGAAACGCGTCAGAACTGAGGTTTTGTGAGGAATAAAAAGAACATTGCCATAATTCCCAGGAGTTCGTGTCTCTCTTCTCGCCAAAAGGAGGTTTGGAGAGTCAGCTGTTTTTCTAAAAAAAAAAATATATATATATATATATATATATATATATATATATATATATATATATATATATATATATATTCAGACAGTCCTTCGTGGGTTCACACAAAAGAAACCAAGCCCAAATCCGTGCAGCTTAGTAAACAGTGTTTATTCCATGGCAAACAATCGCCCGACGCGTTTCGGAGCAGCCGCTCCTTTCTCACGGGTCAACAAATGTTTGTACCATCAAAGTAAATATAGTGCTCTGATCAACATAAAACATAAACGTAGGACTACTACACCACATCAGGTCATGAGCTCAGCAAAAACGGCATCCATTTTGAAGTGGTGACATTCTTATATGGTATAGCCTAAAATGAAATTGCTGACACAGTTCATCTCTAATGCATGATATACATGTCACTTACAGCAATGTACATATAGCATTGTATATTTAACGCTAATAATTATCAACAGATCGCCAATATGTTATGATATTTGCATATTATATACGTTAAATAACGACTCTTTGCGATGATGATTCTACCTAATCCTGCCCCAGTGGGCTTAAACTTTTGCCATTTCACGTGACATTCAAATTAATGCGTATAATTTTATAACCTGGTTACCGCAATTTCCATAATATGGCTTTTTTCAGTTCAATACTTCACAGAATATGCGATGTTTATTCAACAATCCTGCCCCAGTGGGCCTATTATATAAACTTCACAGATAAGTTGTGCTCTTTTGCTTTTCTCCCCATAATAAGATGATGATGTCTCCGTCTCCTACAATCATAAAAAACAAGTACACGACAATGATCCACATATTACCAATTAAAATACAAACCTATCCGAGAAACAAACAATTATGGCAGACATTAAAATATATATACATCATTCTGTTACAGGCAACATCTTAACCCAAATGGACAGACAATTCCTCATCCTTATTTAACCCTAAGGGGTGCGTAGTTTCATACTTAATGATCATTCTAGATTCTAGTCGTCTAAGTTCTTTAATTCTATTCCCACCCCTCTCAGAGATTGGGATTCTATCTAAAGCACAGTATCTTAACAAGCTTACATTTTTATCATGAACATCCTTGAAGTGCCTGACTGTTGGATATTGCCTATCCTCATTTACAATGGCTCTCATATGTTCCAGGATGTGTTTTTTCACCTGGTGAATGGTACTTCCAATATATGTTAAGGGACAAGGGCAAGTCAAGGCATACACACAATAATCAGACTTACACGACAAGTGCTTATTGATGACAAATGGTTTTTGACATTTAGGGAACTTTATCTCCTTACAATTGACACTATGCTTACATGCCTTACATGATCTACAAGTATAAAAACCTTGTATCTGATTGCTCACTGTACCAGCATACAAAGTGCTGCTGCACAGCATATCACTGAGAGCCGTGGTTTTTCTAAAGGTAATCTTGGGATTATCTCCCACATGTTTTTTTAGAGTTTCATCCGTACACAGAACATTCCAATACCTCTCAAGGCACCGTCTTACTCCCCAGGCCTGGTTGCTGTAGGTAGTTATGAATCTTATGGGTTCCTCTATATTTTCTTTGCTCTTTCCAATTTTCAACAAATCAGCTCTTTCAACAGATTTCACCTTATCACATGCTTGCTGTATTACTTTACTAGGGTACCCCCTCTCACGGAACCGAGCTGTAATATTCTCCATCTCAACTTTGAAATCTACATCCAAACTGCAATTTCTCCTGGCTCTCAATAGTTCGCCATATGGTATGCTGTTTATAAGGATCTTAGGGTGGCAGCTATCTGCATGCAACAGACTGTTGCCCGCAGTCATTTTCCGAAACAATCGACTCTCCAGTCTATTGTTCTGCACCTTCAACTCAACATCCAAAAATTCTATTCTATCCCTGTGAATAGTAGAGGTAAACTTCAGATTGAAGTTATTATCATTAATACTTTCCACAAATCTTGTGGCTTCAGTCTCAGACCCCTTCCAGATACAGAATACATCATCTATGTATCTGGCCCAGAGGACGACGTTTTGGGTGAAGGCCTTGATCTTACCAGCCACCTGCTCCTCTCACCAGCCTAGGTAAAGACCCGCATAGCTGGGGCGAAGCAGGTTCCCATCGCCGTCCCCTGGGTTTGACGATAGATCACATGATTGAATAAAAAGAAGTTATTGGTCAAACAAGCCTGCTTCATAGTAAGGAGCATTTCAGTATGTAGAAAATATGACAATTCCCGTGTTTTTAGAAAATACCTACTAGCATCTATACCCAGCTTATGTGGTATGCACATGTATAAGCTGTTGACATCCAATGTCATGAGAAGCATATCACTTCCCCAAACAACATCCTCTACCAGCCTCAGGAAGTCCCCAGTGTCACGTACATACGATGGAAGTGATTGTACATATGGCCTTAGAAAAACATCAATGTATTTCGATGTATTTTCATACAGACTTCCCATAGAAGACACAATAGGTCTTCCCGGTGGATTGATATTGTCCTTATGTAACTTAGGCAACATATACATTACCGACAGTTTCGGATACTCACAGTATAGGTATTTAAATTCATCATCAGTTAATAGAAGTTCATTTCTCCACTTTACCAGACTCACTTTATATTGTTAATTGCTTTTATCATAACATGATCTGTTTGTTATCATATAGTTATTAACATCATCCAATTGTCTCTTCCCTTCTTCCAAATACATCTGTACTGGCCACACCACTATATATATATGTTCACTGAAAAAACCACAGGTTTCAGGGGACGTTATAGTTAGTTGGACATTTCACTCGTGCAAAACCAGAGAAATTCGGCCGTTATAGTTATTTGAGCTAACTATAATTCGCGCCCCCGCAATACACTGCTGATGACGTCACATATTACATCATTCATGACATGGTCAGTGACATCACTGATGACATCACTGATGACATCTCAAATGACATCACTGATGACATCACTGATGACATCATCTACGTGATAATCTGATGGGATTGCTGAGAGGTAGACAAAGGCCACGCACCCTTTCTTCACCACTCTGCAAACGCGCCCCCTGGCGCGTTGTTAGTTGGGGAATTAATTCCCCCTGAATACTGAGGGTCCCTGGGGGCCAACTAGCCCACCAGGTGCCTCCAATATGCGCCACAGATCTGGATTGCAGAGAAGTGGTCAGAGGCCACGCCCCCTTTTTACACCACTCTGCAAACGCGCCTCTTGGCGCACTGCTGCTCAGGGGATGAAGTCCACTTGTCTCCTGAGGTCCTCAGGACACAAGAGGACCTCATCGCCCCACCAACAGTGCACCAAGAAGTGCGTTTGCAGAGTGGTGTAAAAAGGGGCGTGGCCTCGGACCACCTCTCTGCAATGCAGCTCTGTGGCGCATATTGGAGGTACCTGGTGGGCTAGTTGACCCAGGGACCCTCAGTATTCAAGGGGTTAATTCCCATCTAACAACGCACCAGGGGCGCGTTTGCAGAGTGGTGGAGCAAGGAGCGTGGCCTCCAGCGAGATGCTGGCTTTTTTTTTCTTTTTTTAACAAGGGGGGCTGTGTGGCCCCCCTTTTTTTTTACTTTTTTGGGGCCCTGGAGACCCCATCCCCCTGGGTCTGACCCCTATTTTTTTTTTTTTTTTATTAAAAAAAAAAAGGGAAGGGGGCCGCGTGGCCCCCCTCCCGAGGCCAATTTCGGCCCCGGGGACCCCATCCCCCGGGGCATGGCCGGACTTTTGTTATTTGTTTTTTTATTTATCTATATGGAGGGGGGCCCAGTGGCCCCCCTCCTCAGGCCAATTATGGTCCCGGGGCCAGCCTTTTCGTTTTTATTTTTCTTATTTATTTATTTTTATTAGAGGGGAGGGGGCCGCGTGGCCCCCCTCCCGGGCCACTTTTGGCCCCGGGGACCCCATCCCCCGGGGCCTGGCCTCTGTGATTGGGACCGTGGTGGGAGCCCCAATGCCCCCATGGCCCTCCGGCTCCCCGCCTCCTGCGGGAGCCGGCATTGCTTTTGAGCAAGAGGAGCTGCTGACATGCAGCTCCGCTTGCTCAAAAGCAATTCTGCTTTGCTTCATTGAAGCGAAGCAGAGTTTGCTATGACAGGGCGGGAGCCTCACGGCTCCCGGCCTGCCATAGCAAACAGCAATGTCCTGGGGGGGGCACCACGGGACATTGCTGGAGCCTGCCCTGGGGGTTGGCGGTCCCCAGGGCCATCAAGGGCTCCAGGAGGGGGGACAAGCAGCCCCCCTTCCCATGTTTGCAAAGCCCCGGGGAGGTGGTTGTCCCCGGGGCCGGGGGTCTGTAACGGACCCCCAAATTTGAATATTTGGTGCCCCGGGGAGGTGGTGGTCCCTGGGCGTGTGGGGGGCTCGAGCCCCCCACATTTTTTTTTTTTTTTTAAAACCGAGCCCCGGGAGGTGGCGGTCCCCAGGGCTTGGGGGGGCCCATGAGGCCCCCCACCCTAATTATAAAAAAGCCCCAGGGAGGTGGTGGTCCCTGGGGCTTGGGGGGGCCACGAGGCCCTGCCCACACTTTTTGCACAATGCCCCGGGGAGGTGGCGGTCCCCAGGGCTGCGGAGCCCCCGCAGGCCCCGCCACATAATTAGGCATGCCCCCGGGACCTGGCCCACCCGGGGGCTTAAATACAACGAAGCGCGGGAGCCCGCACATAATTTTTTTTTATTTTCTCAGCCGGATTCGCGACCCCAGCGCAAATTCGGCCGATTTTTTATTTTTATTTTTAAATTTTTGGCCCTGAGCAGGCCTAGGGGGTCAGGGTGTTTGTACCCTGCCCCCTTTTCATGTTTTTTATCTTTGTTTCACCCTTTTTCTTGTGACTCAGTTACCGAGTCACAAGATGGCTGCCAGCAGTTCCTGGTTTGAAGTAGTGGCAGCCAATCAGAGTGAAGCTCGTGCCCGGGAGGGTTCGCGAACCCTCCTCGGTGCTCAGATATTGATATTTTTCTTTTTTAAATTTCTCTGAAACTACTGAACGGATTTACACCTTTTAACAAAAAGGGCGCACTCTAAACCAAGACCTACCTTTTTGCCAAATTTGGTGTAATTCCGTTCAGCAGTTCGGGCTGTAGCCTGTAATAAAGTTCCTATGGAAAATAACATGGAGAAAATGCGCTTTGGGACCCCCCTTTTTTCTCAGCCCCCGCTTGACGAATCACCCCGAAACTTTCAACACACAAACTGAGCGGTCCAACCCTATTTTTTGAAAAATTTCACGAAGATTCGTCAAACGGCACCAAAGATATTGGCAAATCAAAAAACGCTTTTCCTATGGATAATAGGTCCTAACTATAACTACCTACTGGCGACCGCCAGTAGGTAATATATATATATATATATATATATATATATATATATACACACCAAGGTGTAGTCTGAATGGATGATTTACTGGGTGCGTGACTGACTGTGTAAGTGAGTGATTAAACGTGTTTTAGTGAATGTATGGGTGAATGATTAATCTGTGTGAATGTCTGTATCATGCTGTCAGTTGGTGCGTAAGTGGATGCATGGGTTGGTGTGTAGCTACATGAGTGTCTATATGGGTTAATGATTGGTTGTCTGAGTACCTGTATGGGTGCCTGAGTGTCTGTGTTGGTGGGTGGGGGGTGGGTGACTCCCTGCATGGATGTGTGAGTGGGTGATTAACTAGGGGTGTATGGGCTCATGAGTGCATTTGCGAGGGGCTGTATGGATGAGTGAGTGTGTGTATGGCTGTGTTGGTGAGTGAATGGATGTCTCAGTGGTATATGTGTGAGTAACTACATATGTTAAAGGCAGTATATGTGAGTGTTGGAGTATATAAGTGACTATATGTGAGAGTGAGTGATTGTGAGAGTGGCTGTATGGATGAGTGTGTGCTTGTGTCAGTGATTGTATAAGAGAGTAAGAATGTGTTAGTATATGTATGAATAAGTGAGGTGGTGTGTCTATAACTGTTTGGTGAGTAAATGGCAGTGTGATTGAGTCTTTGGGTGACTGAATAAGTGTGTAAGAAATTCTATGGGTGAGTGGTGGTGTGTGAGTGTCTGTATGGGTATATGAGTGCATATATCAGAGGCTGAATTAATGAGTGACTGCGTGTATGAGTGACTGTATGGGTGAGTGAGTAGATGTGTCTGTAGACCATGAATCAGCGAGTAGGTATGTACTAACTGGTATTGGTGTGTCAATGGTTTTGAGAATGGTAGTCTGTATTTTAGAGTGGGTGTATGAAAGGTTATATTAGGGTGTGAGGAGGTGCATCAGTTATTAAGTGGATGATGTCATCAGTGATGTCATTTGAGATGTCATCAGTGATGTCATCAGCGATGTCACTGACCATGTCATGAGTGATGTAATATGTAACGTCATCAGCAGTGCATTGCGGGGGCGCGAGTTATAGTTAGCTCAAATAACAATAACGGCCAAATTTCTCTGGTTTTGTACGAGTGAAATGTCCAACTAACTATAACGTCCCTGAAACCGGTGGTTTTTTCAGTGCATTTCTAAGGTTTTTAAATGCTAATTACTAACTATAACGTCCCTGAAACCTATGGTTTTTTCAGTGAATTTCTAAGGTTTTTTAAATGCTAATTTCTAACTATAACTTAGTAGTCGCGTTTGCAGAAAGGGGGCTGGGCCTCCGACCAGGGTTCAGGAATTCCGCTGTGTAGGACTTACAGGAGGTACCAGGAGGGCTTCTTGGCCCCCAAAGTCCCTCAGGAGTAAAGTGGACTTTATCTTCTAACCCGTAGTGTGCCAGGAGGCGCGTTTGCAGAGTGGTGGAGAAAGTGGGGCGTGGCCTCCGAAGTCCTCTTAGCAATTCCACTGTGTGGGACTTACTGGAGGTAACAGGAGGGGTAGTTGAGCCCCAAGGACAACCTTGGGGGCCAACTACCCCTCCTATTACCTCCAGTTAGTCCCACACAGCGGCATTGGTAAGTTCTCAAAGCAGGTCACGCCCCCTTTGCCCACCACTCTGCAAACACGCTCCCTGGCGTGCTCTTGGATGGGAATTAAAGTCCCCTTTGCTGCTGGGGGTTGTTAGGGGCCGACTAGCCTACCTGACACCTCCAGTAAGCCCCAGATAGTGGGATTGCTGAGACGTGGACACAGGCCATGCCTCCTTTCTCCACCACTCTGTAAACGTGCCTCCTGGCGTGCTCTTGGTTGGGGGATGAAGTCCCTTTGCCTCCTGAGGGTCCCTGGGGGCCAACTAGCCCTCCTGTTATCTCTAGTAAGCCCCACACAGGTGGATTGCTGAGAGTGGTCCGGGGCCACGCCCCCTTTTTACATCACTCTGCAAACACGCCTCCTGGCGCACTGCTGCTCAGGGGATGAAGTCCACTTTAGTCCTGAGGTCCTCAGGACACAAGAGGACCTCATCGCCCCACCAGCAATGCACCAAGAGGTGCGTTTGCAGAGTGGTGTAAAAAGGGGCATGGCCTCGGACCACCTCTCAGCAATCCAACTGTGTGGGGCTTACTGGAGGTACCTGGTACAGGAGGGGGGCCATGTGGCCCCCTTCCCTTGGCCACTTTTGGCCCCGGGGACCCCATCCCCCGGGGCCTGGCATCACGTTGGGGACTGCGGGGGCAGCCCCAATGCCCCTGCGGTCCCAGCCCGCTCCCCACCTCCTGCGGGCGCCAGCATTGCTTTTGGACAAGGGGAGCTGCAAACATGCAGCTCCCCTTGTCCAAAAGCAATTCTGCTTCGCTTCGTGGAAGCGAGAGCAGTTTTCCTGCTCTCGCTTCCATGAAGCGAAGCAGGAGTTTGCAATGACAGGGCGGGAGCAGTGCTCACGCCCTGCCATTGCAAACTGCAATGTTCCGGGTGTAGGCACCCCAGGACACTGCTGGAGCCGGCCCTAGGGGGTGGCAGTCCCCAAGGCCATCGAAGGCTCCAGGAGGGGGGCTGCACGGCCCCCCTCCCAACTTGAACATAGCCCCGGGGAGGTGGTGGTCCCTGTGGCAGCGTGGGAGGGCTCGAGCCCCCCCACACTTTGTTTTTAAATGAAGCCCGGGGAGGTAGCAGTCCCCAGGGCTTGGGGGGGCCTGCAAGGCCCCCCCTACCCTAATTAATTAAAGCCCCGGGGAGGTGGCAGTTCCCGGGGCAGCATAGGGGGGCAGGAGCCCCCATACATTTTTTTTTTAAAAAGCCCCAGGGAGGTGGCAGTCCCCGGGGCTGCGGGGGGCCGCGAGCCCCCCGCATACTATTAATCATGCCGCAGGGAGGTGACAATCCCCAGGGCTGCAGGGGCCCCCGCGGGCCCCCGCACATATTTTCCTCATTGCCCCAGGGACCTGGCCCACCCGGGGGCTTACTAAAACAAAGCGGGGGAGCCCGCGCTTCATTTTTAAACAAAACATGTTGGCGGGATTCACGGATCCTACGCAAATCCAGCCGAATTTTTTTTTTCAAAATGCTTTTTTGGGCCCTGGTGGTCCCTGTGGGACCCCCCTGAGCAGGCCTAGGGGGTCAGTGTGTTTCTACCCTGCCCCCTTTTCTTCATTTTAAACCTTTTTTCTTGTGACTCGGTTCAACCGAGTCACAAGATGGCTGCCAACACTTTTTGGTTTGGAGTGTTGGCAGCCAATCAGAATCAAGCTCGTGCTCGGGAGGGTTCAGAGATCCACTGCGGTCACCAGATATTGATATATTTTCTTTTTTGTTTATTTCTCAAAAACTACTGAACGGATTTACCCCATTTAAAAAAAAGAACGCTTTCTGAACCAAGAGCTACCTTTTTGCCAAATTTGGAGTAATTCCATTCAGCAGTTCAGGCTGTAGCCTTCTCCAAAATTTCCTATGGAAGTTAACATGGAGAAAACGCGTTTTGGGACCCCCCTTTTTCTCGGCCCCCGCTTGACGAATCACCCCGAAACTTTCAAGACAGGAGCTGACCGGAGCGCCCCATTAGTTTGAAAATTTTGCGAAGATTATATATGGATACATATATAATATATTCTTTAATTATTTTTGTATTTTTTATTTTTTGCTTTTAATGATACTGTTGGGAAATGGTCCTCTCTGAAGGGTCACCCAAAACGTTTTGCCTTCTTCCTCCTCATTTTGCTGAATTATTTTTGTTGGCCTTAGGACTCTGAGCACTTTACCACTGCTGACCAGTGCTAAAGGGCATGTGCTTCTCCCCTAAACATTGTAAAATTGGTGTATACACAATTGCCATATTTAGTTTACTTATAAGTTCCTTGTAAAGTGGTATACCATATACCCAGGGCCTGTAACCTAAAAGCTACTAGTGGGCTTGCAGCACTTATTGTGCCACCCACACAAGTAGCCTTTCAAACCTGTCTCAGGCCTGCCATTGCAGGGCCTGTGTGTAGTTTACTGTCACTTCGACTTGGCATTTAAAACTACTAGTCAAACTTCAAACTACCCTTTTATTACACATAAGTCACCCCTAAGGTAGACCCCAGGTAGCCCATAGGGCAAGGTGATGTATAAGTAAAAGATAGGACATGTACTGTAAAGCTTTGCATGTCCTAGTTGTGACAAACACCCAAATTCATTTTTCACTACTGTGAGGCCTAGTCCTCTCATAGGTTAGCACTGGGAATTCCTTAATAAACTTTTAAGCTGTAATTCCTGTTTTGGAAGGAACATCTGCATCATGTTTCATATCTTTGAAATGGTAATGATAAATCCTCTTTACTGGTAAAGTTGGATTTAACATTACTATTTTAGAAATGCCACTCTCCAATACACGTCTGGAGTGGGTGACAGCTACACTTTGTACATTTCCTCTACATAGCCACAAACATAAGAAGGGTGGGTGTGACAGAGAATTCATCTGCATTCATCTTCATTCTCATAGCTCTTCCTGGGCAGGAAGAGAGGGGGGAGCTGACACTTACACCTGAATAAGCAGTGTCCTGTTTCCCACACAAAGGGCTGATTATCCCCCACTGATAGTCTGGAGCCAGGGCTGGGAAGAAAGTGTGCACTTCTAAGACCCTTGTTTGAAGTCACAGTCTCTTCAAAGGCACAACTGGGTATAAGAACTGGGGCTCTGACCCTACCAAGAAAGTACACTACTAGACCTGTGAAGAACTCTGCCCGGGGTAAAGACTGCTTTGCTACGGATTGCCACTCTGCTTGACTGCTGCTCTGGAAGAACTGCTTTTCTGCTTTGCTGCCCTGTTGTCTGCTGATCTCTGCTCTGCTGAAGACAAGGACTGGACCCATTTCACTTGAACCCAGAGTGACTCCAAGTGCATGCTGGCTTGCCCCCTGTTCTGAAGTCTCAGAACCATATAAGACTTCCTTCAACTCTGCAACAGCAGCTGGACTCTGCCATCTGTGAGTCCTGCCCTGCCAAGTGGTGTCATTCCAGTCCTGGGCCCATGAAAGCTTACTTCTGCTGTACCGATCCATCAAAATTGACACAGTGACAACTTTGCGCTGGTTGGAACCAACACATTGCCCTTTTACGCGGCACAGGAGCCGATCAACAACATCGCTTCGACGGACAGTGCGGCTAGACGACAATGGGCAGTGCAGCTCAACAACGATGCAGTGCATGCAACGTAGGGTTCGTCAATGAAGCCTTCATCGCCTGTGTGGATCGGTGCCGACGCATCGAGTCTTCAATGCTTGTTTCATCCAACATACTTTTTCAGTGCGACCTGCGTGAGTCCTGTAGCCGGCCTGCCCTCCATCGCAGTCAGTCTGAACTTTGGATTTACCCCGGTCCAGCATGACCTCAAGTAAACTCCTAAGCACTATTTGATTCTAAGTGCTACATTTTGATTTAATCTTTAAAAATTAATATCTCCGGTTCCACTTATTCGATTTATGTCGTTTTGGTCTTGTATTACTCATACAAATATAATCTATTTTTCTAACCCTGTGTGGAGTATTTTTGTGGTGTGGTCATTGTGTTACTGTGCATGTGTGTGCTGCACAAATACTTTACACATTGCCTCTTTAGAAAAACATGACCGCTCTGTGCCAAGCTACCAGAGGGTGAGCACATGTTGTCTTTTAGTGTGCATCTAGCTTGCCCTGACTAGAGCTGTGGTTTCTGCTTGTACAGGGTGCATACTCTGACAACCAGAAACCCCCTTTCTAACATTGGTGGCAGCAGTGGGATAGGACTTGTGTTTGTGCAATACCATATAGCAATTCACTGTTCACTACTACTCTATACCAAAGACCATTACAAGTTTTAAATTCTCTAGTTTCTCTAAATTGATCATTTGTCTAAATGTAACTCCTGCTTTTCTTCAACAACTTGGGACTCTGCTTTGTCGTTGCACCTACCTTGTTAGGATGGAAATAGATCTCAACTGCCTGACATCTTATACTATGAGGGAATTAAGGGGATTCTGCAATGAGGGGAGGCTACCTGTGAAGCAAGAATCCATTAGTCTAGACCTAAAGTTGGCCCTACATGCATTTGAGCTAAAATGCAGGAGTGGAGCAGCAACAGAACTCTCGGGAGGCTTCTGGGGAGGAGCGCCCCTTTGGTATTCCAAAGAATACAAAGCCCTGGTACTACCTGGAGAATCCCAAACCAGTGGCACAAGAGGGCAGTACCCCTGAGAAAGAGGAGAGGAAAAATGATTGGGCAAAGGCTCCAGTAGAGAGTGGGGCTCTACAGAGAGGGATTCCCCTGGTGGATCCATTACAGGAAACAGCGACTCCTCCCAAATATTGTCCCTTGAGGAGCTCGAGGACAGATAGGCTGAGAGGGACCTGAGGATGCAGCTGGCCCAGCTGGATGCTGAGGAGAGAAGAGCTGAGACTGGAAGGGTCTTAGCCAGAGAAAAAATTGCCATGGAGGTAGCTGAAGCTGAGAGAGCCATGGAAGAAAGCAAGATATTGCTGGCTCATGAGCTGAGTCTCAAGGTACTGGACTTGAAGGATAAACAGCTAGCTGAGTTTGGCAGAGATGGTGGCAGAAAAACTACTGTGGCCAGTGTGGAAGAATGAGTCCACATACCCAGGGACTTGTTGCCTGACTTTAAGAAGGGAGATGACATAAGCAGGTGATTTCAAGCATATGAGGTATCTCTAGAAGTGCACAGGATCCCTGAGGAGGACTGGGGAGCTGGAATAAGGAGTCATATTCCTGCTGATGGGATGGACGCCCTACTGGCCCTAGAGAATGGAAACAGGCTGAGGTATCCCACCATGAAGGAGACCCTTGTTAAAAAGTATGGATTCACCAAAGAAGTGTGCAGGTTGAGATTCATGGGCAGTCGGGAACTGTCTGATCAGTCCTGGGAGGATTTTCTGGGGTACTTTTGCAGGGCACTGAATGGTTGGGTGAAGGGTAGCATGGTATACACTTTAGAGGGGCTGTACAATTTGATTGCCAGGAGCACATCTTCAGTCACTGTTTTTCAGAGCTAAGCCAACACCTAGTTGATTGTAAGTTATTTGGCCCAGGGAACTTGCAAAGGAGGCAGACCTCTGGGTGAATACCAGAGTGTCTGAGGAGGCATTGGGGAGTAATTCTAAGATGCTTGGCTCAGGTTCCCCTCAACAGAGTAAGAGGGAGGTTTACAGTGACCCAGACAGGTCCCAGTATAGTGAGGAGGAGAAAGGGCCCAATGTCCTTTCTAAGAGTAGGAGGAGAGGCGGGGTAGGCAGAGGCCCAGGGTGCCCTATTTCCAACCCCAGAGCTTGGAATGTTCTCAGAGGGAGCACAAGCATGGGAGCCTCGTCTGTACCAAGAGACATCCACTGATGGGAGCTTCACAGTGTCAGGAGAGTTGGAGGGGGTCGGTTGCCACAAGCGCCCTACCATTTTTGTTTTCTAGGGGTACCAGCCACTAGTGGAGGGGGCAGAGGCCCTGCGCTAGAGGCAGGAGGTGGAAACAGTCCACAGTGGGAGTACTAGTGGGTCAGGGGTTGCCAGCACTAAGATCAGAACACCCAAAGACTAACCCTGGTGAGGCCACTTCTTGCCTGGGGAGCTCTATGCACTGTCACATGGACAGAGGGCTGGGGACATGAACCAGACAAACTCTTGTACAACACATGCAGAGTGCGTTTCCCTTGGAGGGGGGTAGTTGTACTCCCCTGGAAGTCCTGGCTTGCCAGGCACATGTTTAAGTTTCAGTGCACAGAACCTTGACTGAGCGACCAGATTCAGGATATCACCCCTGAACTGGTGGGAGGGAGAGTGGAAAAAGGATGCAAGACACCTGGGGCTACCACCCCCCACTCTGAGAAACAACAGAGGACAGAGACCTATGGATGGCCCGGGGCCTGGCTCTTGACACTGACAGCTGTCAGTGGCCTCTGTTGGTTGCTGTCCTTACAAATGACACATAGATCTCAATTCGGCCTAACACGACATCTATGTGAATATGTCACAAATGGAGACATCTGCCAGTTCTACAAAACCTGCTGAGCTACCAAAGACAGTGGCATATTTACAAGCCCCTATCACCACCACAACGTCACTTTTAGGGACGCTGTGAAGACGATAGGAGCTTTGCCTTATTTACAAGGCAGCATTAAGCCACTTAACGTGGCTTAATGCTACCTTGTAAATAAGGCCCCCTTTCACGCTACACTTAGCATGAAAGGGGCAGGCAATGGGTGTTGTGGTGGGCGTTCCACCGCAACACACATTGATTTTGATACTGTGCCCTATTTACAAGAGCAGCGTAAATATGAGGCAGCGCCAAAATTAAGACCAGGAAAAACCTGGTCTTAAACAGATGAAACAAGAAGAAATGCTTTCTTTCTCCTCGTTTTTGCTGTTTCCATGTATGCTGCCTTGGGCAGCACACATAAAAACATAAAAACCCCAATGATTGTTTATGTGCAGGAAGGTCCCCCTTCCTGCGCATAAACAATCATTTAAAAAAATGATTCTATGTGTGCTGCATTAAACAGCACACATAGAAGTTACAAAACAGCATAAGCGCATAAACAATCTTCCACTCAACATAGACACCCTTGCACTATGGTGCAATTGTGCTTGTGTTGGCGCTAGGCTGCTTAATTAAGCACCAGCGTAGGGGGAAACGCAGGGCTGCACCATATTCTAGTAAATATGGTGCAGCACTGCGTTTCTAAAGTGACGAAGCGTGTCGTTAGCCTTCTAGGCTTAACGACACGCTTCGCCACTTTCTTGTAAATATGCCCTCGTGATCGAACGGGGTCTGGCTACTTCATTGATTTTGACACTTTATCATTGGATCCCAGTGAACCCGAGTTAACGCCACCGCCTGTTTCCCACATACAACAAATTCGTGAGTTCTACCTTTGGCTGAAAAATACTTACCTTGTTTTTCCCTGGATTCAGCTCTGGATTGCAATTGGTCTACTGTTCCCAGTCCTCTGGATGGGTACAGTGACTGTCTTTTTCCTGCTCCTGAATGGACATTACCTCCCAGAATGCTCTGCAGTACAACATGTGAACTTGGTCCTGAAACCGCATGCATCATTACACCGTGAACAAAGAGACCTGTCCTTAGTGAACATTACAGCAGTTCCAGTTCCTGAAGGAATAGTTTGAGACAGAGTTTCATATGATGTATATGGTCCAAATGAACTTGTAAAAATACCACACTTATTTAAAATTTCTTTAAGTGATATCATAAGTCTATATTACAACATGGACAATCGCAAGTGCTATCCATTCTAATATTAAGCTGGACGCTACACTCATTGCGTTCTGGTCACGTGCCCTGGTGGTATATCAACAGTACGACTCTGTTTTCTGCATATAATCTAACAGAAAGACAGAGAACAATGGCACAAAGAGATGTAAAATATACAATGCTGCACATTGAAAAATTGGACCAATTACCCTTTACCGTGGCTGAGTCACCTTCCATAGAATGGTTAATCCATGGCTATATAACACTGCCAGTCACAACATTCTAATTTCAATACTGTCTACAGTATCACCAGGTAGGTAAGTACGAAGCATTGGGAGAGGGATACATACATGAGTCTTGGGATTTACCATACAGATTTAGATGCAGCAATGGGGACACTTAAGTTTTTCTCAGCGGTTCAGACTGCAAAACTGCTTTAAGTGGGTCTCTAGTTTGCAATGATATTTTGCTTCACGGAGCCTCTAATGCTTCATGGGCTAACTTATCATGTCACTTGAAGGGTTCCCCAGATGCCGTGATTCATCCGGTGTTCAAGCTGCTTTCAAATGGAAGCTATATGATGCTGAATGATCAAGGTTGTTGCAGGATGGTACCAGGAATTGCATATCTGGTCACAGTAATTTCCAGGGTTACTTGTTGTATGCGACCCACACAGTTAGGGAGGCAACGCTATGGCCTTCATTAGATGTTTCCTTTATGCGGTTTGATTCTCTGAGCAGACTGAAAGCCATGCTTTTTCAGAAAGATGTGGCCTTAACCTCAGCCTGAAAGACTTTTGATCTCCAGGTTGCAAGGTCTTCAGCTGAGATACAGGCACTAGTTCGGACGAACTTCCCGCTCGATTTTGGGGAAATGGTTCATCGTATCTTTAACATGTCTGATACGAGGGGGATCGTGCACCTATTTAAGAGCATAGGTTCTGGACTATTAAGCACCTTTCAGACAATCTTTGGAGTTATTCCAGCATTTATACACTCCGTATTGGGAAGCGTTTTTGGAGGGCTTCCGCTGGTCCTACTACTTGTAGTGGGTATCCTGGTTTTAATTTTCCTGCTACGCAATGGATGGCCCAGCTTCTCAAGAGATGGAAAAGGCACTCCTGGTGCGACATTGCCGTGAGCGCATGGTACTCAATCTGGGCACACCTCAGCTTCGGGAGCTAAACAAGCATTGGTTCCTATCATTCAGACCAGTCTGGGTAGACTGTATCTTGCCTGTGCTCCTCTGTCTATTCTGCAGATACAAACGCGTGCTGGACATATGTCTAACACTTCCCTTGGTTGCCCCACTGTATGTAGACGTACTACTGGACCTCTTAAAGTCCCACGTGTTGCGGTGTCTGCAGCGTATTCCCATGATGATGACAGCATTCTTAGAGCCTCCACTGGATGCTTCAGCTCCTGTCGGGAGGTACACCGGCTTTACAACAAGCACACATGTTTCGAGTGTTTCCTCGGCGGCTGCTGTGGGAACTGAAGATGATCACCTTTGCTCAATTGACCTGATACAAGAGGTGTTACAGGGACCGTCGTCTGCGAATGCAAGCGACAGTGATGTTGCGTTTCCCACACAGGACACATAAGCATTTGGCTCTCCGTGTGCCGGAAACAATTCGGCCTTTTTTTCAAAAACAAGCCAAACTGGAATTCGAAAACATTGCTTTGTTTTATTTTTCTCTCCTGCTCTCACTGAGCACCATGGCTTTCGATGTGCTCAGTTGGTCTAAACAGTATATTGACTATCTAGAGGACTTATTGAGCTTTTTTTTAACTTTTAACATTATTTTTGACATATACTATGTTTTTAGATGTTTTTACACTGGTTTTTATAACAATGTTTTTATGCTTTAGACAGCCATATTTTAGCATTAGTTGACCATATAGTCCTTCGGATGAGGAGTGGGTGTTATGTGCCCCAATCTACCCAATCTAGGCCTAGGTAACTTCACAACCTTTTACCTACATTTGTCATACCTTGCTCTGCACAACAGTTCTAGCACTGACCTTTTACACAGTTATGTGCTGAATAAATGTCGATCAGTTTCCTGAAACTAGCCTAATTTATTATGCATGAGTATTCTAAGAAAAGTCTCTGCACATGATGTACGTAACAGTATGAACGTATTCTATGTAAAATGTCATGGTCATCTTCATCCTAGGGCGAAATAACTGCTTTGCATAAACGCTGGTATTCTTCTAGATTCATTTGCATAATCGTGCTTACAACACATCGATTATGCAATCTTTATGGTATAAAAGACTCATGTCATTTGAGATGTCATGAGTGATGTCATGAGTGATGTCACTGACCATGTCATGAGTGATGTAATATGTGATGTCATCAGCAGTGTATTGCGGGGGCGTGAGTTATAGTTAGCTCAGCGAACTATAATGGCAGAATTTCTCTGGTTTTGTACGAGTGAAATGTCAGCCTAACTATAACGTCCCTGAAACCTGTGGTTTTTTCAGTGAATTTCTAAGGTTTTTTCAATGCTAATTCCTAACTATAAGGTCCCTGAAACCTGTGTTTTTTCATTGAATTTCTAAGGTTTTTTAAATGCTAATACTAACTATAATGTCCCTGCACCTGTGGTGTTTTCAGGGAATTTCTAAGGTTTTTTAAATGCTAATTTCTAGCTATGCCTATATAGGTAATACATGTACAGAAAGAGGAAGAAAGGCGCAGAAAGAAGCAAGAGAAGTGCAGAAAGATGCAAGAGAGTTGCAGAAAGAGGAAGAAAGGTGTAGAAAGAAGCAAGAAAAATGGAGAAAGAGGCAACTGAAGTCCAGAAAGAGGAAGAAAGGTGCAGAAAGAAGCAAGAGAAGTGCAGAAAGAAGCAACAGAGGTGCAGAAAATGGCCTACTTCGACTGTACCTTACCACAGCCTCATACAAAGGAGCCTAATCACTTATCCTTCTCCCAAGATGTCTTAAACCTCACTTTTCTTTTGAAAATTCACTATTTATTGACTGCTCAGGATGTTAGGCCTACCAAATGTAAAACAGCAATCCTAACCATATCACTGTTGTAAGTCTGACCAAGTTTTATTTTATTTTTTTATTGAGAATTGAAGTTACAGTTGTTCATATACAAAATAAAGTGCTTACGTTGTACTGTTTCAATTTTGGTTGACACATTCATGCAAACATGGTCCATCCTTGAAACATATCACTATCAATAATGCCGTTAAAAAGTACATAAAAGCACATCTAGAAAAGGAAAGCCACCTATGCACAATTTCCCTTTAACATTCTATTTTATCCAATTCGCTGTCTAGTTTCCTATGGGCTTCCAGCGTTTCTCAAATTTTATAAGTGTACCTGACCTTAGGGCGTAGCGTCTCTCCAGTTCTTTAACTTTGTGCAGTTTAGCCTGCCAGGCATGAAAAGTGGGTACAGTGTTACTTCGTCAATTCTGGAGAATTAATGATCTTGCCACAAGGGCAGGCATAAATAAAGATTCCTCTTGTATTTTATTTGTCATTATGTTTGGTGAACACCCCAGAATTGCAATATGCTTGTCAATGGTTAATACATGTCCTATGGTTGTTCTAAGGTGTTTCTCAATTGCTTCCCATAGTTGCTTGATCTTTGGACAATCCCAGGCAATATGGGTCCAGTCACCTCCTCCCTCTTCAGAACAGCGAAAACACCTATCTTCAATCTGAGGGTATATATTGTAGAGAAAGGGTGCAGTCCTGTATATTAACCATTTTGCATGGAATTGCATTCTCTTGAAATTGGCGCCTCTTATTATTGTGGCATTAAATTAGTTGATTCTATTCCAGACTGCTCTTGAGATCTGAAGGTCTTCTTTCTCCTGCCATTTGTCTCTGGCTTTTTCATAGACAGAAGAGGATTTATTTTCATTACAAATTTTCACCCAGCTACTTATTGACCACTTGTTCGTTGTTTCTAGTAGCGCCTCACTTAGTTCTAATCTTGCTCTTAGTGCTTTTAAATCAATATTTTCTAAAAAGTGCTTGATTTGAATAAACGACCACTTAAGCATATCTATAGAGTGAAGCAGCCCATTCTCTATCTCTGGCCATTTTTTCCAGGAATCTGAGTTGAGAAAGTCTCCCACATGTCTGTACCCATTCTCCTCCCATTTCTTTAATACGCCAGGTTGCAACAACCTGTCTTCCCCGGCATATAAATCGGCCAAACATGTAAAGCCATTTATCCGAGGAATTCCATAATACTTTGACAGTTGGGCTTTTTGTTTTGGAAACCACTGGAGAACCTTGTATCGTACTTTCTTAGGGTTCTTCACTATCCTCATAGGATCTACGATTTTATATTCGTTCAATATTTTTATCATAAAAACATTATCCATATCTGACGAATTAAAATGGTTATGGAATCTGTGCTTAATATGTGCAAACTTTAAATAGTAGTATTCCCTCAGGTTTGGGCGAGCTAACCCTCCCTCCTCGTTTGGGTAGCTTAAAGTGGCTAGTGCAAGTCTTGGTACCTTGTTGGCCCATAGGAAAGATGAGAATAAACAATCTAGTTCTTTAAAAAAGGACGTTTGTAGTGCACATGGGATTGCTGAAAATAAAAAATTAAATAGTGGTAGAATTGTCATTCCTAGCAGTGCCACCCAGCCTATTATTGAAATTGGAAGTTGATTCCATTTTGCTAATAGACGCTTAACTTTTTGCACTAAAGGGACATAATTTAATGTATATAGCTCATCCACTCTTCCGACACATAAATCCCTAAACACCTCTTGGGTCTGGAGTTATGTAGTAACTGGAAACTTGGTAGTAGTGTCTTAACTGAGCAATTGCCTAATAAAATTTCTGTCTTAACATTATTTATTTTAGAGCCACCAAGTGCTTGAAATTCTGAAAAAATCCCCAATATTTCCTTTTGAATGTTCTCCCCAGGTTTGAGCAACAGAACAATATCATCGGCATAAAGTTTGATATTAGTCATGCCTTGTAAAGGTGCAGTTTGTAACGCTTTTTGCCTGTTGGCTATTGCCAGGGTCTCTATGAATAAGGCAAAGAGAATTGGAGATAGGGGACACCCCTGCCTTGTACCCCTACTTACAGCTGCCTGCATTTCTAGAATTAATTATTATCAGTGCCATTGAGTCCTTATACAGACTTTTCACTATATGTATAAAACTTTCTGGGAAACTAAATCTAGAGAGAATTAAAAAAGACACTCCCAAAACACCAGATCAAAAGCTTTCTCAGCATCTAAAAACCACACCTGCAGCTCTGTTTTATTCTTGGTAAAATAGTCCACAGCTTCTATAAAAAAAATTGTATACGAGGAGAGTTATCTACCTGCTACAAAACCACATTGATCTCTGTGAATTATTGATCCCACAATTTTATCAAGCCTATTAGTGAGAAGCTTTGTAAAAAATGTATAATCAACGTTGAGAAGGCTTATTGGCCTGCAGGAATTAATGTTTTTTGTCCTTCTTCAAAATGCTAACTACCACTGCCGTATGAAAGGAGGCCCGAGGTGCGCCCCCTCTTGGTATATAGTTAGCAAGAATAAGCAGTTGTGCATTTAGAGTTGGGGAAAACCTTTTAAATAATTCTGCTGGCAGTCCATCCTCCCCAGCTGCTTTATAATTAGCCATTGAGCTCACAACTGTTTCTATTTCTTCAATAGAAAATTCTGCCATTATTATTTCGCTGTGTTCTTTGCTCTTGGATAGAATTGGTAGTTTGTCTAGGAAGCTTATAATACAATTAGGCATTATTTGTTGATCTGTATGATATACTTTCTCATAGTGTCTAATAAAGGCTTCTCAAATCTCCAGGGGACTGGTTATTTGTGCTTGAGAATCCTCATTTATCAGCGATTCGTTTCTATTTTGGACATGTTTCTCCTTTGCCTGCCACGTAAGTAGTCTCCCCGTGTATTCGCTCTCCTCATATGTCTTCTGGAGGTAGGCCGTGTTAGCTATGTCACCTTGTAGATAGTAATATTCCTGCATTTCTAGCTTCGCCTGTAGCAGCTCCTGTTTTGTAGCTAGGTTTCTATCTTTGGTGTACTTTCTATTTGCTTGCTCCAGCCGCGACTGAAGCTCACATCTTCTTTCCCTTTTTGCCCTTTGTTGGGGGATTTCTTTAGAAGTAATATTCCCCCGTACTGTAGCCTTAAAGGCATCCAACACTATGCTTACTGTGGCACTATTTGTGTTGCTAAGGAAAAAACTATTGATTTCATTCGCTACCTCTGTGCACCATTCCTCTCTCTCTGAATTAATTTTATTAAAGTACCATCTCCTAGGTGCTCTTTCAGGGCCGTTTCTACCATTAGGCAAGACTAGGCGGCCGCCTAGGGCAGCAAAAGTGGGAGGGCGGCAAAAAACATGAGTTCTCCCCACGCCCCAACAGTAAGCATGCCCTGCTGTCCTCTCTCTTCTGGGCCCCAGCAGTTCAAGAAGCCCCTAGAACTCGACCGTTCAAGAGTTTTGAATGTTAGTTTCTCCAGTACATCCTGTTTCTAGGGCCTGTGGTTCCTCGCACCCTCTTCCTTTCCTATCTCCTTTACCTGTCCCTCTGTACCTCTCACATCTCTCCTCCCCTTACTATTCATTATTTTAACATTTTGTGACTCACCAGCGCCAAGAGCGGTTTTGAACGACACGTAGCGCTACATAAATACACTGACAATTCCAGGAGCCTTGGTTTTAGTGAGAAAACGCAAGCGTAGGTGTTCAATAGGCCGTGAACTCTACACGATTACCTATTTTATTGTTAATAGTTTTAATATCCTGTAAAGTAATCGAGATAAAGAAAAGTGTCAGTGTTTTGTGCTACACTCCAAGCGAGGGATAAAAGTACTGACCAGCAGAAATACATTTGGCTCAAGGAAGATTTAATGAAAAGCGCTCATCTCCGCCATCGGGGCCAAACATGTGCACACCATCTCGGATCACGCAGAGGCCGGAATGGAAGGAATTTTGAGATATGACCAAAAAGTTGTGGAGATTTTGGAAACAGTTCCCTCGGATGTGCGTGGATGTGCGTGACAAGTCAGGAGTGATTTCCGCTATTTAGAAATACTAGATTGTTTTACAACATCATGTTATTTAAACGCAGGCTCTAGTCAGTGTTCCCTTTAATATTACTTACCCCTTTTGTAGCGCCCATGCTAAACTGAGCTGCTTCTTCGTGCTTAATGTATATTTAACTGTGATAATCAGCGAAGCTCGTTTTATTGCTTCGGGAGGCGCTCTCTGCTACTCAGAATCCACTCCATCAACTCATAATCACCTCAGAGGCGCTACATTAATGTTGATTACTGAAAAACTCAGAACCACCAAAAGATTCTTTTGGTGGTTCTGAGTTTTTCAGTAAACAAGAGTGCAGAGAGGGCCACGTCTTTGGGCACTATGATGTGATGGGTATTCAATATCCAATTATTGAATTCCTTTGCCTTTAACGATAACATTAACAGAGGAAAACAAGATACCTAGGTCCGACGCCCCAGTAAAGCTATCTTGATTCATTTTAGCCCATGAACGGGTTAGAGAGAGAGGAATAGTATTTTTAAATGTATTTTGAGTGATAAGGGTTTTAAAAGACAGGGACAGCTGCGTGATGTGACCAAACAAGAGGAAAAGGCCTTTCGACACTAATCAAATTATGCTTGGTAGCGATGGGTTTGAGAGTGTGTGCAGCCGATCTGTGGCATCTTTAAAAAGTTGTGGGAAGCCTGTTGGAGTCTAGAAGTTTAGTAGCTTCTGGGTCCTGGGAGTTTTCCAGGTGAGAATTGAAATCGTCAAGAATACTTAAACTGAGACTTTGAATGATAAAAGGTGCCAGCAAGGAGCACATGAAATGAGTAAAACCTGATCTGAGGCCTGGGGGAGGCAGCTGTGCCTGAAATGGCATTTATTTCACATTTATAGCACAACTCTACTCAGCTAAGGTGCCGGTGCTCTTACACAACAGCAGAATTTGAAATGCCAGGACTTAAGAACTAAAGTAAACCAGTTACCTGCGGTAAGAGATGTGTGAAAATATCCATACTGGCAGAAAGCAGAAAGCAGGAGGGAGAAGAGGCGAGAAAGCAGTGAAGTGTAAAAAGGTGAATAAACAGGGGGCAGGTTTGGGCAGTGGGGAGAGTAAGGTGCAACTAATGAGAGCAAGGGAGGGGGCGGCATTTTTCAATTCTCGCCTATGGCGGCAAAACACCTAGAAACGGCCCTCCTAATGAGAGCAAGGGAGGGGGCGGCAAAACACCTAGAAACGGCCCTGATTGGTAAGTGAGTGGCTATTTCAGTGAGTGTTTTGTTAAGTGAGGTAGTGTGGGGGATTTCTTTAGAAGTAATATTCCCCCGTACTGTAGCCTTAAAGGCATCCCACACTATGCTTACTGTGGCACTATTTGTGTTGCTAAGGAAAAACTATTGATTTCATTCGCTACCTCTGTGCACCATTCCTCTCTCTCTGAATTAATTTTATTAAAGTACCATCTCCTAGGTGCTCTTTCAGGGCCGTTTCTACCATTAGGCAAGACTAGGCGGCCGCCTAGGGCAGCAAAAGTGGGAGGGCGGCAAAAAACATGAGTTCTCCCCACGCCCCAACAGTAAGCATGCCCTGCTGTCCTCTCTCTTCTGGGCCCCAGCAGTTCAAGAAGCCCCTAGAACTCGACCGTTCAAGAGTTTTGAATGTTAGTTTCTCCAGTACATCCTGTTTCTAGGGCCTGTGGTTCCTCGCACCCTCTTCCTTTCCTATCTCCTTTACCTGTCCCTCTGTACCTCTCACATCTCTCCTCCCCTTACTATTCATTATTTTAACATTTTGTGACTCACCAGCGCCAAGAGCGGTTTTGAACGACACGTAGCGCTACATAAATACACTGACAATTCCAGGAGCCTTGGTTTTAGTGAGAAAACGCAAACGTAGGTGTTCAATAGGCCGTGAACTCTACACGATTACCTATTTTATTGTTAATAGTTTTAATATCCTGTAAAGTAATCGAGATAAAGAAAAGTGTCGTGTTTTGTGCTACACTCCAAGCGAGGGATAAAAGTACTGACCAGCAGAAATACATTTGGCTCAAAGGAAGATTTAATGAAAAGCGCTCATCTCCGCCATCGGGGCCAAACATGTGCACACCATCTCGGATCACGCAGAGGCCGGAATGGAAGGAATTTTGAGATATGACCAAAAAGTTGTAGAGATTTTGGAAACAGTTCCCTCGGATGTGCGTGGATGTGCGTGACAAGTCAGGAGTGATTTCCGCTATTTAGAAATACTAGATTGTTTTACAACATCATGTTATTTAAACGCAGGCTCTAGTCAGTGTTCCCTTTAATATTACTTACCCCTTTTGTAGCGCCCATGCTAAACTGAGCTGCTTCTTCGTGCTTAATGTATATTTAACTGTGATAGTCAGCGAAGCTCGTTTTATTGCTTCGGGAGGCGCTCTCTGCTACTCAGAATCCACTGCATCAACTCATAATCACCTCAGAGGCGCTACATTAATGTTGATTACTGAAAAACTCAGAACCACCAAAAGATTCTTTTGGTGGTTCTGAGTTTTTCAGTAAACAAGAGTGCAGAGAGGGCCATGTCTTTGGGCACTATGATGTGATGGGTATTCGATATCCAATTATTGAATTCCTTTGCCTTTAACGATAACATTAACAGAGGAAAACAAGATACCTAGGTCCGACGCCCCAGTAAAGCTATCTTGATTCATTTTAGCCCATGAACGGGTTAGAGAGAGAGGAATAGTATTTTTAAATGTATTTTGAATGATAAGGGTTTTAAAAGACAGGGACAGCTGCGTGATGTGACCAAACAAGAGGAAAAGGCCTTTCGACACTAATCAAATTATGCTTGGTAGCGATGGGTTTGAGAGTGTGTGCAGCCGATCTGTGGCATCTTTAAAAGTTGTGGGAAGCCTGTTGGAGTCTAGAAGTTTAGTAGCTTCTGGGTCCTGGGAGTTTTCCAGGTGAGAATTGAAATCGTCAAGAATACTTAAACTGAGACTTTGAATGATAAAAGGTGCCAGCAAGGAGCACATGAAATGAGTAAAACCTGATCTGAGGCCTGGGGAGGCAGCTGTGCCTGAAATGGCATTTATTTCACATTTATAGCACAACTCTACCCAGCTAAGGTGCCGGTGCTCTTACACAACAGCAGAATTTGAAATGCCAGGACTTAAGAACTAAAGTAAACCAGTTACCTGCGGTAAGAGATGTGTGAAAATATCCATACTGGCAGAAAGCAGAAAGCAGGAGGGAGAAGAGGCGAGAAAGCAGTGAAGTGTAAAAAGGTGAATAAACAGGGGGCAGGTTTGGGCAGTGGGGAGAGTAAGGTGCAACTAATGAGAGCAAGGGAGGGGGCGGCATTTTTCAATTCTTGCCTAGGGCGGCAAAACACCTAGAAACGGCCCTGCTAATGAGAGCAAGGGAGGGGGCGGCATTTTTCAATTCTCGCCTAGGGCGGCAAAACACCTAGAAACGGCCCTGATTGGTAAGTGAGTGGCTATTTCAGTGAGTGTTTTGTTAAGTGAGGTAGTGTGTGAGGTTTCTGTATTGGAGAGTAAGTATGTGTGAATGGCTGTATGGGTGAGTGAGCGGATGTGTAAATGCTTGTATGGATATATAAATGGGTATGTAAGTGTTTGTGTGGGTGTGTGAGGGAGTGTGGGTGCTTGTATGGGTGATTGAATAGCTGTGTTGAAAGGCTGTATGGGTGAGTGAGTGGGTGTGTGAGTGACTGTGTAGGTAAATAAGTAGGTGTGTGAGTAGCTGTATGGGTGAGTGTGTGGCTATATCAGTGGCTGTATGGGTGAGTGAATGGTTGTGTAAGTGGCTGTACAAGTGAGTGGGTGTGTGAATGCCTCTATGGAAGAGTGAATGGGTATGTGAGTACTGGTATGGGTCTGTAAAAGGCTATGTGAGTGGTTGTGTGGGTGTGTGAGTGGGTGTACAATAGGTTGTATGGGGGTATGAGTGGGTGTGTGAGTGGTTCTGTGGATGATGTTATCAGTGATATCATAGCCACAAAAAACCCTGGGTCTTATAGAAAGAAGCTGTGAGAGTTGGTGTATCTGACTGATGTGGGGTTTTCCCCTTAAAGACAAATTCCATCACCCACGAGAGGTGACATGCTTCATCATTGGGCACCTCCTTGCACTGTGATGCCTTGTCACAGTGCCAGCAACCCCCCACTAGAGGAAGGAGCTCAGGATTTTTCTCAGAGGTATCATAAATACCTTTCAAAGGAGCATGGTATGGTGAGGGAAGCAGGGCATGAGTGAAGGTTGTGTAAATTAAAACTGACTCCAAGGCATGCGACACAATTTATTCATGCATCCCTAGGTCAGGATTAAATTCAAACAGAGAATCAGCCGGGCATGATCATACCCGCTGGATTTTCTCAAAAGAGTAGGCCGACATGTTTCAGCCTTTGACCCTCCTCAGAGGTGTCGCGGCATTCCTCAGGACCTATATAATCAGTGCTCCTGCTTAAGCTCTCAAAGTGATAGAATTAATATGAAGATACAAAGATACAAAACCAGTTGTCCAACTGTAAATCCAAAATAGGGATCCACTGGTAGTTTCCTGAAAGAGATAGTATGCATAGTGTTAGCCATTTACCACATACAACAGATACCAACAATCAATTCTCAATCAACAGCCATACAAAACCAATTAGGATATTGTAGGATTTCTATGTACATATGTTCTATGCATCACTAATGCAACACACCCTGTGCCCTTGTGGAACATCTAAGGGGACAGGCGAGTGTAACGGGGGTGGTCAAGGTTTACCAGCTAATGTTGGGTTTATGCCTCAACTCAGGCACTGGCATGAGGCTCAGGGAACACTTTCCCCTACAGTAGCATCATAGGAGAGAACAAGAAAATAAACAAACAAAACTTAGAATGTTTTGTTAGAAATTGAGAGCAATTAAAACTGCCAAGAATCAAATTGACTTCAAAGATTTTAAAAACTAAATATGGGTGCAGCTAGGTGGAGCTGATACCAGGAGTCATTAAATTCATGTCTATAATGCCAAACCACTAGGTACAACCTCATAATCAATGTTCTGAAATCAGGCCAAAAAAGTAAAAATTTGTATAAATACATACAGTAAGCCAGTTATCACAGGGGTGTGATGTCTCGTCCCATTTTTAAACCCCCCGTCATCAATGCTTAAAAAAGGTCCTAGGACCTGCATTTAAACGGAGAGGAAATACAAACGTCCTTGATGTGACTGTCTGAAAACGCTAGTGCACTGAATGTTAGCTAATAATTAGAGTGTATGCATGCAAATAACCCTGAAGTTCTATCATAGTTCGGCAACTATGGGACCCAGGCTCCAAATAATCAAAGCATTTTTAAGAAACCCATAACACAACCAAGGTCGCAGAAGCTGTCTAATGCCATAAATAAAAGATGGGGCTTATTGGAGGTAACAGGAGGGCTTCTTGGACCCCAAGGTCTGTCACCTTCCAAGAGGACTTCATCCCCCAACCAGTTGTGCGCCAGAAGGCGCTTATGCAGAGTGGTGGAGAAAGGAGGCCTGGCCTCCGACAACCTCTAAGCAATCCAGCTGTGTGGGACTTACTGAAGGTAACAGGAGGGGTAGTTGGCCCCCAAGGACCCTCAAGAGCAAAGGAGACTTCATCCCCCAACTAGTAGTTAGCCAGGAGGCGTGTTTACAGAGTGGTGGAGAAAGGGGGCGTGACCTCCAAAGACCTCTCAGCAATCCTGCTGTGTGGGATTTACTGGAGGTAACAGAAGGGGTTCCTGGCCCTCAAGGACCTTTTACATCCAAGGGGACTTCATCCCCTAACCAGCAGAGCGCCACGAGGCACGTTCGCAGAGTGGTGGAGAAAGGGGGCAGGGCCTCCGATCATCTCTCAGCAATCTCCATGTGTGGGACTTACTGGAGGTAACAGGAGGGGTTATTGGCCCCGAAGGACCCTCTGCAGCCAAGAGGACTTCATCCCCCAAACATTGTGCGCCTGGAGGTGCATTTGCAGAGTTGAATGCTGACCTAGACCCAATAGAAGATGACTGGAGAGAGGCCAAAATGGCACCCCGCACATTTGTGATACCAGCTCCGGCTGGTTTAGTTGCACTTCCTCCTTAGAATATACTATACTCCAGAACGCCTACATAAAATTAAATCGCCTCTCTCCCCCCTCTATATTTGCACTAGATCCCGGTCCTCATGGGGATCTCTTTTCCATGTGGTCTGGGAGTGCCCAATCTCCAGCCCTATTGGAGAAACGTCCAGCCTGAAATGATAGAGATAATGGGCTACCCCATTGATATGACACCTAAAACTGCACTTCTGGCTATAATGGATGATAAAGGTGGAATGCAAGCCCAAAGCACCTATGTTAGCCTAGGCCATCTGATGGCCAAGTGTGACATAGCAAAACACTAGACGGACCCACAATCTCCAACTCTGAAGATATGGCGCACTGGCATAGGTTGTTGTTGTACTCTTGAAAGAATGTTATAAAAGCAAAAGGGTGCCGGACAGTACATGATAGGGTGTGGGAACATGGTTGGACTCTAAGTTATGTGTGCAGTTGCCCACTTCAGATGTTACATGGTTTTATATGTCCTGGTTGTCAGGCATTTCTCCCCCTATTGACTAAGTAGGCATGTTAATAGCTACCACACTGCAAGCTCATATATTGTTCTTGACAGCTTCAAATGTTATATTACTTTCAATGTTTACTTTCGATATACGTTGTGTACACTGTTCAATGCCATTTACGCTTATCAAAATAATAAAAACATTTAGAAAAAAAATGTGCATGAATTTATAATATGCTATTCTAGTCCTGTTAATTTGCAGGAAAGAGATTTAGGACCAGATGTACAAACATTAGGAATACCGATCTCCTAATTGCGATTATCTCCCAACTGCACTTAGGAAATCGGTATTTCTAATGTATGAAGTACTTCTAATCCCAAATAGAAATTCCTAGTAAGTCACAAATCAATCTACCTCATGACTATTAATTAAGTAGGTCGCAATTTGCAACCAATTAGGAATCGCAGCCGTTACAGGGATAGTGGCCTGCTGTGGTCAGGAGACCACCATGTCTTTGATTGCTTTTTAATAAGGCTAACTTTTTTTTTAAATGCAGCCAGTTTTCCTTAAAGGAAAACGGGATGCATTTAAAAAGAAAAAAAGAAACTTTGAAGTTTCATTTTTTAAGAGTAGGCAGTGGTCTGCTCTTAAAATAAAATGATCAACAATCTCAAAGGGGTAAGGATCCCAAGGGGACTCCTATCCATTTGTGAATGGTAACCACCACTTTTAAAATGGTGGTAAAGTATTACTGTTTTGCAACTGGAATTTGGCCGTAAAACAGCAATATATACCATACCGATTTGGTATTTGGAAGAGACTCCTAAAGCAAGCCCCTTCCAGATACCATATCGTAAATACAAATTGCACTTTGGCAAAAGTTACTGAATCGCATTTCACATTTTGAAAAAGCTTTGTACATCTGACTCCAAGTTTGCAAAATTGCATATTTTACTGCACACTGGATGGTGTGGTAATTCTGATGCAGGACGAGGACTCTGATTCTAAAATAAAATCACAAGAAGCAAAAGATCATTTATTTCCAGTTCTCACAAAAGAAAATTTACCTCCTGATTGAAGACACACAGTAAGAGAGGGGTATGGGATTTTACAGTCAAAGAAATTAGATTAAATAAAAATGCAGAACAAGTGAAAAACACAATAAAACCAAATGCAGTTTATCCTCGAATTCCTTAGTACAAGCTTACACGGGAAGCAGAGGAGGGAATGAAACCTGTCATTGAATAAATATAAGAAAGTAGGATCTTCTTTCATGTTTACCCCCACTTTTTGCTTGGTTTCAGTGTGTTTTCGACCTAGTCTGACTGGGATCCTGCTAATCAGGACCCCAGTCACTGTGCTTTCTCCCTTGACCATGGTTAAGTACTTTTGTACATCCACAATTGGCTACTGGTGTACCCTTGTAAGTCCCTAAGATATGGTACTAAGGTACCCAGGGCACAGGTACACCAAGGGTCTCCCATGGGCTGCAGCATCAATCAATCAATCAATCAGGGGTTTGTATAGCGCGCTACTCACCCGTGAGGGTCCCAAGGCGCTGGGGGGGGGGGGGTTTGCAGCTCCGGATCAGTCAAAGAGCCAGGACTTGAGGCTCCTCCTGAAGGTGTGCCGGGTAGGAGAGAGTCTGATGTTGACTGGGAGCTCGTTCCAGGTCTTTGCTGCGACGTAGGAGAAGGCTCTTCCGCCTGCTCTGGTTCTGCGGATGCATGGGGTCTCTGCCAGGGCGAGGTCGGCGGAGCGGAGGTTCCTTATGGGCACGTGGAAGGAGACTCTTTCATTGAGGTATTTGGGTCCGATGTTGTGGAGGGATTTGTAGGCGTGGGTGAGTATCTTGAAGGTCACTCTCTTCTCGATGGGGAGCCAGTGGAGGTCACGTAGGTGCTGGGTCATGTGTTCGTGTCGTGGGGTTCAGAGGACGAGTCTGGCTGCGGCGTTCTGTATGGTTTGGAGCTTGTGTAGTAGGGTTTTGTTGATTCCGGCGTAGAGGGCATTGCCGTAGTCCAATCTGCTGGTTATGAGTGCGTGGGTGATGGTCTTTCTGCATTCGGGGGGGATCCACTTGAAGTCTTGCGGAGTATGCGGAGGGAGTTGAAGCAGGTGGAGGTGACGGCATTGATCTGGCGGGTCAAGGTGAGAGAGGAGTCTAGGATGATGCCGAGGTTCCGGGCGTGGTCCGTCGGGGTGGGTGGGTGTCCGAGGGCAGGGGGCCACCAGGAGCTGTCCCATGAAGTGGGGGAGGGTCTGAGGATGAGGACCTCTGTCTTCTCTGAGTTGAGTTTAAGGCAGCTGTTGCTCATCCAGGCCGCAACGTCTTTCATTCCTTCCTGGAAGCTGAGTCTGGTGTCTTCGGGGTTCTTCATGAGGGAGAGGATGAGTTGGGTGTCGTTGGCGTAGGATACTATGCTGACCCCATGCTGTCTGACGATGGCGGCGAGGGGGGCCATGTAGATGTTGAAGAGCGAGGGGCTGAGTGAGGATCCTTGGAGTACTCCGCAGTTGATCTCCGTGGGTTCGGAGAGGAAGGGAAGGAGTCGGGTCCTTTGGGTTCTGCTGGAGAGGAAGGAGTGGATCCAGTCGAGGGCGTTTCCCTGTATGCTGGCATCGTGGAGTCTGGCTGCAAGGGTCCGGTGAGAGAGAGTGTCGAAGGCTACGGAGAGGTCTAGTAGGATGAGGGCTGCCGTGTGGCCCTGGTCGAGTAGCATGCGGATGTCATGGGTGGCGGCGAGGAGGGCAGTCTCGGTGCTGTGGTTGCTGCGAAATTCAGACTGGGAGGGGTCGAGGATGGCGTTCTCTTCGATGAATGTGGTCAGTTGGGTATTGATGAATCTCTTGATGACTTTGGCTGCGAAGGGAAGGAGATAGATGGGCCGGTAGTTTTTCAGGTCCGTCGGGTCGGCCAAGGGTTTCTTGAGGAGGGCCTTGTCCTCTGCCCGCTTCCAGTCATCAGGGAAGATGCCGGAATCGAGGGAGGCGTTGATTGTCCGGCACAGTTCGGGTGCTAAGGCGGTGGCGGCTCTGTGGTAGATGTGCGGTGGGCAGGGGTCCGTGGGGGCTCCTGAGTGGGTGTTCTTCATGGTCGTGGTGGTGTCTTCGGTGGTTGCAGGCTTCCAGTTGGTGATGGTTGGTTGGTTGCAGGTGGTGGGGAGGGGCGTGGTGTCTGGAGTCTGTTCGCTGAAGTTGTCGTAGAGGGCCTTGATTTTCAGGTGAAAGTAGGAGCTGAGCTTGTTGCAGAGGTCTTGAGAAGGTGTGATGTCTGTGGCTTCGCTGGGGGGTTTCGTGAGCTGCTGAATGACGTTGAAGAGTTCTTTTGCGTTGCTTGCGTTGGTGTGGATTTTGTTCTTGATGAAGGTCCGCTTGGTGGCTCTTACGCACTGGTGATATTCGCTCATGGCATTTCGGTAGTTGTTCTGGTCCTCAGTGGTTTTTCTGTTCTGCCAGAGTTTCTCGAGGCGGCTGCAGGAGCGCCTGGCTTCTTGGAGGTCGGTGGTGAACCAGGCGGCCTTCAGGGGGCGTTGTTTGACGGAGAGGCGGAGGGGCGCGAGCTTGTCGACGCAATCGGCGATCCAGCGGTGAAGTTCTTTGGCTGCTGAGTTGGCATCAGTCGTAGCAGAGGGGGGGTCATGGAGGAGGGTGGTGTTGAGGTGTTCCTCTGTGATCTTGCTCCAGTTTCTCCTTGGTGGGCGCGGGGTGGGTTTCGGTGCGGTGGTGAAGGTGAAGTGTACGCAGTGGTGGTCTGTACAGAGGGGCTGTGTGGTGTGCTTGAAGTGGATGTTAGTTCCTCCTGCAAAGATGAGGTCCAGGGTGTGTCCGGCTCTGTGGGTAGGGGTGGTGACGAGCTGCCTCAGTCCGAGGTTGGCGAGGTTGTCAAGGAGGGTGGAGGAGTCGGGATCGCTGTGGTTTTTGAGGTGGAAATTCAGGTCTCCGATGAGAATGTAGTCCATGGAGACGATGGCGTGTGTTGCGGTGAGGTCGGCAATGGCGTTGGCGGAGGAGGTTTCGGGGTCCGGGGGTCTGTAGACCAGGGTCCCGCGCAGCGTGGTTCTGGGGCTGGTTTGGATCTGAATCTGGAAGTGCAGGTGCTCTGTGTTGGAGCGGGGGTCGTTCGTGCTGGAGGTGGAAAGTCGGAGGGAGCTCTTGTGTGCGATGGCAAGTCCTCCTCCTGGGCGGTGGGGGCGGTCCTTTCTTTGGATCTTGTATCCGTCGGTGATGGCGGTGGCGATGTCGGGGTGGAGGCGGCGTTTGTCCAGGTTTCCGTGAAGAAGGCGACATCAGGCAAGAGGGTGTCAAGCAGGTCCCAGATCTCCGTGGCGTGTTTGTGGAGGGAGCGTACATTGAGGAGGATGCACTTCAGGGCTTCGGTGTTGCGGATGTCTGTGGTGGGTTCTGCGGTCATGGGTGAGCTGTAGACGGTGAAGGATAGTCGGCAGTGTCGGCAGGAGAACTGGCGATGTGTGGTGTCCGGTGTTGATCTCTGGCAGTGGTGGTTTCTCCCGGGGTTGAGTGCGAGGAGGGCGGCGGCGGTGTAGCGGTGGGGTGTCGTAGAACCAGGGTTCCTGGAGCTGGCCGCAGTCGGGTCGTGGATGAGTGCAGATGGGCTTGCCTTTGGCGTGCCAGCGGCGCGCCTGCTGCGCGTGTCCACTGTGCGGCCGGGCAGCAGGCGGCATTAAGTAGGGGAGGGGGGAGGGAGGCCCAGCTTGGAGCGGGAATCGGCAGGGGCAGGGGCCGCGGGGGCAGCAGCAGCAGGTGGGGAAGCGGTAAAAACGGTCAGAGAGGGCGGGACGGCACAATACCAAAACAAGGCACAAAAATTGAGAACAGGCACAATGTGTGAAAGACAAGGCACAATAAGTGAAAAATAAGGCACAGTAAGTGAACAAGAGAATAACAAGCACAAAACAGAGACAACGGGGCAAAAACCAAAAGGGCGCAACCTAGGCCAGAGCCGAGGCTCGAACCCCTACCTGCGCTGAGTCCTGCCTAGGGCAGATGCACAGCACGGCAGCCGGAGCTACGGAGGGAGAGAGCAGGTCCCTGGCAGAGGTCAGAGGTCCTGCTCCAGCATGGATTGTGCCACCCATTGGAGTCCACTTAAACTGTGACTACAGATCTGCCATTGCAGCCTGTGTGAGTTGGTACTAGCACCTCTCACCACAGACATAAGTTTCCTTACTACACTTTAAACCTATAAGTCACCCCTATGGAAGGCTCTTCGGTCCTGAGGGCAGGGTGCTTGGTTATAAGTGTGAGGGTGCCCCTGCATGAGCAGGACACTCCTACAAACTCTGGAGTCGATTCTCCAGGCTTTGTAAATGCGGTCAGCCATTTTATACATATAGTGGGCATTAGTCATTACGAGATCTCTAAATATATTGTGGCTGCACCGAACCCAGTCATGTTTGGTATCAAACATGTTGGTATCATACCCCAACACCGATTCCAGTGTTAGAATTATGATCCCATGTACTGGGGGCTCCCTTGGGTACCCCACTGTACTCCTGGTAACAACCTTTCAAGGTCTGACAGCAAGCTAGTGCTGCTGCCGACCACAGACACGATTCTGCCCTCCTGCACCACACTCGAGCAGGGAAAGGTTGAACAATAGGTTTCCTTTCAAAGGAAGGTGTGACCACCTCCCAGACAGGACTTGGTGTATTGGGCTGGGGCGCTTGACAGCACCACCAGACTGCTTTGAGGGCACATTTGGTGCCCTCCTTGCATACTCCAGTTTGAGCAAGTTTAGAGAGCCCTTGGCTCCTACTCAGCCATGAAACTGGACAAAGGACATGGAAGTATCCTCCCCTCTGTCCAGCCCCTCCTCTAGGAGAGACCCCTGAGTTGTTCCAAACATTTTATTAGGGTACTTTAGGACTTACCAGTGGGTGGTTCCTTAGATTCATTGTGGGAAAAGACTCAAGCCTGAAACCACATCACTCTTAGACGGTCTGGACACTTGGACTTCGTTGGACTTTGCCTGAAACCAAAACTGCACTAAGGAAGACTCCTGCTGCTCTTGGTCTCGCTGTTCTGCAAGTCTTCTTTGTCATCTGTGTCTGTGCGTCTTCTGGGCTCTTCAACAGACCTGTGGGTATCAAGGACACCTGAAGTAATCTCCCTTGGAGTGAAGAAGTCTTCCCTACAGACTTCCCAAAGCTCAGCAACACAAGTGGTGGTTCTGCAACTCCCTTGAGGCCTGACCTGTCCTCTCTGCAATTTTAAGGCCAGTATCCCTTGTCAGAACTGCTGGGACTGAACCCCTGTGCACCACATCGAATTGCCGTTGCCAAGGCTTGTTGGCACTGCAGTCCAGAGATCTTCGGGCTACAAGAAGCTCCAGCCTCCAGCATCTCTTCCCTCCAAGCTCAGCATCCTCATCACATCCTCTTCACCGTGGGCCGTCGTTCTTGGTGAGCTGCTCAAGGTCCTCTTGTGACTCCTGTGCCCTCTGCCTGTGGGTCCTCCTGAGGGTCTTCTACTGCTTCAGTGGGCTCCCCTGCTTGCTCAGGGCCTGCTCTGACTCTCCCGAGGTTGGTGAGTCAATTAGACCTTGTTGGTCCCAAAGTTGCTCCTTCTTCGTATTCCACACCAGTTGCAGCTACCAATGCAAAAACAACAATTGATGGACAGAATGCAGAACAATGACATACATTCACCCCAGTAAATCCATCGTTTTTTTGCTCACCATGTCATTCCAGTTTGGACCCAGCCATATGCAAATCAGTCTTGACCCTGCGCCCAATGGGAACAGTCCAGCCCGAACTGCCAGGCCAGGTCCTCCCTAGACTGGAAACAAGCATCCTAGGACCGGTTTCGGGCTTTCAGCCCTCATCAGCCAGGATAGCTTGACTCCAGTGGCATGGAGAGCACGGGACCCAAGTCTGGGCATACCCGTCCCACTCGGGGTGACAAATGCAAAAACAACAATTGATGGACAGAATGCAGAACAATGTCATACATTCACCCCAGTACAGAGATCTGGGCCTAAATCCATCGTTTTTTTGCTCACCATGCCATTCCAGTTTGGACCCAGCCATATGCAAATCAGTCTTGACCCTGCACCCAATGGGAACAGTCCAGCCCGAACTGCCAGGCCAGGTCCTCCCTAGACTGGAAACAAGCATCCTAGGACAGGTTTCGGGCTTTCAGCCCTCATCAGCCAGGATAGCTTGACTCCAGTGGCATGGAGAGCACAGGACCCACGTCTGGGCATACCAGTCCCACTCGGGGTGACAAATGCAAAAACAACAATTGATGGACAGAATACAGAACAATGTCATGCTGGCGGATGCTCCCGTCGGACAACGATCACCTAGTCACCAACATCAAACTGGGACAGCTTGTGCACACTCCTGGTCTTCCTCAGCGTCACCTGGTCCTCACAACTGGAACGAAAATGTCACCACCAACTCTTCTGAACCTCCCGACATCAGTGGGCATTGTGTCTTCATGCCTCCTGGTCACTTCCGCATGGCATAGACTCTGTCCCCTCTGCTTGCAGGTTCTTCAATTCCAGAATCCACCCTTTGGATTCCACCGGACTTCTTCACCTTCTTCTCCAGAGGCATTTTCTTCTAAGTCTTTTATTGTCGCCTACAGAGGTTTCCGACGTCTCTTCTCTCATATGCTCCTGGCTTCCCTGGTGTAGGTAACCTGGTTCCGGGGGCATCCACGGGTATGGTGTTTCTCCCACCTTCCTTCCTCCAAGGGAATTTTTCAGGGTCCTCTGGGTAGGGTCCTTCTTCTGCAAAACCTCAAATGCGACTTATCCATTGGCTTCTGTTAGTCAAGCGGCTGTGTTCCCACTCTGCACACAGCCTCCGTGGGATTCCTGAGTACTTACTTTGGGTGGTTCCTTGTGTCCCCGGCTCCTCTGGGTCTTCTGGTCCAAGTCCCGTCTTCCTTTGCAGTTTGCATCCCACTTTCTTAGTATATGGCTTGGTCTCCCCCTGGAGACCACTGTTGTATCTTGTGCTGCATACCTTATTTCATTTGAGGTATTCTTGTGTGTTGTGTTCATATCTCCGGGTAGGAGATGTACCAATGTGTTAGTGAGTGTTGTGTAATACATAGAAGTATTTTTATATAAACACTGTGTGGTTCTTTTTCATTTAACTGACACTATACTATTAAACTGGTTAAAGAAGCTGCTTAACACTCCTTCAAGATAAGCCTGAAGGATGCTCTCCACAGCTACCACTTTGAGAGCTTTCTATGGTTATCAAAGACCACTAAAATCACCAGAAGGATTGCCTTGATTAGTGCAAAGTGCATCACTTAAACAAGTGTGCACTATATACTAAGCCAGCCTTCTACATTGGTGTGCAGCAGTTGAGTTGACATTGAGTCATCAACGTGTTGGCGTTCACGTGGAAGGGAATTCCATGGCTGATGAAGCTGCTAAGGCAACAGTCCGCACTGCTGTCATTGCTGCAATCACTCGTTCTGGTACGAGGTTAGACAGATACATCATGGTGGCTGTCAATACTGCTCGCAACGACACCCACCTGCCGAAAAGCTTTCCACTCAAGTATCCTACAAGTTAGATGCACAAAACATTCCATATGCTCAGATTCCAGGAGTAGCAGATAGAGTAATACCAAACACTGATTGCAGATTGGGATTAATACTAGCTGCACATGAGGGTCTGGGTTCAGCACACGCAGGGGTTACTACTACAGTCTCATTACTGAAGCAGCGCTATTGGTGGCCAGGGCTAACTAAACAGACCAAGGACTTTGTCCTAATAAAATGTGACATCTGCCAGCAGATGAAGGGCTCAACCATAGCACGTCCACATCAGACGCCTCTATTGATCTCAGACAAGCCTTTGGCTTGTGTTTATTTGGATCACTGTGGCCCCTTACACTCATATGGGGCTTACAAGTACATCTTGGAAGCAGTGGATTCATGCTTCAGATTTCTGTGGGTTTGGCCGCAGCGCTCGCCTGACACTAGAACTGTTATAAAGGATTTGCGAGTCTTCATTAGGACATACGCAATTGGCACACTACATTCTGACCAGGGCCCAGTGTTTAGCTCTCGGGCTTACAAAGAAGACATGGTAAGTTTGGGTGTGGCCTTGTGGTACTCCTCCCCCTATCATCCCAAGGGAAATTCGATAGTTGAGAGGAAAAACCATGACTTAAAGTAGTCCTTAACAGCAAGGGTATTAGGCTCAGGTCGCAATTGGGTCAATCACCTATATGGGGCTCAGAGGGCACTCAATAACATGGCAAGAAATTCCCTGGGGGGGTGGTACTTCATCCAAAATCCTGTTTGGTGTGAGAATGTGGGTACTACACCTCGATAATGTCAGCCCAGTGGCGGCGGAAACACCATTTGACATCAATGAACATTTGGCTGTTTTACAGGAACTCAATGAATTCCGTGGCACACAAAGCAACGTCCAAGTAAATGATCAACTACTGGAGAAGGGAAGGTCATACTGGCAAGAACCGGCTGGGTCCCAAAGAGACCTGGTCAGGGGGAAAATTGTGGACAAAAAAGAATGTGGGCCATCTTACAGAGTGTCCGTACCAGTCCTGACTGTTGAAGGTACTAGAACTGTACTTCTTCCACCTCTTGCCGGCCACCGAGACAAAGGGTTTGTCTCCATTGATCTGATCAAACCACACTATGTGGCCGATTCTCAACAGTAGGCCGCGTGGGCTCCTGGGTAGCTGCCGCACTCCTCTCGCTACCGTTCAGTAAGTTCAGATAGAAGCTTTAATAACTATAGAAGATTCCCCTCTCCAGAGAGAATCTATAAACAACAATAAAGTAGTACTCCTTCCTGTTGAAACAACTACAACTGTACAGTCACCAAGTACAGAAGCTCAAATTTCAATTCGGAAAATTGACGACATCTACGTGAATATGCCACGGATCAAGTCATCTCCCAGTTCTACAAAACCTGTTGAGCTGCCAAAAATAAGACTGGATGGCATCTGGATACTTTGTGCATTGCGACGACTTCTCATCGGATTCAATGGAACCTGAGATACCACTGCCTCTCCCTTTCAAGCTACAAGTGTATGCTCTCAATCTTTGGCTGAAAAAGACATACTTTGTGACTCCTTGGTTACATCTCTGGATTACAATTGGATTACTTTTGCTGGTCCTCTGGATTGGTTTGTTAACTGTCTTTTTCCTACTTCTGAATGCACACTATCTCCCAGAACGCTCTGCAGTACAACTTGTGAACTTGGTTCTTAAACCACATGCATCATCGCACCGTGAACTAAGAGACCTGTCCCTGGTGAACATTAAAGCGGTTCCTGTTCCAGAAGGAATAGTGTGGGACAGGGTATTGCATGATGTGTATGGTACTACTGAACTTTTGCAAATCGGCTGCATTTTCTTCTGATGAATTGTATGATGGTACATCTAATTTCGGTGATATGTTTTGCTATCAACATTATGGTCACCACTTCTTACACAAAGCTAGTATCCCATGTGCTGTTTATAATTACACTCAATGGGAACACTGTCCAACACCACCAAAAGGTAATTCAAAAACATTTGCACAAACGTTTGCTTATTTTTCTGGTTTGACACGTCAGACACAGCCTCTTACTACTATAGGCTTGCACCTACACCTGCAAAGAAAAATATGCTAACAAACACCAAGCTGATATAGTCAGCTTTGTTTCTTTCCCAGCTGTCTGTACAGGGTTTCGACTTTTGGAAAGACACCATAGACACAAACTCTGTCTGGAGTACAAAAGATTGGCAGGTACAGGGAACTGAGGCCTTATTCAGAGCATGCCTCATACCACATCAAATAATTTTCCTGAATAAAACAGTGCATCAAACTTCCTGTCTTGGAATAGCCAAGGTGAAGGATTTGAACATATCTTGTATTCCCGCGTTCTCGCGCTTTGAGAGCTGGCAGCATTTCACACAATACAGTGCGGATATATTAGATTCCATGATACAAAATGGTTCTTACAATTCATCAGACCCCAATTGGAAGGGATGGTTGAT
Source organism: Calotriton arnoldi (assembly GCA_963921515.1). NCBI lineage: Eukaryota > Metazoa > Chordata > Amphibia > Caudata > Salamandridae > Calotriton > Calotriton arnoldi. The sequence continues at coordinate 350,423 of CAWUFW010013608.1, forward strand.
TTGGCCTGTGGACTCAAATGGGTGTCAATATGGATTCCTGAGCAACACCGAGGGTTTAGGATCAATAGGCCTGATCAGTGATAAGTACAGTCAGAACACTCGGGGTGACATCATATAGTGTTGAGAAGTTGTGCCTTGATTGGCTAAAAACCTCAACACTTTCACAGGTGAAACAACACCTGTCCCTTCTTTCTGATGACATGGATCTCAGGGATTTCTTGTTAGGTCCCCGGAACCTACTTCAAAAGAACTTCTTGTATGCAATATACAACGAGCTGTGGAAAGTTTCTCAACCAGAGGCTGCTGAGAGACTGCACAAGATTGATAGGGTTAATTTAGAAAAGGCTTTGGCTGTGGTTGACAATGGTATGACCACATTAACATCCATAATTTATTCACTGTGTAACATCATATCTTCTGCAATTGACATAATACAGCAAGATATGTCTATTTCACAACATGGACAATCACAACTACAGTCCATTGTATTATTAAGCTGGACACTTCAAATACTATGTTCTGGCCACGTGCCATAGCGTTATATCAACTGCACGAGTCTGTTTTCTGCATATGATCTAATGGAAAGACAGATAGAAATTGGGCGAAGAGATGCGAAATATACCATGTGGCACATTGAAAAGTTAGACCAATTACCTTTCACCGTGGCTGAGACACCATCCACAGACTGGATAATCCATGGTTACATCACCCTACCGGGCATGACTTTCCAATTCCAATATTGTCTACAATGCCACCAAGTAGGCAGATATGAAGCGCTAGGGGAAGGTTATGTACATGAGCACTGGGAATTACCATTCAGGTTTAGATGCAGGAATGGGGATACAGAAGTTTTCCTCAGTGGTTCCGACTGTGAGGATGCTTTAAGTGGGTCCTTAGTTTGCAAGTACATTTCACTTCATGGAGCATGCAATGCTTCAGTTGCTAACTTCTCCTGTTATCTGGAGGGTTCTCCAGCTGCCATAATTCATGTGGTTTTTAAGCTGCTCTCAAAAGGAGCTATTTGATGCTGAATGATCAAGGTTCCTGTGGAATGGTACCAGGCATCCCTTATCTGGTAACGGTTAATTCCATATTCACTTGTTGTACACAAGTACTGTTTCTACCTGCCTGCACTGTTAGGGAGGCAACGCTATGGCCTCAGATAAATGTTTCCAACATAAGCTTTGATCCTCTGAGCAAACTGAAAGCCATGCTTTTTCAAAAAGATGTGACCTTAACATCAGCCAGAGAGGCATTCGATCTCCAAGTTGCAAGGCCCTCATGCAAGATAGAGGCGCTACTTCATACTAACTTCACGCTGCATTTTGGGGAACTGGTCCACCATATCTTTAATATGTCTGATACAAAGGGAATAGTGCACTTTTTAAAATGTATTCACTCTGGACTGGTTAGCACCTTTCAGGCAATTTTCAGAGCTATACCGTCTTTCAAACACTCCATGTTGGGAAGCATTTTGGAGGCCTCCCGCTTGTCCTGCTACTTGTGGCATGAATCCTGATTTTAATTTTTCTGCTCCGCAATGGACGTCCCAGTTCAATCAGTTGTCCTTCAGGCCTACCTGGCTTCACTGCGTACAACATGTATTTGGCTGCCTGCTTTGCAGCCATGAATGCGTATTGGATCTATGCCTCGGATCACAATCAGTTGTGCCACTAGACATTGATGTACTGATGGACCCCGTAAAGGCCCATGGATTTTTGTCCCCAGCGTATTCCATTGCTGGTGAATGCATTCTTCGAGCCACCCTGGGATGCTTTCACTCCTAGTGTAATGGACACCTGCTCTATGATACGCTTACAGGATGCAGTCCCTCCCTTTGCGGCTGCTGTGGGAACTAGATGGAATCACCTTTGCTCCATAAACCTGCTTCGAGGTGCGCCACTGGGAACGTGCTCTGCGGTTGCGAGCAACAGCAATGTTGCGTCTACCACACTGAACACATAAACAATTGGCTTTTTCCGTATGGTGGGAACGATTTGGACTGTTTTTAAACAAAATTAACCAAAACAATTTTTGCTTTGTTTTTCTAGGCATCATGGCTTTCTGAGTGCTTGGGATTTCAAATAGTATAATGCCTTTTAATGGCTTTTGTGAATATTTTAAAAGCGAAGCTTGCTTTTAGATGATTTTAAACGTGGTATTAGACCTTTACAGTTTAATTTCATTATGGCCTGCTGGCTTTTAGATAGCTTTTATATACCGACCCTTAGTATGAGGAGTGGGTGTTATGTGTCCAGGTTAGGCCCAAGTAACAGAGCTACACATTTTTTTTTAATTGTCCTCATTTTACACAATAACATTTCTGCTGTGACCTTTTGCACATATTTGCGTGCACGACAATGTTGGATTAGTTTCTCTGAAACGACTTTGCTTTCAAATAGAAGGGGTATGGGAGCACACAGCTTCACCTCCCAGAACAGTTCACCCCTTTGCACTATGGTAAATGCAGTTCACTTTAAATGCTTCCTTGAATTTTTGCTGAAGTGTTTCACCAAAGTTGGTGCAGGTTAGTACTGTGAATCTCTAGACACATGTGTTTCTGGATATTATCGTTCATCAGTAGAGATAAAAAACTAAAATCCTCTGGGGTTGCTGAGAAAGCTGCCACAATCCTGATAGGATAATGCTAAGGGGTGAACTGTGCTGGGTGGTGAAGCAGTGTGCTCCCTTCCCACCTGTGGGCCAGTGAGAAGTACTGAGACCTGGGAGGATTGTGACAGCTTTTTCAGCAACCCCAGATGAATTTTGTTTTAAAATACAAAATACTCAAGAAAATCAAAACTCAAAATCTCTGTGTCACCGCTTAGTTGAGATGCCACACTTGCAGCACAGACGTCAGAAAAGGACAAGGAATGTAAAAAAAAATCCTAGAGAAAATGCACAGAAAGGTTTAGCTAAACCTTGCCCTTCTGCAGTCAATCCATCGCAGAGCTAAATTACTCAAAGATACGTTGAGAGTACATTACTGAACCAAATGGGCTGGTATCAGGTTCCAGAGTACCCAGGAGACAAATTCTGAACTATCCATAAAAGCAGCCCATTGGTCCTGTTGGAGACAACACCACACATGTGCTGAATGGGGGTAACAAGTGTTTCTCCAGCTCGTCGCCACGTGTTAAATTCAGTCCAAGGACAAATAGGAGTTAAATCCAGACGAAAGGTTTATTCATCAGCACAGTACCCATCACAATCATACAATGACCCAGTACTGGTTTTTCTTCCCCAGCCCCTCACATTCCATTCCATAATCTCACTACCTCGTACTGTTAGACCTTAGCTAATGCATGAACAACATTCCCTACCTGCATAGGTAATAAAATATAACGCAAATCTATGCCAAATTTCATATAGAACTTTACTGAGTTCCTTGCACTTATGATTTGTATGCTTGCTACTGTACAGATTAATGGCATATTTCATGTATTTGCCAGTTAACTCTTTATAAAATCTCAAACGATAACCCTTGTCTGTCATTCATATAAGAATGTTTCAGCATTGATTACCAAATTAGATCAACTAAGAAACAGCGACTGGTCCATTGTGGAGCACCAAAGTCCCCAGAGGAACTACACTGCTCCCAGTCCTAGTTGTAGGCATACCTCTTGAGTAAGATCATTCAGGTTACGTTTGCTTGCGGACAATCTCTAGGACATACTTGTCCAGAGCAGAGTGTACCTTTGTTTCTACAGATGGCCTGTTGAATGTAGAGGCAAGGGGCCCGATTCACAAACGTAAAGTGAGACGAAAGTCTAACTTTACGACTTTCAGTATTCACAAAGAGCATTTACTACTCGTAAATGCTGTTTAGGAATACCGAAAGTCATAAAGTTCAACTTTTGATATTCGCAAAGGGCATTTATGAGTAGTAAATGCCCTTTGTGAATACCAAAAGTCGCAAAGTTAGACTTTCGTCTCACTTTACCTTTTGGAATCGGGCCCATAGTCTGCAAGTGAGTGCTGCTGTGATGGCTTGTAACACAAACATCAGCAGAGAACACTTAAATATCAAAGGCATTTACAAGGTTGGCAGCTTTGTTAGGCCACATCTCCTCCCCAAGTGATTTCAATTATGGAGTTTGCCAGCAGCCGTTTGCAGCAGAAAGCTGCTAGATACCCTGTCAAACCTTAGAACTAAAATCTCAGCAACAGGATTCAGCAAGGTAAATATGGCCACTTCAGTCAAGATCTGAAAAGATGGCGAGTTACTGGTGTCTGTCATTGACCAGGGCCATGAGTTTCCTCTACTTAAACAAAGGTACATCCGCACCTAGACCCAGATTTACAACATTTAACGCAAAGCAGCAAGACAACTTGCTGCGCTGCACTGCGTCAAATGGAGAGAGCAGGAATGCACCATATTTAGTAAAATGGGTGCATTCCTATTCTCTCTCTGCACTGGAGCACTGAGTGCAGCCTAGTACCAAAGCAGGCACCCGTGCACCATGGGTACCTGCTTCCCCAGATACTGGCACGGGCAGCGGGGTCAGGCTCACCATCATGGGACAAGGGTGCCTGTGTTATATGAAGGGTTGTTTTATACAGAAAGGGGTACCTTCCTGCACAAAAACAATCCTCAGAGGCATTTTCCTCTTTCTATGTGTGCTGCAGAATGAACACACATAGAGAGAGGAAATAATGAGGAGAAATAAACATATTTCTCCTTGTTACGCCTCTGCAGGAGTGTAGCTCGGTCAGTAATATTAGGGGGTGCGAGCTTCAGATTTCCCAACAATCATGCTGGCACATAGGGGTCTATTTATCAAATTCTTATACAGCACAGCAGCCAAAAATGCTGTGCTGTGCTACACTGTGTGAGAAGGAAAGAGCAGATAGCACCATGTTTAAAGAGATATGGCACTCTCCTCCCATCTGCAAACTCACTCAGGAGAGAAGGACTGAAAATAACAAAATGTTACCCACCGAGGAAGGGGAAGGGGGATTCATCCAATGTCAGACCTTCCAATAGGATAACTCCAAACTTAAATACAAGAGGCAAAAGGGGAAGGAAAAGACATAGCTTTTCATAGTACTGCCCTCACACACTTTGCAGTGTCATGCTTCATCATAGGGCTGCATCAAACGTCCAGGCGCAGACCAACACACTGGACGGAGCGCAATTTTTTATGAAGAAGAGTGGTGAGGGAAGTAAGTGAGAAAGGAAAAAAGAAATAATACAGAGGAAAGAGTGTTCCCTCAAAAAGGGATCAAGAGGTGCAGATATGTGTGGTTAAAACTATCTAAGGGGATAACCACAATTTGCCTTTATTCATGTGTCCCCTTGATAGGGTTAAAACATTAGAATTGGGATATTTAGGGGAGGTGAATGCCCCTATATCCCCACTGCAGAAACCAACATGTTTCGGCCAATGCTACGTGCCCAACCGGGTCACAATGGCCTTCGTCAGGGTATGGATCCCTTGTCTTTCTGGTCTTCACCCCCAATCGGGTGTTTACATCAATTAAAAGATGGAAATTCTCCAATAAGCCACTCTTCAATAATTGCAGAGAGGAATCCTTTTTACGAGTTCAAAAGCACTTCTCTGAACCCGGGACCTTTGTGGGAACGTGGTCTTGTAGTCACACTTACTCCAAAGAACCACCAGTGTCCGTTTCCGCACGCCAGTCCACCGAAGATGACCATGGGTAACTGCTCCCCCAGATACTGGCACGGGCAGCGGGGTCAGGCTCACCATCATGGGACAAGGGTGCCTGTGTTATATGAAGGGTTGTTTTATACAGAAAGGGGTACCTTCCTGCACAAAAACAATCCTCAGAGGCATTTTCCTCTTTCTATGTGTGCTGCAGAATGAACACACATAGAGAGAGGAAATAATGAGGAGAAATAAACATATTTCTCCTTGTTACGCCTCTGCAGGAGTGTAGCTCGGTCAGTAATATTAGGGGATGTGAGCTTCAGATTTCCCAACAATCATGCTGGCACATAGGGGTCTATTTATCAAATTCTTATACAGCACAGTAGCCAAAAATGCTGTGCTGTGCTACACTGTGTGAGAAGGAGAGCGCAGATAGCACCATGTTTACAGAAATATGGCACTCTCCTCCCATCTACCTAGCACCTGCGCACAATCAGGTAGCCGTGAGCCACGCATACACTTTTGCATCATAGTGCAAGGGTGGCTAGATGAGTCTAGCATAGGTTTTGTACTGGAAGTGTACCCATTAGGTACATAATACAATGCTTAGACTAACTTTAAATGTTTTCCAACTTTGTATGTGTGCTGTACAGTGCAGCACACATGCAAAGTAAGAAAAGAAAGGAGAAATAAAAGTATTTCTCCTCGTAGTGCCTATTTGAAATCGATGTTATTTTTTTACACAAAACTCTGTCAACTTTTTCTTAGTAAAGAGGGTTTTACGTCAAAAACCATGGGTGGCTGCATGGGAACGCCCCTGCGCCACCTATAGAATGCCCCCTTGGAGCTAAGTAATGCAAAGCAGCCCTATGCTCTGTTTTAAAATTAATTTCAAGTGAATTTCCAGCGCAAAACTAGGTTTGCGCTGGAAAGTAGATTGGGAAAAAAAGATTTTGCATAATTTTGCATCACTTTGCGATGCAAACATGACACAAAATCTTAGTAAATATACCCCATAATGTTAAAATACCTTATAAGAGAAGCAGGAGGCAAGAGAGGGGCTTAAGGGGCAGGGGAAAGGGAGAGTAATGCGGATTGGTAGGGGTGCTAAGTGAAAGAAAACACATTATTTTGTGAAATAACCAAAAATGTTTTCATTCTCTTTCCAAACAGAGAGAGGGAGAGTGTGTGTCCGTTTTTAGCCTGTTTGTGTAACAATTCCTGGTGAAATCCGACAGACACCTCATACCCGACTGAAAGCACCTGTACCCAACTATTTCACAAAATACATTTATTGGGGGAGGGGGGTGTAACACTCCAAACACCCTCCCCCCCCCACTTGAAGCTACGCCCTTGCACCTCTGTTGGGATGGCATACCATTTTGACACATTCCCAGGTTTACTTTTCTTAGTACATCTAGGAATGCACCAAAATCTATGGGTGGGTGTGTGGAAACGCCCACACTCCACCCATGGAACACCTTCCCAATGCAAAGTATTGCAAAGCAGTGACTTGCGCTGCCTTGCAATACTCTAGGTTTACTAAGCCACGCACAGTGCCTTTGCGTGGCTTAGTAAATCTGACTTAATGGCTTGCATTGTCTTGCGTCGCTTTGCCTGATGCAAGGGCAACACAAACCCTTAGTAAATCTGGGGCCTAGTGTCAGGCCAGTTCTCGAGTCGGGAAACTCAGGAACAACTGGGAAATGCTTGTAACAAATATTGCCTGGTGTTCCTGGACCCTCAGAAACAAGCTGCTACTGTGGGCCCACTAAATGCCGAGAACCTTCTCTTTTTATAGGCATTGATAAGGCGCAGAGGGCAAAATTACAATAAATACAAAATGCTGCTGCTCGTTTATTAGTAAACATTCCTAAAGGCCATTCTACCTCTGCTGTCATCAGGTCACTACATTGGCTCCCGATTCAGCAACGGATGGAATTCAAAGCCATATGCTTGGTCCATAAGGCATTATATGGCGGAGGGGCAGCTGATTTCTGGAATTTTTTCTCTTGGTATACTCCCATGAGAAACCTCAGATCCACAAACACGGGTCTTATATGTATCTCTAAAATTCGCAGAGTCAGATGGGGAGGTAGGAGCCTATCACACTGTGCAGCCAAGCTGTGGAACCAGCTGCCTATCACCATGAGACTACTATCGAATAGGCAGCTTTTTAGGAAACTGCTAAAAACTTGGCTGTTCCCCGCGATCTAAGGTCTGGTATAGCTGTTGCAGTCCCTCTATCTCACCTCTCAGCGCTAAGACGCCTCGGCATTCGAGCGCTTTAAAAAACTCTATCCTATCCTTTAAAATGTAACACTCAAGTGGAAGCGAGCAGTCAGTTTACTCTTGAGGGGTGATGTGAGGTAGATAGATACAAGTAATGTCAGGATGGTGCTTAATAAATAAATACACTCAGTGTTACAACTTTGATGAAAAGCAAGAGACTTGTTTCACATAAAATGCTACAGTGGCCTTGTAAAATGTTACATTTTTGTCTCAGTAAATTACATTTAACAAGGGTTGCAGACAACCTGCATTCCAGTAGTGACTGTGGAACTCACTACAGGTGGTCAAATATTTTCTGGTGGCAATTGCAGGGACGTAGTTACTACAAAATTTTGGCTGGAAGCAGAGTGTCCTGGTCACTCGGACACACGCCATGAACACCAGTTGTTGGGGCTCACAGCAACTCGAAGCAGCAACAGTAGGGTAGTTTTCCACCAGAATAGGGAGATAAAAATATGTGGGGCCAAAAAATTGAGGCCTAAATATCAAGAAGACAAATATTGTGACAGTAAAAAATATATACAAGAATGTTTACTATGCTTAACTTCACATATATGCACCTTAATCATATAAATAACTTCAAGCTATGTAGATGTGGAGTTCAGTAAACCTATACTTTCCTACAAGCATTTACCTTCACAATATTTTGGTTCTAAGGGTCTTATTCACAAGACCCTTGCGTCTCGCTGCGTCACTTTTTTTGACGCTTCAGCAGCGCAGAGTGCAGACCCATATCTACAAGGACACACAAAGCCACTTTGCATGGCTTTTCATGGCCTCGTAGATATGGTGTAAGGCTCTGCGTTGCCTTATACTGCATCAGGGAGGCGTTCCATGAGCGTTGCAGTGGGTGTTCCAATGCAACACCCATGGGGTTTGACGCAGTCCCTGATTTACAAGGATCTGTAAACATGAGAATGCTTCAAATCTGTACGCCACCCTAGGGCAGGCGTACCAAGGAGAAATACGTTTATTTCTCCTTGTTTTTTCCTCTTTCTATGTGTGCTGCATTCTGCATTCTGCAGCACACATAGTGCTGCATTCTGCATTCTGCAGCACACATAGAAAGAGGAAAACGCCTCTATGGGTTGTTTTTGCGCAGGAAGATGTCCCTTCCTGCACAAAAATAATCCTGCCAACAACGCAGGTGTTTGCTTTGGCGAAAGGCAGCTAAACGGCACCAGCGCAGTGGGACAGTGATGCGCTGTATATCATAAATACGGCACATTCCTGCCCTTTCCTTTATATGCAGGGCAGCGCAGCAAAGTGACTTGCTGTGCTGCCCTGCGTCAAAAACTCGTAAATGAGGCCCTAAATATTTAAGCCTCCATATTTTGGCCCCACATATTTTTTCCTCTATATTCTGAACTACAATTGAATTGTGTTGAGTGTAGTGTCAGAAGGATTTTCCAACTGTCATGGTTGAAATGATCAGATTTAAGGGAATCACAGAGCAAGTGCGGAAAGGTTTACATTATTGTGATCCCCACTAAAGGAAAAACAATTTCAGGGGGCGAAAGTGCACCATGAGCAAGCTGCAGGGCAACAGCAGTTCACCCTAATGATACTGAGATCCTATCTCGGATTAATGGCGACAAGCACATGAGACCTTTTTCTCTCTTCCTCAATAAGAGAAATGAGTCTGTGTCACCAGATACAGTGCGTCATAACTGTAAAAGCAGAAGGCGAGATGATGGGGTGGAGGATGTCCGTGAGGGGTTTTGATGTTAAATAGTAGGCGAGGGATGGGGAGTCCAGTGGAGCTCTGCCAACAAGGAAGGAGAGAATATGTTTTCTAGTCTATCACCAGTTGTGGGTGAACAGGAAAAATCTGACCCACTTGAGAGTCTCCTTAGAGATGCTGACCACTGATTGGAGGTAAAATGGAAGACGGCCTGTGATCAACAGTGTTGAAGGAAGTCAATGCTTTCGGGAGGGTGAGCATGCTCAGGACATTTCATCCTGTTATTTTTAGACTATTATCACAGAATGTAAGTAGCTATGATTTAGACCTAAAGTCTTTTTTGGCATACCACATTGGTGAGTGTTTAGGATACTGTTGAATATGATTTGACATGAGATTGGAATTGGGATGTTAACACTGTTTCTCGTGTTTTGAAGATCCATAGGCGTCCTGCTTTGGATCGATAGTGGTAGGGTATGCTGGATCTATCGTGGCTCTTTTAAGAAGGGGATCCACCCTGGACTGTTTCAGGTGGTCGGATCCTCCTCTGGTTTTGAGGGTGCTGTTAATAAAAGCAGATACTGGGCGATAAAGTTTCTGCTTGAGCAGCAGCAATGGAGGGTGGGCATGGGTCACCCGAGCTGAGCCTATGGCTGGTCTGAGTGATTTTAGTAGAAAAGCAAGTTCTGATGGTCTTGAGGTTGTGAATGTGAGCTGCTGTCCAATAGTTGCCTAGAGAGGGCATGACATTGGCAGCTTAGCCAGTGATGTTCTGATATTTTTTTGCATTTGTCAATGAAGAAGGTGCTATGCTTGCTCGGAGTTCTTGAGTCCAAGTAATGGCAAGAGAAATGAAGAGGAATGTGATGCGTTTCTGTGCACATTTAAAGAGTTATTGAATGCACTTGATAGTTTCTGTAACATGTTAAAGCAATATGCTGTTTGGGATTCATTGCACGGAGCTGCAGTATGTGGTGTATGCAGATTTGAGGTTGATTGTAGAGGTGAGGTTGACGTTGTTGGGTTCTGTGGTTTCTTTTTAACAGGTCTCTTTTGAAGGGTTGGGGTGTGTCGATGAACATGTTGATGCTGCGTTCGATATTTTGCCCTTTTTGGGGTGATACATGTGTGGGTTATGACATTAGTGAGTGCAAAGAAACGACGTTAGGATTGGAAGCTCAAATCGTTTTTGGTGAGTGTAAGAAGATGGGTTTTCTGTCACTCATTTAAAGATCAGTAAAGAAGCAGCCATCTGTCATTAATACTATTAGGACTACTACGTTCACCAGAGCTTCTATTAGGTAGTTTACCCCAAATAGAAATAGTACTACTATAGGTACTGCACCTTCCAGTACCAGTGCTACTAGTAAAGCCACTGTTACTTCTAGTACTAGTGATTCATCTTCTTTTACTACTAATATTGCTGTTGACACTACTACTATCACTAGTATTAGTTTTAATGCTACTACTATTACTACAAGCAGTGCACCAAGTTCTAATGAAGGCGCTACTACCAATATGATTGCCACTGTATAGTCAATGACTTGAAACTCGATAATTTGATCAAACACTTCACACTATGTTCCGCCTCAATTTCACCAACTGCATCCACCTGGATTCAACAAGGTCAGAAATGGGGGCAGCACCTTGATAATCAAAGGTGCCAGATAAAGGAGCAATTCAGCCTTGTCCCTCAGTATAGTGAAACATCCCACTCTTTAGGAAAGAGTTAATGTAAAATGTCATCACTCCCCTCAGAATGCAGTGTTTTTAATTCACTGCGAGAAACTAGTTGCTGTCCCTGAAGTCTTAATCTCTGAAAACTCTCTGTTGGTCAGAGACGTTAAAATGGGATTTCTTTGAGGTGCCTTCTTTGAAGAACACTGCATTGCAATGCAGTAAAAAGCCAATGAGCAGCTACCTCTCCTATCGCACTTTCAATGTATGCTTGCTTTTCACCCTGCACAGTGCACTGCTGCCTGTTTGGCTATGTTTCCACTCTACAAATACCACATCCATACTTATAAAATCTAGGGAAAGGCCATACAGTTTTGGTTCCAGACTAGTATACACACATGTAAGACAAAATAAGGATGACTGGGACTGCTAACATTGCTTCCTAAAAATTCGTACCTGTTCTTCAAGACTAGTGATTTTCACAAATTCAAGGCCTAGAGTTTCTATCATGTGCACCAACCAAGAGCTGCAGGGTTCTTTCATGTGTATACATAGAATAGTTTGACTTGTAGGGCTGCCTGCGAAAATCAAAGTATTTAAACTCTCCCTCTCCTAAGCTTGAATTGGATTGAAAGGAACCAAACTCCCCTACTAAGAGGCTGTTTGTGCAGAGTGGAGACGAAAAGGATGCCTAGACATCATTAAACAGGTATGAGAGCAAGGAGAGAGGGTAAGCAGTTAGGTCTGCAACATCCTCTCATGCAAACTGAATACTATTATCTTAAGTGAGGACATTCTGCCCCTTATCTCCACCCCATTGTACAGTCAGCACATGACCTCTTCATATAATTGAAAGGGAGCAAATGAGATATTCCTGAAGGAGTCACAAAACTGTCAAAGAGGGTTAATGCTGTATATGGGCAAGCCTGGGGAGGACATGCTGCTGTTTTCCTGCATACCCTGTATTACTGTATGAATATTCCAAGAGGAACAGTCGGGTTGGCTCCAGAAATCTTGGATCGGTGTAGTTGCAAGTTTCAGATGTTCAAGCATGTTCTGTAGTGGATTCCTGGATCCGTATAGTAACATAAGGGGGAGGCGCAGGCAGGCATGGCTTTGGGATCAGAGTGTCTGTGTGATAGCTTGCCTGAGAAGGACATACTGATTGCGCCCTGGGTTTCATACATCCGCATGACTGAATGTCAAAGAAGCAAGCTTCCCTGGAGCCACCATATCCTTCAGGTACGATCCCTGTGTTGAAAGTGTGGTTGAGTCCCAGGCTCTTTACAGCGCCACTGTTCATTGACTTACTGAGGGTGACATGTTTGGTAGGCTCCAGATTCCCTATACCTGTATGATACTATGTTTAAGAGAGACTTGGCAGATGGTTCCAAGATTATCTCCATCTTTATAGTAGTGTGCCTCGGAAGGAAATACTGGCTGGGGCCTGGGTTTTTTAAACTATGTCATAGCATGCCTGAAAGTGACGGACTGTTTTGCCCTGTGTTGCCCATATTGTTGTAATATTTTGTAATAACCTTTTGGAGAAACTGTGTTTTGAGTCATGCCTTCCCAGAGTCTGTATGATAGCATGCTGGGAAGGAAAAGTAATATGGACCCTGAAATCACCTGTATTGGATAATGACTGTTAGGGGCAGGCTGTTTGAGTCCTGAATTCCTAGTGTTTTCTGTGAGCACAGTGATACCCAACTTTATGCTGTATCTACACTGTGTTGGATGTGTGGTTTCCTGTCTAATGTTTCCTTTTGGATGGAGGTGTAGCTATGTAGATGTTCTGTCCATCCTGCTCTGTACATCTACCCTCTATCCATCACTGGGAACCATATTGGGTCATGGATTCCCTCTTTATATGTGGCCGCACACCGGCGAAACAAACGATACATAGATTCCATGTGTCTATATGTTGGCCTATATGAAAGAGAGTTTTTTTTAGACATAATTTAATAAATGTGCATACTATTAATGAAACCATTCCAGGTATCAGCAATATACAGGTCTCCAGGAAAGACCCCCAAACTTTGTGGAATAGATATATTGTTTCTGAAATGCAATGGTATAATTTCTCCAGAAGAGCGAGGGATGACAACTCCACCAACCAAGTTTCAGAATGAGTCACTGGGAAGACTTCAGTTTTTAAAATGTAGGGATTTAGCTGCCTTAACAAGCCATTTCCTTTGGAACTGTGTTAAATGAAAAATGTGGCGAGATCATTAAAATAATCAGTGAAGGCAACAGATTAATTTCACAGATTAAGACAAATGAAGAATTTTGAGAGATGATATTCCAGAGATTTTCTGCTGAAGGGCAGGCTACCAGCATATGAATAAGATTAGCATGAGAGAACTTGCATCTCTAGCACAAAGAATTGTCTCCAATTTAAAGGAAGTCTAATAGCTGCCCAATAAGATCCTCTGCCAAGTATATATCGTTGTCAAGCTTGGTCTGATCAATGATACACTTTCCATGTAAAAAGACTAGGACGGGACATGTGTGGGATTTGGACTCCAAGTTGTATTTACCAGTCAGATTTGTTTTTTTCTAAACAGGTTATATTTTCATCTAAGATAAGCTTGTTTATTTTTGATAGCAGATGTGATTAGAAGCAGGAAAGAGAGGTGAGGAAGGTGATGACTGTGCAGGCACCAAGAATGCATGGTGCTGCGTGAGGGCCTAGAACCATGACAAACATAGGTGCAGGGAAAGAGGTGCACTGTTCACTGGAAGAGTGTGCCTTACACCTGGCATACGTGTGTGACAACCCCTCCTTTATTCAACCCTTGCATCCGTACTCAGCCTCTGGGGTGTGGGAGGTGTAAAGACACATCTTGACGCACAAACAAAATAGGAATAAGACTCAGCATTACAGCGAGATGAGGGGACAGAGGAGATGGGGAGCTAAAATCCAGCTTGTTTAAGGAGCAAAGCACGACCATTTCTGAATATTGTGAAGGCTAGGGATGGGATGCATGGCGAAGCTTCACACTCATTCTCTGTGTCACTTGATCAGACTATTCAGAAGGACCATGCCTTGTCTACTCGTCACTAGGCTCAACTCCAGTGGGACCCTTATTTACTAAGGTGTCTGATTAGCAGCTGTTTGGGCATTTCCGTGATCAGTACATCCTCATGGCACTGTAAGCTTCACAGCTCAGGGGGTTTTCTAATCAGAGTCAAGATCAACTCATATTGGGGTGCCAAGTGCGCTGTGAATGTAAAGTGCATTTGAATGTAATGGGCAAGATTGAGGTCCAGCAGTGTGTACTTTGCCTGCTGTGTGCTTTTTAGTTTTTGAAGATGCTCTTTGGTGTGATGGTTGAGTACTATGGAGCTGTCTTGTCTCTTGTCTAGCTTGCAGCATTTTACACTTTGAGGTACACGTTTTTTGTGTCTGGCCAGGTGAACCATACAACTTTATGGCCATTTTTAGGTCTTGCCTACGCAGCGCGCATGCGCTGCATAGGAGAGACCTTTAGCGATCGGCACAGCTTTCGGGGCAAAAACGTGCACGCGTTGCATTGCTTGCAATGGCAACGCGTGCACATCTGGCGATTCCCTTGCGGGAGCGCGCGGCGCCATATGGTGGTGCCATATGGTCGCAATCATCGCGCCTTGCTGCACGCTCCCGCAAGGGAATCGCGCAGGCCCCCTCCCCCTGCTGTTGTACGTCTCAAATATGCCTTTTCTAAATGTGTGGAGATTTATCAGTTGGGTTCACTTAATTACAACCAGTCGTTTTCAGCTATCTAATGCAACTAGGGTACTAAACGTGTGAACATACAATAGCAATTACTGGCTGCACAACATGGTATGCACGTCTGCATAAAGCTAAAAAAAAAAAAAAAAGCATTGTTATGAGGCTAGCTCTGTTAACGTGCCAACCGTTTGCTGCCCAACATTCCTCCTCCCAGAATGGTTTTACGCAGGTAAAGTTCTCGTTTTACTTCTGTAAGTTTTGACGCTCTGGGCAACGAGAGAGCTACTAATGTGGTGCTTCCCCCCGACCCCCCCCCCATCCCCGCCCCCGGCTAATTCTCAGCCCGGGCACAGGAGGGGTCTCTGAGAACTGTGGGCATCATCTGAAACAGTGATGAGACTCCTAGAAACAGTCTCCTCCTTGTGGTGTTTCTGGGAGTTTCCAGCTGAGAGGTGCAGTTACATTATTAATAGAGCATTGAAGGGACTTTTATCCATAATCTGCTCTGTATCTGGAGAATAACTAGGTCACGTGCATTAATTATAGAAAAGGATTCTGACAGCCTCAGAGTTTCACTGTTTTACCGCGAACACTACATTTGGTTTTCCGATTCCTAAAATGTAATTTGTATTTATTGATGCAATTAATTGCAAGAATCATACAATCAATGTATGTTCATCTATGTGTCACAGCCCCAGTCTGTCTGTAGTCTTGCTCACTAATCAGATCCTAAATACTACCATCATGTCCAATTCAGCCCCCCCCCAAACAGAAGAGAAGAATTCACCCGTCAATCTCAGACTGACACCTTCTCTGCCCATATCTTCCAAGGCAAGAGCCACTCAACATCCCAGTTACTCCCCACTTTTGAAATATGCCTTTATCACATTTCAAAGAGGCCTTCATTAAACTCCGGGTGGATAAGCCAGTACCCAAAACCATAACCCAAAACATCCGGCCAATTTCCAACAAACAGCTTTTCTAGAAAAGAGCACATCCTCCTAGTAGAAATATTTTGTTGACTCCACCTTCATTAAGGACCCTCTGCAATCTGTGGCCATATTATACATAGTACCTCGGGGACACAAACGGAGTTTGCACT
The DNA here is from genome assembly GCA_963921515.1 of Calotriton arnoldi. Lineage (NCBI taxonomy): Eukaryota > Metazoa > Chordata > Amphibia > Caudata > Salamandridae > Calotriton > Calotriton arnoldi. The sequence continues at coordinate 366,508 of CAWUFW010013608.1, forward strand.
TGCTTTTTGCACGTCTGGGATACTATGGTGATACAGAAGGGTCAGCAGAAGCGCCTGTGGCCCCTTTAGTGAATGGAAAGAAGATGGTTATTCGGACATGTTAGAAATCAAATATTCCACTCACTTTGTTCTAGGCCAAGCATCTGCCTCTGTCCTAGTGAAACTTTTGTAAAATAGTAAAATACTGACGTTTTCAGAACAATTTCCTAAAACATGGTTTAAGAACTGTATGCATTACAGTCAGTAAAAATATCAGATTATGCCATTTCAAATTGCCTACCATAGCATCTAACTTCACTTCAATTGTTCCAACTTGTCCATCCAAAACAGATTCACAGACATTTGTTTTGACTGGGAATCTACGGGTTTTTTTGGGGGTGGGGGTGGGCGGTACGGTGGATATATCAATTATACAAATTTCTCAATGGAAGCTCGCACACAGCAGAGCTAGATAAAGGCAGGCATGCTACTGTTCAATTGTATAGAGTTTGCAGGAACAGACAGTTTAATCAAATCTTGCATGCTTCGGTCGAGGACAGACAGCAGTAACGATAAACTAAAAGGAAGTCTTATCAATACAGATGATGAAATTCCTCTTCGCACTTCATGCACTAACAGCTAAGGCAGTAAGTGCTCTATGATTCAATGAAACAAAAGTGAGAAAAGGACGTCCAAATCCAGTATGCATTTTCAATCATTCAAAAAACAGATTTACCATAATTTCTGAAATGCAATAATTCTGTCTGATACATCAGATTGTCAGTTTCTGTAATGCAGACATTTCACAGCAATATTAACCTTGCAATAGGCAACCAGAGGTAGTGTTTATTACAGCAACATGGCTATGAGAAGTTTTAATGCCTGGTGTTGCAACGGCTCCCTCACAAGGTTATGCAATCGCAAGGTGCGATCGCGAAGACAAAAGGGGCATGTGGGGGTGGAGGGATGGGGTAAGCCATAATCCTTAAAGACAAGCTAAAAGGATCATTAACACCCATAAAGATTCCTGGGAGTGAAAGTCTATTCTTCTCTCTCGAGCTTTCTGTCACATATACCTTTTCAGGTATATTGACATATCGTCCCCAAGGTCCAGTCACCAAATTCAGTCAAGCAACTACCAGAGTTAGTAGCAGAATTTTGCCTACAGAAGGCTAATTTCACACTACTGGGAGATCTAAATGTGCACTTTGACAACAATAACTGTGAAGGTGTTAAGAACCTAATCCAAGATTTGGCAGCCATACAGATGATTCTGTGCCAGGACTGGAGGCGAGGATTATGCCTTCTTTCTTCACTTTATTAAGACAGCAGCCATTAAAACTTGAAACAAACTACATTTCCCATGAACCCTTGGGAAAAATGTAGTACAAAAAATGAACCAATAGGAACATAGTGAGTGTCCAATCAGTATGCAACCAGTCCAACATAATCCCTCTTCACTGGCCCTTAGTTCTCTTTCTTCGGTGCTGCGCAGCCAAGTTAAGTACCTTATGCCATTTCTCTATTATCCTGTTACTTATGTGCATTTGATTATAGTTGTTTAACTGTTTTCGATTATTGCAGTAATTTGTGACTAATATAGAGCTGTGGCACACTTTCTCTTATTAGCGTTCCGTTAGTGCTTTTTCTGTGCACATTTTCGCTGCCAAAGGTTTTTCTTTTACCTTGTTTTTGCGTGTTTCAGGTTTTTAGGTCTCGGCCTGCACCAGCGCTTGCGCTGGTCTGGCCGAGAGTTTTAGTAAGCGGGTTTTGGAAGTGCAAACCCACTGGCTTTCGGCTGGCGACCAGCTTGCGTTCACGATAGCGTGCTGCCATCTGGGTTTCCTATCTCTTCTTCATTTCCTCGTCATGGCTCATTAACTCTCTGGACTCTGATGTTTCAATCTCAGCAGCAGCTCACATTACCAACTGACGGCCCTGGACTACAGTCACATGAAAAAAACAGCGATTAGCATTGAAATGCAAGCTTTTTTTTGTCTAGTTAGAAATATTGCTTCGGTGGGTTGATTTCACCTTATATCGCTATTTGTTTTATATTGGGAGTCACAGCCTAATTACCAGTATTTTTGTCTCACTGTTTTTTTTCTTTTTATATTTATTCGCACAAAGCTATATTTAACATTACTTTTTCCGCGTCACTTCTTCACTCTATTTAAACTCCACACCCCCACTCTTATTGTCTCTCTCCTTCTCTCTCTCTCTCCCCTCTCTAATTCTCTCTCTACTTAATTAACTCTCCCCTCTCTATCTTTTTTAGCCTTTCATTCTCTCTCACCCCTTTATCTGTTTCTCTTTCAAACTCCTTCATTCACTCTCTCTCCCCTTCTTTCTCTCTCTCTATCCCGCTCCACTCTTTATTCTATGTACACCCTTTCTCTCTCTTTCTCTCTCACCACCCTCTCTAATTGGGCATTATATCTTCACTCTATCTCTCACTCGGCAACACCACAGCATGACTCAGCACCGCCACAGCATGACTCAGCACCGCCACAGGATGACTCTGCACCGCCACAGGATGACTCAGCACCGCCACAGGATGACGCAGCACCGCCACAGGATGACTCTGCACCGCCACAGGATGACTCAGCACCGCCACAGGATGACTCAGCACCGCCACAGGATGACTCCGCACCGCCACAGGATGACTCCGCACCGCCACAGGATGACTCCGCATCGCTCAGCGCCGCCACAGCATCGCTCAGCGCCGCCACAGCATCACTCAGCGCCACCACAGCATCACTCAGCGCCGCCACAGCATCACTCAGCGCCGCCACAGCATCACTCAGCGCCGCCACAGCATCACTCAGCGCCACCACAGCATCACTCAGCGCCGCCACAGCATCACTCAGCGCCAAGACAATATCACTCAGCACCACCACAGCATCACTCAGCGCCAAGACAATATCACTCAGCGCCAAGACAATATCACTCAGCACCACCACAGCATCACTCAGCACCACAGCAGTATCACTCAGCAAGACCGGAGTATCATTCAGCATCACCTCAGCATCGTCTCCGCAACAGTCACCACCACCACCACTACCACCACCTCAGCTTCACTCAGCACCACCTCAGCCTGCTCTCGGAATCTGGCATCTGTTGATTCTCCCCTAGCGTCTGGCCGCTGCTAGTGTTATAATACAGGTACTAGTTCCCAACCTTCACCCTCCGATTGTTTATGCCCCCTCAAAAAAAAAAGCTTTAACAAACAACCATTGCAATAGGCAGAAACAAGTTGCCAGCATTGCTAGAACAAAAGAAAACTGAGGAAATTTTTTATTGTAAATACTTTTTTTAATATGGTCGTTCAGGTTTACATAATGCCTTCTTGGTCATATATAAAGTAACAAAAATGCTTCTGACACTTTTTTATTATAACTTTTCAGCATGCTGCACAGCAGCCACACTTCTCTACAGCACAGCTTGAAGACATTGGCAAAGTCAATAGCTCTGGCTAAACACTTATAAGGCCCCAAAGGCGAGACCTATTGGCTATGCCAATGCTTGTTTATATTCCACTATGGTGTGGAATGCGCTGTAATGTGCTATTGGAGAGCATCAAGATTATGGCTCTGCTCTTTCTGTTTGTAAAGTAGGCAAGCTACCTGGCTTGCAAGAAATGAATGAGAGGCCGGGGGCCAAAACCTAATGTGGGGCTCTGTAAATGCATATACCGTTCTGGTGAGGTTTAAGAAGCAGCACCTGTTTCTAAGTATAAAACAATGTACTTCGGGGGGGGAACAGTAATACCAGTAAAAACCGACCCACCAGACCATAACACAGGTCCACAAGCAGCCAAAAAGACCCACGTACTGACCTGTCAGAGCAGTCTTTATGGCACTGCCAGATTGCCGTGTACGCCAGTCTGACACTGAATGAGGCCTACATGGGCTGAAATGCTCTGGCGTTGATTGTGTTCCGATCTGGAGGGGACCTGTCAGTTTGAGCTGCCATCCCTATGGACTGCGTAGCACATTGAGCAGTTTTAGCAGCTAGTCATTCTTGGCCCCTACACTAAATGAAGTCTCACTCATTCCCCACTTATTAGCATAATTTACTGCAGTGGAGTTTTGTTTATTCCACAAGTCATTGACCCCAGTTCCATTTAAGCGGGCCTTTGTCGATTACCTCATCAATGGTTTCATAGCACACAATATACGATGATATCATGCAGGTGATAGCCCGCACCATCGTGCTGGGACACTTAATTGAAGCCACCCTCATTCCTTACACCACTGTAGATGTAGCCTAGGGGCTAAGTAGTGATGAGGTCTGTTGTAGTGGCAAATTTGGCGAGTTCGGAACCATGAGTGGCAGGTCCCTTTCCAGCTCCCCCACTTGCCCATTAAGTTGTGTGATCCTGGAAACATCAGCGCATCTCCTTTTGCCTTTGTGCCCATATCTGACTGGAAAATTGGAAGCACTTAAGAGGTTCATGCTCATTGTTAGTCTTTGAGTTGAGGTTCGTCCTGTGATCGATACTTTATACATGAGTTGAATATAAAATATAAGCAACAAATATGGGACTTCATGTGCTCAACATGCACTCGTGTGAGTCCCGGGGCCTTGACAGCTCTGGAATATAGATGGCTGGCAGGTGCGTGGACCTGGGGCCTGCGACTCAGCCTTTTCAGGCAGGCAGTTGACGAGTTAAAGGCAAGAGTGTCCCGCGGTGCTAAAATAAGACACCAACTGCGAGCCATGCCAGTCCGGCCCCAAATCTAATCAGTACACCACCTTCGACTCCGACAGTGACATCAGAATGACCTCTCCAAATTCTCAGTGAGGCTGACCAATCGGAGCTCGACCGAGAGCTCTGCCAAGCCAATGGGGGAAAGGCGCTGGGTATATAGGGGTAGGTCGGAGAGCTGAGACTTCGGGTCACCCATCCGGCTGAGGTGTGAGAAGAGGACGTACCACCCCTTGGGGCATCGACATTTGAAGAGCTTTCTCCCTGTCAGGTAACGGTGCGCTTGCAGGGTGTTTGGCTTTTGTATTCATAACGCGCTAAGAGGCCGCTTCATGGTATCGTTCAGTGGCCCAGTGTTGCGGACAACTGCGGTGGTGGACTCCTTCGCACCGGTAACCCCGCCTCTCTCCTGGAAACTGCAATTCATCACGTGTGTGTGGCAAGGCAAAAGAGAGTGAATCTGGAGGCTCCCTTGACAGACCTTGTTACTAATCACTTTACATGTTCGAAACGCCCCAGAGCCACCTACTTGGCGAGAAGTGCCCCGGTCCCATACGCGCTGTGGCCCCTCAGCCAGGAGAGAGATGTGCTCTGCCATCTGTACAATGCATTAGACCCAGTGGGTATCCACATCCACGCGTTTCCTGTTAAAATACTGTGTCCCTCAGAAGTCTTCATTTTAGTTATAGTTAGTGTGCCTTTCTTTCTGTTGGACCAGCCAGTGTCCACAGTTATTTTCGAACATGAAAGGAAAAGCAAGGGGAGACAACGACGGGAAAATGGAGAGGCAGGGAAATGAGCAGAAAAAAACACATTTTGAAGAAAGGTGAGAAAATGGACGATAGGAGCCAAATGAAACTATATATAGACATTCGCGTAAAAGAAAGGAAAGTTAAAAAAAAGTAAGAGAAAAAAGTACGAATACAAATAAGGAAAAGGTATTAACATGAAAACAAATAATAAACACGAGAAACAGAAAGCAGCAGGAGGGAAGCATGAGTTCGAGGCAAATGGGGTAGCGGAAAGAATGAGCAAGAGAAACTAGAGAATTATAGAAAGAACAAACAAGGGCTATTTAGGAAGAGCCTAAGAATCGCAAAGAATAATGATAACGAATCTGGTTACAGAAGATAAAGCAAAAGTGGGTATTAGGCAAAAAAACAAAATGCTAACTGAAAACACGAAATGCATTTAACCTTTTTGGGGAAAAATGCATGGAATTATTTTTGGTTGCAGTTTTTATACAGCGCGAACTCGACCCGAAGGTATTGAAGCGCTTAACATGAGCACCAGTTAGTTACATCACACAATTATTTTGTTTGCTGTCGGAAATAGGTTCGTTGTGGGCTGTATGTGTGATGGGCCAAACCCTGCTGCGTCGCATAGCACTTGTACACGACACTCCATTATTCGTTGATACCTTGCAAGCTCGTGTTACACTTCTCTCTTGCTCATTTTATCGCATGGCATGCATGCATACCGCAGACAGAGTTTGCATAATACTTTTCAGTTCTATCAACGTGCAAGAGCGACAGCGCAATCTAATAATAAATCGGTGCACATTTGGGGGATATTGTGCTTTTGGGGTGGATGAGTATGACGTGGACTCGTTGGATACGGGGTGTTTTTAAATGTTTGGATTCTGAGCCCGAGAAGAGCACGAGCTCCGCGCGTAGGATAATCCCCACCCTCCCCTCTCCCAAAACACTTGAGCTGTAAATAACTGTAAGCGTAACTGGACGTGGTGATTGGGGGAGGGGAGGTCTGTTGACGCTCTCGCGCTCGTCAGCGCCGAGGGGCTCGCATGTCTATACCCCCAGAAAGGAAATGGAGGCGAACATTATTTTTAGCTAGGACAGAAGGTGCCAGTCAGCTGCCATGGCCAGCCTCCGCGTCTCCAGCAAGGAACAGCGGTGCGTGGCAGCAGAGCTCTCCTCGGATTCATTGGCACCCGTTCTTATTTTCATTACAACATTGAGGGATGGGATTGGTCCAGTGTATTAAAAGGCGAAAACCTGGATCTAGGCCCTTGGGCTGTGGAGAAGCATGCAGGGAGAAGTGAAAGGTGGGACTCCAACAGTGCTTAATTTGTAATGAAATAAAATAAGTGCCAGGGCGCTCGTCAGGAGAACACTGCAGCTTGCACCAGGCATTGCCTCTGCCATGCTGCCAGTGATAGTAACAACACAACTACGAACCATCACACTCCTAAACGTGTGACAATTTGGACAATTCAGCCCCCCTTAGCTATAAGAAGGGCTTGGGCTTCAGGTAATAGTCACTTTTAATGTATATTGAATTAATAATTAACTGTTGTTGTGGTCATCTCGAAATTTGCCACAGTTCCACCTTTTGGCAGACTGTCACAAGCACCGGTGTTGACAATTAAGTGCGGTGCCGAGCACCGGAAACCACCGGCTCAAATTATGCACTGGACTCCAATGATCAAAATATTCTGCTTTAAGCTGATCATTCCTTCCTGGTGAAATAGTGCAGCGAAACGGGGATCTGCTGCTGTACTTACCCGTCCCATACAAAAGTACGTAGCACATCGTTTCTCTCCCACCCTCCACCCAGAGTAGACCGAGTGCCCCTTCCTCACAAGCAGAGTATTTCAATTCACCTTTTCTTGGGAAAGGTCTCTTTTTTGAAGATAAAGATTTCAGTCTAGGGCGACCACATTCCCGCAGGCTGTGACGCACACTGTTTCCACAGCTGAACGTTTGTGTGAACGCCTGATGCATTCTGGGTGTTGTGCACTGGTGTCAAAAGAACTAATCGGTAGTTATCTATTCGCTGTAGGGCTTATGAGGAAGCAAAGGGGTTTAACATTTTAATGTGGAACTGCATTTTTAAAATCTGGTCTCATGTTGCAACTGAGGGTATAAATTGAACTTACATTTAAGCCGCCGGCCCTCACAAGTGTAATAGTCATTTGATAAAATGAACAATGAATCTTAATGTCAGATGGTAGATGAGTGTGTTTTTCGGATTGTCCCTTGTTCATTTAATTGCTTGCAACGCCAAATGACTTATACGATTGGATATAGTATATTTAAACCGTTTTAGACAATCCCCTGCACTTTAATCTGCACATCATTAATGAATTCCAAAGCTGCTAAAGCCTTGTTCACTTTGAATCTTAGATAATAATATGAAATAATATCCCTTGTAATGCAAACGTACTCCCATGTGACGGCCTTTTTATCCTTCTTCGTTAGGACTATTATTACATTGTGTTGCAATGGAGAAAACATTTTTAACGCCATGTTTTTAATGTTTTTTTCCCCGAAATACATTTTTTTGAACGGTTTATTTTAAAATCTGGAAACTCTTTGCAGGTGAAAAGGTCAGGACTTCAGATAGTGTCCATAATGTTCTTCTTTAAGAAATAAAGTACAAGTAGGCTTAGGCGAGGTGACCACACAGCACATGGGGTCGGATATGGCTACTTCGGTATCGAGCCTTGTGCATGGGGTGTCGTGTCACCCTCCCAGTGATAATCCCCAAGCACTAAACACCGTGTAGTAGAGAAGGGACACCTGCCCAGGAGCTGACATGCCGCGTGCTTCGGCCTTGGGACGGGACGTATGTTGGGATGAAGCGTTGTGACCTCTACGGGTGCGTACACAAATAGAAAGTGGGACGGGGCGGCGGGGGAGGTCTCGTGGCATAAGGCGTCACCCGAGAGGGGTAAGTAAGAAAGGAAAGTTCCGCCTCTGTCAGCAGCTCTGTAGGCATCACAGTTGGCCTTCCTAACACCCCGACGGTCAGCATTTGGACGTATCAGGATTTGGGATACACAGCTGTTGGCAGATCACAGTCCGAGAGACCCAGCTATAAATACGCGGAGAGCACATTGGCGCAGAGGGGACACCAGAAAAAATATTTCGCCTGTCGGTAGGTTAGACGTAAGCTAAAGGGACCTTTCCAGAGCTTTCACGCACAAACCCTCCGAGCAGTGGGCTCCAAGCCCTACCATGCTCCAAGGGACCCGTGCTCATCTGAGGAACAGTCTTTACCTGGCTCAGAGCACCCGCCTCTTCCAGAAAGGTACCACTAGGGCGACAGCCATGTGGGCCCATGGATGGAACACAGGCACGTGCGATCTCAATAGGTTGGGTATACTGACGCTTCACCAGTGCTTCATTTTGTCCGGTGCTAGGTACTTATTATTGAGAATCCACCACATGGAGGCGCTGTCAATCCATTTAAACACACACATACGCACACACGCAAAGTATTTTACAATTCTTTTTTTGTTTTTATTTATTCGTCAGTTCGAATTATTTAAATTAATCGGCAACACACAACAATACATTTTAAAAAAACATGACAGAGGTATTAAACACATAAAAATGATAAAACTTGTCACTAAAACATTCCCATTCGATTTTATAAGAAAGTTACACGGATTTTAAGTACCCAGAAGCGATAAACAATTCAATCAAAGATTAAACGGATATTAATACCAGGATGTTCAGGCCATTCTTACTACTTTGGCACACCTTGTAAAGTCCAAATTAAAACATTTGTAGGACTGTTAACCCGTACATGAGCCAAATCTCCAGAAATCTGCCCGGACAGCTGGTGAAAACCGTCACTGTCCGGCAAATTCGGGACGCCTGGTCCCCGCAGCCAATGGGGTGGTATGTGTGTCTCACGACCCAACTGCCAGAAGAAACCGAAGCGGGCATCGACCCAAGCACAGATGCCCCACGTTGTGCACGAGGAACAGAGTCCTTGCAATGGGGGAGAATGAACCCTGCCCATAGAGAGCTGCAGGATCCCGGAGGAAGGAAGGTGCATTAGAGAGTAACTCCCACTCTCCGGAAACTACTGATGTGGGGATTATATTCAAGGAAGGTATATTACTAGCGCGGTGTGTCCTCTTGTGCCACAGCAAGAACTAGCAGATACTAAAACAAGACCAGGGGTGCTTTCTGTAAAGCAGCGAGAGGCTGCTCTTGCGTGGCAGCTCACGAGAAGCAGTCATCGACCTAAACGACCTACAATCGTGAACCTCACGAGACCCCCGAGAAATGGCGCAACTGCACCGTGACAGGACTAACGGAAACAAGGCAACGGAGCAGTGGCCTTTCATGCAAGGAGAGCCATGGATCCGGAGCCACGCGGACCACCGATGATGGAGAATGTAAAGATAATTACAATAACTGCAGATAAACCATGGCCATCTGCACAACATGGCGGCATGCCTCATAGCTTACTGCACACAACTGGGCTACCGAATGGATGAGGTAGTCTTCAAAACATGTTTTCTGTGTAATGGTTTTAATTGAAGGGGTGTTCCTTGCCAGAAGGCTTCCTGACATTATGGTGTCTCTGACCTGTGACCTTTGTAACCTTTCAGCAGCCATTGATCTCCATCCTGCTTCTGTTAAAGCTACTAAGGCTCTAGTTGTGTTGCAGTGTTAGGAGTATTAGATTGTGTTCTTCGTGTCTTCGTTTTTTGAGCTTCTGGTTTGGCTGGTAATATCATGGGGCAGATTTACTAAGAAGTCACGCAACGCAGCAAGACAACTTGCTGTGCTGGGTTGTGTGACAGGGAGAGAGCAGATATGCACCATATCTACTATGATAGGATGCATTTCTGCTCTCTCCCCGCGCTGGCGCACTGTGTGCTGCCTAGCGCCAAGTCAGGCACCCTTGCGGCATGGTGACAGGGTGCCTGTGTTACCGGCAGGATTGTTTTTGTGCAGGAAGGGAGACATTCCTGCACAAAAACAATCCTTAGAGGCATTTTCCTCTTTCTACGTGTGCTACAGAATGCAGCACACGTGGAAAGAGGAAATAACAAGGAGAAATAAAGATTTCTCCTCGGTACCCCCCACTTGGGATAGTGTACCATTTTGACTCAATCCCAAGTTTATTGACCTTAGTAAATCTGGGATTGCGTCAGAATCCATTGGTGGATGCATGGAAACGCCCATGCTCCACCCGTGGAACGCCTTCTCAGCGCAGAGTAATGCAAGGCAGCCATTTGCACTGCCTTGCATTACTCTGGATTTACTAAGCCACACAGAGCCACGCATGGTGGCTTTGCGTGGCTAAGTAAATCCAATTTAAGGGCTTGCGTCGCCTTGCGTTACGCAAGGGCAACGCAATCTCTTTCTAAACCTGCCCCAGTGTAGTGTCTGCCATGCCAATAAATGTGTCTGTCATCAAAGAAATGCTACCAGTTACTCCTGTTGTTGTAACGCTGTGTTTAAGCACAACTCTTTGTTTGGATTTCAGTAGGTTTCTTGTTTCTCTCTTGCTTCAGGACTTGTCCAGACTGCAATCATGCCTTTCGGCAACACCCACAACAACTTCAAGCTGAAATTCTCAGCCGAGGAGGAGTTCCCCGACCTGACTAAGCACAACAACCACATGGCTAAAGTCCTGACCTTGGACATCTACAAAAAGCTGAGGGACAGGCAGACCCCCAGCGGCTTCACTGTGGATGACATCATCCAGACTGGTGTTGATAATCCAGGTATGCCTGCTTCTTCTAATAATGAGGACTCCTCTAAATGGTACAGCTCTTAACTCTGGAACCACCACATTTGTCCATGAAAATGTGTTCATGAAAATTACATATATCCCCGATCCTAGCCAATAACCACGCACATAGTAATATCTACAAACCGGTACAACCCCATTTAACACTAATGAATGATAAGTCAGGTACACAAGTAGCAATCCAATGAAAGCATGGGTGTCGTCCGCACTAATACAGTTCCATCTGTGCAATCATTTTAGTGACCCTACATGCCACAATAAGTGATTGCAAATAAGCACAACTATGTTTCTTATCAATGCTTCTTGTCAAGAAGCCTGTATTTTAAGACATGGATCTCTTTACTTCACCACAAACGGCACCCCAGCCTATTTGAATGACAAGTTCATCATCCTCGGTGGCTCTCGGTATAACACATTCGAGACACCATCAGACTAAAGACTACGTTCGAAAAAAAAACAAAGGAGCAGGCCTTTTCCATCGAATCACCCAGGATCTGGAATGGCATCCACATGTCCATGAGAATTGCCCCAAAACCCTTCCACTTTGGGACAGAGCAAGAGACGCACTTCATTAAAGAACACCTTATCATGAAACAGTAACAGTCCACTTCCACTCTCAGAACCCATCTACCTCTGCAATCACTTGTTGACTGTATCTTTGGCATTGTCCATGTATAGTGCTCTGCTGCCTTTTGGCTAAGTTCACATTACACAAATATGACATACATAATACCACAACTCATTCAAGAAGCATGTATTTTCCATGACTAAGATGAGATTTGTTGATTTAGCCTGTGGTTGGAATTAAATCTGCTTTGTCAAGCTGCTGGGCGCCACCAATGAAATTAAGCCACACCGGTAGGTCACTGTGTCAAAGTTACTCCCATACACACCTCCGCTTTCCTATGCTTCCAGGTCACCCCTTCATCATGACTGTGGGTTGTGTTGCTGGAGATGAAGAATCCTATGAAGTCTTCAAGGAGCTGCTAGACCCCATCATTGAAGACCGTCATAATGGATACAAACCCACAGACAAGCACAGAACTGACTTGAACCATGAGAACCTGAAGGTAAGGTACAACCTCGATCTACATCACCCCCAAAGCAGCCTGTCATAGAGATCACCTGCAACCCTAGGGACTCAGAAACACAAAAAACCTATCAAATCGTGGGGGTGTTAAATTCCAAAAAGAGCATTCTGTGCTTTGAATACCAGTAAAATCCAAGTGTGTAGTTTGCACTGAACCCTACCCCTTTCCCAGCTTCACTGACAGACGCGTATCATGCATGAACTCCTTTCCTTACTGTATGAAAGTGGGTTTCTGTTGCAGTAACCCCCCACTTTTTGCCAGATTTCTGATGCACTTTTAGCTTGATGTGCCCTGGTAGACCTAGGTCCAATTTCTCCCCAAGAATTGGGAAAGAAGGCTAAATACTGGGTCAAGATAAGGGTGACCAAGACGTCCACTGGGGGTGACCAAAAGAAAAGGGTTACAAAACCTCCCCAGGGGAAAGAGGGTGAGCATCCTAAAGATAAAAGTAAGAAGTCCCAGGTAGCCGCCCAAAAACCTATCCAGGAGGTTGGGCCTAAAGACACCTCACAACTTAAAACTGGGTACCATAGTAAGAGTTGGCATCCCAACAAGGTATGGTGTCATAACTGTCAGGGTGGCCTATGGGGGTAGTCCTCAGAGAAGAAGTCCACATAGCCTTCAACTGGAAAGTGGTCCCAAAAGGTGAGTTGGAGATTCCAGAGGGGAGTAGACACTTCCACCACCTACTGGTGAATGGAATCCCATCCACTGCCCTAAGAGATACCTGTTCCAGTTATACTGTGGTGCATGACAGGTTGGTACTCTCAAACCATTATGTCCCAGGGGAAACAAAAAGAGTAAGGGCTATCCCAGGGGAGGTCACTGTTAGGCCTGTGGCTGTAGTGCCCCAGAAATATATGGGTCCCTTATTTGGAGAAAGGTGGTAGTCAATAAAGATCTTCCCCTTGATTGTCTCTTTGGGAATGACCACCCAGAGGTTGGTGTGAGCCAAAGTGAGGTACTGGTCCAGTGACAGACCTCATCCAAGGAACCTGGGGGGGCTGATCCTGCAGTTAGTGCAGATACGCCCCAAAAGAAAAAGAAGAGACAATGTAGGGAAGGTGGACAACTGGTAGGCACAGTTCCAGTGGGCCAGGGAGATTCTATCCCAATAAGGGACAACTCCAAAGTTGGCACTGGCCCTAGCCCACAAAAATACCTGACTAGTCAGGCAACTGTCCAGCCCGAGTTGGTGGCTCCTCAGCTGACAGAACAGAGGGTGGGAAAAAGGGTGTTCACTACAAAGTGTAGTGGCCCCCTACCCTAACACAGCAGACAGGCCACCAGAACCCCAAAAAGCCTGTAAGTGTGCCCCTTCACCTACCAGTGAAGAGCTAAAGGTGTGGTTCTGGGCACTGACAGCTATCAGTGGCCTCTGCTGGGTGTTAGCGTTCATGGCAGCACTGTCCTTGGCATGGTGGGCTAGCCCATGCCAAGTAGCAAGTTAGGCCCCCTGACCCTGTTGGTCATGGTGGGGTTACTCAAGCTGTGGGTAAGCTGGGACTTGCCCTAGATAAGTTAGAATTTGCAGAGGTAGGCACCTCTGAACCCAAACTAAAAAGATGGAGTAAAGACACTAAAGAGCTAGGAAAGGAGCATTGGGAATTAGGTCCTGAAACAGTTGAGGTAGGCCAGCTCCCTAAAGGGACTGACCTGGACAGAAGGATGTAAGGCAGAGTAGGCCCTGCAACTTTCAAACCACTTCCTCTACTCTTCCTCACCTGAAAGACTAGGAAGACCCTCCCAGGCTTGTCTGAGTCTTTGGGCTAAAGGGGAGGGGGGGGGGGGGCTAGTGTAGGAAAGTGGGATTCTGCTGCAGTAACCCCCCACTTTTTGCCAGATTTCTGATGCAATTTGACTTGATGTGCCCTGGGTCCCTGCCAATCAGGTTCCCAGGCCCTGTGTTCTTTCCCAAAACTGTACATTTGTACCGACAATTGGTACCCCTCTGGCCACATGTAAGTCCCTTGTAAAATGTACCATGGGTACAAAGGGCACTGTGACCAGGGAAGGCCTCTAAGGGCTGCAGCACATATTGTGCCACCATTAGAGGTGCTGTACCTTAACCTACACACACTACCATTGCAGGCTGCGTGTTTTGGTGCAGAGAAAAGTGAAGAGTCAACATGGCACAGATACCTGTGTGCCATGCCTGCAACCCACTGCTTATGGTATAGGTAAGTCACCCCTCTAGCTGGGTGCACTATACCGCTGGTGAGGGTACCGTTGCAAGAGCACTGTACCCCTACAGTGTCTAAATCCATTCTTAGACATTGTATGTGCAGTAAAGTCATAAAGAGTATATGGTCTGGGAGTTTGTCATTACAAACTCCACAGCACCATAATGGCTTTACTGAATTATGGGAACTTTGGTAGCAAACTTCTCAGCATAATAAACCCACACTGATGCCAGTGTGGGATTTATTATACAATGCACTCAGAGGGCATCTTAGACATGCCCCCGGAAAAACAACCAGCCTCTGGTAGGTTTCCTGACTGGTAAACACCAGCCTGCCACCACGAGACAAGTTTCTGGACCCCTGGGAAGGGAGTCTTCGCTCCCTGGGCCCAGAAACAAAGTCTTTCCTGGGCGGAGATGTCCTCACCTCCCCCAGGTTAGGAAGAGCCATCTGTGGCAAAGGAGCTTCAAAGGCCTTGATGCCTTTGCAACGCGACCCCCAGCCTCTCCTGCTATAAGGACCAGGCCCCATTCCTGTCTCACCCCCTTTTCGGCGAGACGACAGGTGGAAAAATTAGAACAGCCCAAAAGGTGTGCCCACCTCTGCCAACCCCACCCCTCAGGTGGGGGAGGCGAGATGAAGGCCTAGTGGCAGACACTCTCCAATCAGGATTAGGGATTGTGCCCACTCCCCCACGTGGAATGAGCACGGCAAGGGTGTAGTTACCCTAAGGTCAGTAGCCCATTGGCTACTACCTCGAGACCCCTACGGCCCGAGTCCAAGTGGCCCACCAGTCCCAGCGAGGTCCCCATGTGCTTCTAAGTCCACCGTGGGTTGACCCCTCCAGGACTTCCCAATGTCGCCTGCAGTCTCTGCACGGAGACCCCCAACTGTGAGTGGCCCGGTAAGGTGAAAGCCGACTTCAAAAGGCACCCCTGCAACCGCCGCCCTGCACCCTGGAGAAGAGGACCTGAGGTGCACCTATGTCCCCGAGCCCTCCAACTTAGCTGCCCTGCTGTTGGTTCCTCCCGGAAGACTTCCTGGACCTAACCTGCAGCCAAAATCCAAAACCGTCAACCTCCATAGAATTGCATTGGGCTCCCGACCCCTCCTAAGCACCATGCACCCAGCTGCCCTAGTGCTGCTGGTGGTGTGAACTTGGTGCTGACTGGGACCCCCTTTGCCCTGACCTTAACTCCCGAGACCAAGTGGCCTGCCCCTGAGCAGCCCCCAACCGTGGTGCCCGCTAGCCCCTTTGGCTAACATTGGCATCCTGCACTCTGCACCCGGCCTCCCTAGTGCCGCTGGTGGTGCAATTTGAGTGCCTACCTGGACCTTGGGGAACCATGGTCCTAACCCTAAAAATTCCCACTTGTAAGATGTTTACTTACCTGTGAAACAGAGAACCATTTTTTCCCCTTAGGAACCCATGTTAAGAGATTTTGGGCCTAAACGTTTTGTATGGAGAAAAGAGAACTAAACTGCAAAGTATAAAACATCTTACTTACCGTGTATTGTAAGATCCTAAGGTGCGGTATCTAGGCATACCACCCCCAGTCCTCAAAGTAATCCAAAAGTAACAAAAAAGTATTCTGAAAGTAATTACTGTGTAATTCAAACTGCATTTTAAAGTGATACAAACCTGTTACAACTGCAAATCCATCCTCAATTGCATTTCTGTGTAAAGGTCTACAATTGAAAGTGTATTTTACCTTACTGTACCAAGTCCTGCTTGGTTCTAGAAATAAAATACAAGTATACCTTTTTTATACTTACCCAATTGGTCTGGATTCAGTCTCTGAGTGAGTGGATCAGTCTTGATTGAATGAATACAATAAATGCTTAACACACCCTCTGGATAAGGCTAATTGTTTGTCTACACAACCACAAAGAGAGCTGTTAGTACTTACCTAATTTAGCCTCTGCTATAACTCTGGGGACTCCCTGGACTCTGTGCACACAATACCTCATTTTGGTATAGTATACACAGAGCCAGCTTCCTACACTTACTCTACATGCCTCCCATTGTTCAACAACAGTCATTCACGCGCGACAATGTGCTATGGTCTTTCCCCTCAGCACCTCAACTGAATCTGAGCGACAACGATTCCCTCCCGCACTGCTCCCATCTAACATCAGAATTTTCCCTTTGCAACCTTCGCCCTGACTGTCACCCCTGCTTAGGGTAAACCAGCCTGACCGTACTCGTTAGAACAATTGTGTACTTTCTCTACTAATTGCCTTCCTCTTTGCCCAAGAAGGCAGATGTAACCCAAAGTCCATTTGAGACTTTGAGAACTGAATTCATTTTGTAAAATAAATGGTAGAATACCTCACACCCAAAACGGTCTAACAAGCCACTACATCAGTGGATTGTACATATAGGCAGGGCCACATACTGTGCCTTTTCTTGCCACATAATTGAGTCAACCCTGCCACATAATTCCTCTAGTCCTGCATATAGGTAATACAAATGATCGCTGGTTTGCCAATTGGGCATGTTTGATCAAAGGATCCATAGAGGGGCTGATCACAGGCTGAGTGGGGCATTAGCAGTTGTAACGCTTGTTCAGTCACAATGCTGCTGATCTCCTGACAGGGAGGTGATGATCTGGACCCCAACTACGTCTTCAGCTCTCGTGTCCGCACTGGCCGCAGCATCAAGGGATACACTCTGCCCCCCCACTGCAGCCGTGGGGAGCGCCGCGCCATCGAGAAGCTCTCCATCGAAGGTAAGACATGCTTCATTTTCTGGGCTGGGTGCTCTATGCTACATGGGGTGATTGTCACAATTATGATGCTGGGGGAGGGTCTACTTCCCGCTATTTTTGCTGTTTTATATAGTGCAAACGTAACCCAAGGGTATCTAAGTGCTTTACTAGAAAACAAGAATAATATGGATAACAATCAACATAAAAATAGCAGATAAGCAACAAAGAAACCCCATAGACCCAACAGTTCAAATCAGCGGAGAAAGGACAGGCAGACTCAATCTGGATAGATTGGATAAGACAAAAAGGGATTTGAAGAAGCGATCAGAGCTTCATCCAAAGTATCTTTCGAATACAAGAATTTTGAGATCCTTTTTAAATGTGGCAAGACTCAAGGTTGGGTAATGAGCTAGTGGGAGAGTGTTCTAGATCCTCAATACACTACCAGAGAATGCTTGTTTCATCAGATCTTCTTGCTTGAATGTTGAAAGTTCCAGCAGCAGTGCTCCAGCTTTTCTCAAACTCCATTGAGCGCGAGAGATTTTCAGTTTTCCAGCCAAGTAGCAGGGTGTGGCATTGTGGAGGTCTTTGTTAGTGATGTATGCAATCTTAAATTGGTGGAAGAAATTGCAGGGTGCGAAGAATAGGAGAATTGTGATCACATTTTTTGTAACCTGTCACAAAGCGGGCAGCTGCAGGAAGCACTTCTCTCAGGGGTGACAGATGCGCTAACTGTAGCACTTTTCATAGTAAAAGATTTCAAACATTAGTAGCCGCAGAAAGCCTGACATTTTCTGAGGAGCACTGAACCAGATCCTTCTGCCGCACATCCAGGCCAGCACCTTTGGATTTGTTCACGAATCACACTTGGCGATGCCTGTCGACTGCTCACCTAGCACTGCAAAGGGCAGGGCACTGGGCATAGTCCCTCCAAGTTTTGAATCTCTAGAGAATGGGATTAGTAAAGTACCCTTACCTTGGCCCGTAACAGAGAGAAGATTGGGAGTGGGTTATGAGAGGGTGCCAACCTCTCACCCTGGTTGGGGATAGCAATGCTAGTCAGTATCAAGGATTCAAGGACGGCTGAATGCATCAATTATGCTTGAAGATGCTTGTCGGGTTTTCTCCTAGCACTGCAAGGGGCAGGGCATAGGGCACAGTTCCTCCAAGTTTTGAATCTCTGGAGCATAGGACTAGTGGAGAAGGATTACCTTGGCCATGGAACAGAGAGGAAATTGGGAGTGAGTTATGAGCGTGTGACGATCTCTCATCCTGATTTGGGAAAGCACTGGAGCAAAGTCAGTCTCCAAGGATTCTACGAAGGCTGACTACATCAAATCAGAGGAACTTCTAGTAAATGGAGCTGACAATTACTTGAAAAAAGGATCATGCAATATATTGCAGGAATTAGAATGGATTGTGCAACAATGCTAGCACTGATCTTCATGGTCTGCCATTATCCGGGTGGCATTTTAGCTCCGACTGGTACCTGTCCCGGAGATGTGTGCAGAAAACATTTCTTATACGTTTCTCACTCACTTACTTTTTGTGAGGTGACTTTGTCCCTTAGTTGGAATATGTCCCACACCCATTAACTGCCGCAATGTCAATCTCTCCCTAACATACTTTGGGTGGCTAAACCTCAAGTATCATTATAAAAAACAAGGATGCACAAGCGAAACTTGTCTATTTGCTCTTAAGCCCGCTAAAAACCAACTCTGTAAAGTGGAGAATCATAAGTTAACTTCACTGATAATGCTTGCCAGTTCTGTGCACCAATAGATATTTCCAGGAGAGCAAATATCTGCATTTATCAGTTCACATGTGAGGTCATGATGGGCTTAGTAGCCAGATAAACTAGCCGATTTGTTGCTGTGACTCAGGGTAAATCATATTACACATGCCTCTGCACACAACGTTAAAAACATGGGGGCATATTTACAAAGAATTGACGTAGGGCAGCGCCGCAAGTCATTTTGGTGCGCTGCCCTATTCTAATTCGAAAGGGCAGGAATGCACTGTATTTACAAGATACTGTGTGTTCCTGACCTTTCAGCCAGCATCGGCACACAATTAGCAGCCGTGCGCCAACGCAGGCATCCTTGCACCATGATGCAAGGGTGTCTGCGTTGTTGGCATGATTGTTTTTGTGCAGGAAGGGACACGTTCCTGCACAAAAACAATAATTGGAGGCATTTTCCTCTTCCAATGTGTGCTGCAGAATAAAGCAAACATGGAAAGAGGAAAAAACGAGGAGAAATAAAAATATTTCTCCTCGTTACGCCACCCCTGGGGAGGCACACGGTTTTAACGCATTCCCAGATTTACGACATGTTGTAAATCTGGAACTGTGTCAAAACCTATGGGCGTTGCGTGGGAACACCCACTGCAAAGCCTATGGCACACCTCCCCGACACAGTGTGGGGCAACGCAGGAACTTCCGCTGCGTTCCCTCACTCCATATCTACAAGGCCATGAAAAACCACGCAGGGTGGCTTTACATGGCCTTGTAGAGATGGCTAAGCCCAGTGCGCCACCGGAACGCCACAAAGAGTGACGTTCCAGTGGCACACAGGGCTTGTAAGTAAGCCCCATGATACTTATGCTGAATTCAAAATCTTCCAGCAAGTAGTGATAATAGGTAGTACTTATTATCATTGAAATTAAATTGAAATTGCATTTATATAGCACTTACTACTCCTGATGTGGTGTTGAAGCTCTTTGCGGTGAGTAGCACACTACTCCAGAGCCCAAAGTTAGTGGTCAGTCCATTGGTTATTAGGGTTAGTCTTGCATGCCAAAGAAAACCATTCAATGCAATTATTCGTGTTCGTGTTTATTAGTGGCTTAGTTGTGATCATTAGAGGGAGCTATGTGAGAAGAACTGCTTGCTCTGGAATAGATATTGTTATGGTTTCAAAAAAAGAGCTTAAGACAGATAGGCATGACATTTAAAGTAGTGTACATACATGCAGCAGAGGCATGTAGATGGCCAGCAGAGGTGCATTGCTGATTAATAAGGGAGGGAAAAAGTAAGTAAAAATGTCATTCAAGGTCAATTTTTCATGCAGGATATTAAGGTATATAGCAGGTGGAGAGTTTTTTTTGCATGCAATCTGTCGATGTAAACCTATTGAAAGAAATAGCTAAAAATTCTGCTCTAAAGAAATGTGGCTTTTAAAAATCTTTCTAAAGGTACTTTCAAAGAGGTGGCATGGATACTTCCCACACAGCAAAAAGGGAAGCCCAGTGCTTTTTGAGACCCCTTTACGAGTGACCATTAAGCAGTGCGACATTAAACACATCCCATTACTTGTAGTTACAATTTGACAATGCTGCCATCCCCCGCTATCTGCAATGCAGCCAATAATTTCAAACCCAGAGACCCCTATTGTATACCTACTACAGGAGTATATTTAATATTATAAAGTATTGATACAATTTATGCAAATCATTTTACACCATACATAAACTGCACATATAATATAAAACATATGTAAACACCCACCAACTTAAAATATGACAAGACAGCTGATACACACATTACAGCAATCATCAGTCAATTCAGTGCCTGTGTATGTGACCCGGTTGCTGCCTGATTCAGAAGGTGCTACTTCCACCTGAAAAACATCCAGGTCCAGCAGAACAGACAGCATGTCCAGCAGAATGGGTGTGTCTTGGGGTCACCCTGATCCTCCAGCATCCACCACCATAGCTAATAGCTTTACTGTGCCAAAGCACTCAAACAGTATGTGGACATGCCCTTGTTTGCATACACTATCACTTGAAAGATGAATCCAAGTAAGCAGTTTTCGTTTGTATTCCCAGCTTGCACCCTAATTTTTAAAACCGTCTTGTACTGTTACACAAATGTGGCACTTTCTGTTGCTGCATAACACAACTGCAATGTTATGCAGCAACAGAAAGCTTTTTTTGTGTTTATTCTTAGTTGCCAAAGTACAATGTTGTTTTTGCATTATCGCAAGCTGTGTAGTATGGAACTTTATTGCAATGTTTACGTCTTGTACAGGTCTTATTGTTACAATATTTTTCGCATTAGACGTCCCTCTTTTCTGCTTCTGTAATGCTGAATAATGCTGCACAGGCATGAATACCTGCACGAGATGTTCCTTACCAAATCATCTGGAGACATACGAGTATTAGAATTGTTTGTGTTTGTGATTTTTCATTAACCTACGCACCTGAAATGCTAACAGCCTCCCCAGGGACGTTTTAAGGATTTTGGGGGCCCTGGGCCAAATGTATTCTGGGGGCCCCTGTTCGGAACAGCTTTGATTGTATGATCAAGTTTCAGCTCCTTCATGCCCTCTTAGGTCAAATTCTAAATGTGTGTGCATCTGATATTCAGGGATAGTGATGTGTGTTTTCAGTATTGTAACACAGCAGCAGCTCACTAATATTACTGCAAATAATCTGTCACACCCTCCCATTTCTCATATGTGAGGTCCTTTATTGAGCTAAAAGAAACTTTTTATATGGATGTTGCATGAAACAAACACATTTTGTCCTCAAAATTTCTGTAAAAGACGCTCACTCATTAAAAACAAATGATAGAAAAATGCTATTTATAACAATCTGTTTAAAAATTATTCAAGATCATCAGGGCAAGACTCTATGCAGAAGATAGCTGGCTCTGTCAGGGGGCCTCCTGAAAAGCTGGGGCCCTGGGCCAGAGCCCACTTTGCCCATGCCTTAAAACGTCTCTGAGCCTCCCAAAGATAAGCCTGAGTTGCGAGCACCCTTCTTTTTAGGTCTGGGTAAGGGCATCTATCCACACCTATCAGTCCATCTACCCATCCCTATGCATCTACCATCCACCCTCACTAAAGCACCAAATACAGCTAGCTCCAAGCATTCCTCCATCAGTTCACAACCAAAAATCCATCCACCACAGCCAAGTTATTATTCCTCCAGCTATACAACTATAGCCATTCATCTATCCACTCACTCAGCAGTGACGGTAAACCATCCATCTATTGTTCCATGTGTACAATCATACATCAATTAGTCCTTGCATCCATCCAATGTTGACCAGTGTCCAGGGTCGGACTGGCCTATAGGGCATTCAGGCAGTGCCCGAAGGGCTGGTCTGTCAGATCACTGTGTGGAACTGTTTTTGGCTGTTTGTGGGCCTGTTTTATGATCTGGTGTGCCAGTTTTTACTGTTGATTTCTTTTTTAGAGACACCGACATTGTCTACAACAAGCACACCTATATACAGCCTCCCCTACCGTGCAAAACACATATACAACATGTCTTCACAAGTTGAAAACTGCCCCTAGTTGTAAAAGTGGACCACTGTTTTGGCTATCTCATTAGTTAAAGGGGTTATCTTTTCTGTTGGTGCCCGGTCTTATTTTCTGTCCCAGTCTGACCCTGCCTGTGTCTATATGTTTTCTTACTGCATGAGCGGGTTTGTGTGA
The DNA here is from genome assembly GCA_963921515.1 of Calotriton arnoldi. Lineage (NCBI taxonomy): Eukaryota > Metazoa > Chordata > Amphibia > Caudata > Salamandridae > Calotriton > Calotriton arnoldi. The sequence goes on from CAWUFW010013608.1 coordinate 389,149, forward strand.
TAGTACATCTGGGTGCCTCTAGGTATGCTTCCTGTTTGTGCATCCAAACCTCACGCAAACATAGGTCCATTGCAACAAATATCAAAAACACATAAAACAGATCAGACGTACTGACTTTGTCTGTGTTTGTTCTTTTAGCTCTGAACAGCTTGACTGGTGAGTTCAAGGGCAAGTACTACCCCCTGAAGGACATGACCGACGCCGAGCAGCAGCAGCTTATTGATGACCACTTCCTCTTTGACAAGCCCGTCTCTCCTCTTCTGCTGGCCGCTGGCATGGCTCGTGATTGGCCCGACGGCAGAGGCATCTGGTGAGTAGCATGGAGACAATGGCGAAGGAGCATAGTGCTGCTGCAGTTATGGGCTTTGTAATCTCTGTAAGGATGCACAGGCAGCGCCTGCTCTAGTGATGACGGTGAAAAACATGTGAAGCACAGTTGAATGACATCGACTAAGACGTAGATCAGTATTGCTGCAAAGTGAAAAACTCTTTCAAACTCTGTTTCACGAAACAATATTGAATGAACAAGACAGCTCTCTATAGGGATCCAGACATCTGAAGAGGCATCCACAGCACTTCTAAAAAAGGGTAAATCAGTCTTCACATCCCTATCTGGCAATTGGAAGGTCCTCTTCCACAGGGCCACCAGGAACCTACCAAGAAAGACAAGGAAAGCCTTCAAACTCAAATGTAAGCAGACACACATGGCATCAATGGAAGGGAGAACTCATGATAGACATTGTGAGCCAGGAAAACCGTCAATCGCCTCCTGGAGGAATACTATTTTTTTTGCTCTATCATCTTCTGAAATATCCTGATATAGGTGTCATGGGTATAGATAAGCAAATGTAATTTGGCAAAAAATCAATCATGCATATTTTAGCCCAAAATATGCTGGGATTTGCTCTAGGAAAATATAGAATTGGTGCACAATGGGCTATAGAATGGCCTTGTAAATGCTTCTTTTGTGTTGGCTTGTCATGAATTTTGCAAAACTTTTGTCAACTAAGCTGCAGGGCCCTAGTCAATCTAAAAAATTAAAAAACTACGGCTAAAAGCACAAATTTTTTTTAGTCTCGAACAACACACATTGCCATATGTGTCCCTGGCAGTTAGGGAACGACTATTGTGTGTAGATGTGCTCATTGGTAAAGGGCAGAATGCCCTCACTCACAGTAAAGTTAGCCAATGGCTTACGTGGGCTGACCCACTGCCCTATGCTACGTGCTGTAGTGGGCAGAAGAAAAATGTGAATGACACAATAGCAGACCAATGGATGAAGAGGACTGGCTGAAAGCCCGTATAGGTAAGTGAATTACACATATAATCTTGGTAAAATCAAAAGGTGGTAGCTAGATCTCAAAAGGATCTATACAGAGGTAAAATAGCTAAGAAATTGTTTTTTAGGACGAGTTGAATAATATAAAAGTTGTTCCTTCCACTGTAGTTATGGCTGTAGCTCTGCACACCTATCCTGAAGTGGAAACGTGAGACGTGGAAGCCACTGGGCATGCTCTGGATGACTGTCATTATATTGACCATTTATCTCCACATCCTACAGGCACAACGATGATAAGACCTTTCTGGTCTGGGTCAACGAGGAGGATCATCTCCGTGTCATCTCTATGCAGAAGGGTGGCAACATGAAGGAGGTGTTCAGACGCTTCTGTGTTGGATTGCAGAAGGTGAGGATCAGATCAGTCTGCCACTAGGGCAAGGTTCCAGAATATCATTGTCAGAATGTTATATGACATAAATATTGTGTTCTAAATATCATCTACAGAAATATCTCCCCAGTGGAGTTAATAGAAAATCTACATACAATGGGACAATATTTAGGTCACAATATTTGTCTGGCAATATTTCGGTATATGATATTCTGACTTACAAGCGGTGCTAGACAACTAGGTCAACCTGTCTTCTACTTATTCTGTTCTACCTCCATCAAGCTCCTTGCTAATCCAGTACAGAGGACTCGTTCTGAATACGCCACCGCCATACCCTTTTCTCTCTTTCCGCAGCTGTCTGTCAAACACAGAACCTAAAAAACTCTGCCTGTTTAACACATTTTCACCGGTATGAGTTCTAGAATCCCACTTTTCAAATTCCGCATACAACAGATCTGATCATGTACCCAAATACTGTACATCATTTTAACTTGATATGAAACCTAATCCTGACAGCAGTTAGAACCCAAACGATACCTATCTATTTCTAACGTCTTCTCAATTGTCCTGCCATTCTTTTTATCCCAGTTTCACCCTTCACTTTTTCTCCATCCAGATTTCATGAACATAAAATGCTGTAAAAAACAATCAGTGACAAATTTTAAAGTTAGTCAGAAAATTGTAATGTTTACTTTTAGTAGCTTTTCAAAAGTGTACAGGTAAATATCGTGTCAAACATCTCCTCAAGTATTTCTATTCTTCAACGGCCAACGATGTAAGCTATCAGCCTCACTGTTACACTGAACTCCATTGTCCCAGCCATCTTTCTCTTCCAAAAACGTCTTTCCCACCAGAGTGCGTTCCCTTTAAAATACTTAAATGGCAAAAAAGATAAGACATTTTTTAGCCCACCTCCATGGAGGCAAAAGACCAATATAGGAGTTGGAGATAAAGATAAAACCTTCCTTCACATAATCCCCTCTAGGAGGCTAATAGTCGGCCAGGGTTGTCCTTCCCCGGTCAGCACCTAATTTAGACTGAGGAACAACCGTGTATAAATAAACCTTTATAAGTATCATTTCACACGTAGAACTTTCTGTTCTGAAATGTTATCCTTTTTTCACCTCTTGGGATAGATTGAAGAGATCTTCAAGAAAGCCGGCCATCCTTTCATGTGGAATGAGCATCTCGGTTACGTGTTGACCTGCCCCTCCAACTTGGGTACTGGACTGCGTGGTGGTGTGCACGTCAAACTCCCCAACCTCAGCAAGCACCCCAAGTTTGAGGAGATTCAGACCAGACTGCGCCTGCAGAAACGTGGTACAGGTAAGATACAGAAATCTGCATCAGAAAACCTTCTGATGTTTAGTTTGCAAACTATGCCAGTCTGTACTAAAAAAATAAATCCTTCACAAAACTTCTCTTAGACCAGCCATGAAGATGGAAAATCTCCTACCGGCAGTGTGGCATAGTGTATTAACTTGTACTCAATACTTTGAGTTCAAACGAAATCTCTTACTGGTATATAGTAGGAACCTCCAACCCTCATATAGCACCCTTATGCTTTTGTTATCGCCACAGATCTATTACTGGTTCTTTGCGCAATTTAGAGTCATACTAGCTACATGCCTGTGCCCCAGCATGTCCTGGACCGGCGGATCCAGTTACAGTCCATCTATGTAACACTGAATGAGTTGGTGCATTCTCTGGCAACCATTTAAAAAAAAATCTTTTGCCTTTTTTGTAAGCATGATTTCAAACATGTAAATGTTGCTGCTGCTTTGGAATTTACCCCTAAATCAACATCTTTTGATGTTTAGTAACTCATTAGCTTTCCACCAACCTGGTAGGGAGATTGGAAAATGGCTTCTAGTTAGCAGGCTCGCCCCAGATCTACAAGAACCCCATTATCTTTTGGAATTGAGAGAATATTGTTACTTGTGGAACTTAGGCGGACCTGGGGAAACTGCTTATTTGATGAACACCTTTTTGGAGGGTGGCCATGAGTTACTAGGTTCATAATTATACTCTTTCACCAGCATAAAAAACCTCTAAGGTTTTAATACAACTTCTTACCATATGGTTCTAAGTTTGAAGATTTGGGAAAAGTATACCTACCCCCTTTTTTCTTGTTCGACCACTATATTCCATCTCCTCATCTGAGACTATGCTATGGTTGCTCCTATTGTGCTCATACTTCAAGCTGATTGAAATAATATCAGCCTGTGAGACTTACAAGGGCTAATTTGAGCTTTAAAATTGCCAAATATAGTGTACAACGTAACACATTTTTTGTAGATTGTGCTGATATTTTAGTTCGGTATGGTCTTGACATCTGTCATTTTTATGCAACCTCTATATAGTGGCTGATGAAGTGAAGTCTTGTCAAAACACACACAGTTGATACAAGATTTCTCCTGAAATATCATTTGTACGACCGCTCACCATATCTTAAGTCCAGGGTGCAAGGGATAGGGGGCAACTTGTTTGTGTCAAAATGCTAGCATTTTCCACTGACCCGCCATGTGGGACAGTGGACTTGAGCTGAATCCAAGTGCATCCACTGAATGGTTTTCATTCACTCTTTCACAGGTGGTGTAGATACTGCAGCTGTTGGTGGTATCTTTGACATCTCAAATGCTGACCGTCTGGGGTTCTCCGAGGTGGAGCAGACACAGATGGTGGTGGATGGTGTGAAGCTCATGATTGAGATGGAGAAGAAGCTGGAGAAGGGTCAGTCCATTGATGACCTGGTGCCCGCCCAGAAGTAAGGCAGGAACAACATTCACAAAAATAAATTCACCACGCCTCACTGACCATCGCCACCATCTACCACATTGCCGATCTTGGAGAACATCACGCCCTGTCAAAAAAATATGATGACGACACCTACTGGAAAATAGCCAACAGCCTGCCAGGAAAGAGAAAGCTATGGCAGCGACATCACTTCAGACAGACATCACTCCCTCTTCTACCCTTCTACTGAAACCCTCATCTTCTCACACAGATTCCAACACCACCAGCTGAGCAAAGGGAGGGAAGAGACTACAATGGGTGAACACTGAGCTGTGAAGTAGCAACTCAGGTGCCATCTGTCAGTGGAGTTGGAAGGACTGTTGCTTTTAACGCTGCCAATATGTCACTTGATTTCGAGTGAAGAGCGAATAAAAACACAATGGTGGCCCCAAAACTCTTTCGGCTATGACATCTTTTTTCCTACATTGCAAATAATGGTGGTTTTAAGTGGATGAATGGAGCTGAGGAATGAGTGAATTAATTCATTATATTGCAAAATGGTAACAAGATAATCTCACAGCAAAAGAAAGAAGTCTCAGAGAATAGAGCTGCATACGACACAAAGGCACCATAGAGACAGATCTCAGTATTAATCAATTTTCTATTACAATTAAATGGAAGCTTTGTCATGGCCCTTTCACTTAATTTCGGGTCTGAAGTAGAGACAGGTTTATCAGTCTCGAAGCCTCATGTAATCCCAAAAATCATACATAAAAGAAATGCATACATATATACATACAACCATCCATTGGTCAGTTCAACTGTTACTCACTTTGTGCTTCCACCCACCACAGCATGGACCATGGGACAACCAGCCAGCCCACTTCAACCATTGGTTCTCTTGCACTGTGAGTTACGGTATTTTGTCTGATTACATGTTCACGTCCGACTAAAAAGAGTTGCAGGTGGTGGGGTAACTTACCTTGCCAATGCCTTTTTTTCCTTTATGCTTTATCCTTTTTTTATATTTTTGCAGTTTTCCGTCACTGTTTAAACTACAATATCGGGTCACAGTACTTCAAAGCAAATAGTACAATTTCTCGTGTACATAAGGATCATATTTTCCTTTGAAGTGCATTAAAACGAGAAAAAAATTATTGTAACTATTCTTAGCATACACCTGCCTGCTAGGAAGCACTCTGCACTGTTACATTAAAATTAAATGCGATGTTAATTTATTTTTACATTTTTTTAAATCGAAAAAGTCATCACATAAGCTTTCCAAGGCCAAACCTATAGGCAGGGAGACGTAGTACCAATTTAAGAGTGGGTCAGCATTTGACAACGATATAACAGTGGTTATAACGCCTGTCTTAGGCGACATTAGAGAGGATATTAATGACCATCTGGACAAACGAGGCTTCACAACAAGGAATTAGGTCTAAACGTTCTTGGCAAGCTAACCTGCTAAGCCTTCTTTGACAATAAGCAAAAAAATGTAGTTCTAGGAAATAAGATGGTGTTACACAGTTGGACATTACCAGTGATTTATTAAATTATCACAAAAATAACTTTCAAAGTAAATCAAATGGAATTTGGTGATTAGTCCTGCAAATAATTGGTTGAGAAAACCGACGACTGACCCGACTTCCGAGAGGTGTGAGGCATTTGGGGGTGTAAGAAGATTTTAGCTTCACTGCAGTAATTTTCTGTATATTAAAATATGAATTAAAGATGTATGTGATAAATAAATGTGTTCATATTTGTTGAAAATACACAACGGACTGCCAATTTTGCCATTCTGGCTTTTCCCCATTGGGCTGCAGCTATGATACTGCTTTCAACAAGATGGGCAGCCAAGAACTGAACATTTAGCCAGGGCTGATTTTGGTTTCCAGTCGAGCCCTGATGGCAAGTAACACAACACACTCATATTACAAGGGGCTTTGGACACCCCGGGGTCATAGGTAGAACACTGGAAGATCGAGCTTATTGTGAAAGTGTGCGATAGGTCACAACTATACGCCAGCCGAAAATCAACCAAGAAGGGCAATACTTGATAGTGGCTTACAGCAAGCAAGGTGAACATGAGCGCACAATGCCATCCTGTGCTTTGCAAGGCAGAGGGCATAATATTCTGTATGAAAGGAAAGTGAAAATTCTGTCAGAAGTATTTTTAAACACTATAGAATGCCCATTTCGCAGCACATGTAAAACATTGTGAATCATTTGGAGAGTGGAATCTAAACAAAACACGCATTAACAAATCTACAGCTTTGGCTGTTGTGTAATGCACGTATACAAAGGCACACACCATATGGGTGCAGAGAAAAAATGCACACAGATCAACATACTTGGAGACATCCATTTTCACAAAGTGCAACAAACATATAGCCAACCATGCACACAAATCAACATTCAGACATCAATGGTCACAGACTAGCAGTCATTCATAGCGGTGTGCAGCAAGGGTCATAGAGTGATATTAAACACCCCTTTTATACAGAAGTCACACTAAGATGAAAGTCTCTGGAATGTTGGGCCCTGGGGCCCAGGCCACAGCTTCTTTTGTTCCAATCAAAGAAGAGGGAGGGAGAAGCAGAGGTTCATTCAGCTACCGACTGTCAATAACTGTTAATCGGAATGGGGGGAAACGAATCACATTTGTCTCTGTGCCAGAGTCTAAGGAGACTTTGTTTCAGAGACCCTCAACCATGCTCTCACAATTGGCCGCTTATATTATCTCCGCTGGTGTGGTTTGGTGGATAGTATCATCATTGAGTCTTTCACTTGAGTGTCTTGTTCACCAAGTGATTGGCATCCTCCATCACGAGGGATAAAGTCTGGATGATGACAGTGACAGAATCTGAAAAGTGTATTTTAAAATGAACTCCTATCCTGTGGACGATCTTTATTGTGAAAAAGGGAATAAGGATAGGGATATGGCTAAAAATAGGTTGGTGTCATGTGGATTAGTTACTGGTCCACAACACCTCGTGGTCAGGTCGACATGTTTCGACCAGGATACCCCCATACGGGTCGGTGGCCTTCATCAGGACCGTAGGTGTAGGAACCCTAAAATGTAGAACATTCCACGAACAATGAGGGTAAGTATACTAACTTACTGGTCTTCGTGAAAGAGCACACTTTGATCAAGAAGGATCGTTGTTATAGGCGCAGTCTTCAGCCCATAACTAGAAGTAATCCAGGAAAGTTAATCAGGTTTGATTAATGTTGTATATAAGACTGTTTTCCTTTACACCCAGTGAGATACTAAAGGGAATATTGGTGATTATTATGCATAAAGTGTACTGGATGACATGTGCATTGAATGTCAATAGTGAACAACCAAAACAAGAAAAATATATTGAGTGCACCAGCCAGTGTGACGCTAATGTGAACCCTCTTAATTTTTTTTTTTTAAAAACACATTAATTTGAAACAACCTGTGGCAAATAGAATTGTTACTCGAATTGTAGCCAGCAGCGGGGCACGACCACACGCCCCGGCAACACTCGCGCCAGGAGGCGCCAGCAAAGATGGTTGCGGGCTCCTGCAGCACGGGAGACTCGAATTGTAGCCAGCAGCGGGGCAGGACCACACGCCCGGCAACACTCGCGCCAGGAGGAGCCTGCAAAGACGGTCACAGGCTCCCGCAGCGCGGGACGTGACCAGGCGCATGCCCTGGCGAAGACCGAGCCAAGAGCGGGCCCGTCTGCGCCCATCAAAGCCCGGAGCTTGGCCTGTAGAGCCGCGGACTGAGGCCGGATCCAGTGTGTTGGGAGTGCCGCGGTGCAGTATCCTTTGCTAGAGTGTGGCTGACAAGCTCCTTGCACAACAGCCCCATGGACCTCATCACCGTCACCTGAGCAGGTAGGAGGAGGAACATTGCCGGCTTGGCCTAAGATAGGAGGGGACGGGATCTGTATGGTCGTGCATGACACTGCGATATTTTACAGTGAGTCATTGACCTAACCTGCACGATCCCTGGTCTTAATTCTTGTTGCTTGTTGCTATCCCCCTCCACCTGGTGACAATGGGAAAACGTAATAGGACGGCAGTAGGCACATTGGCACAGCAAGGTACTACAATGGATGCATTCCTTGTAAGAGCAGTGGGGATCATTGACAAGGAGATCGAGCTTGTCACCCGCCGGCTGTCTCGTTCTTCAGTCCCTTGTACACAACCCAGCTTACTTAATACTGCAAGGGTCAGTACAGACCAGCCCGAAGGCCCTGCAGGGCTTTTTGAATTAGATCCAGGCTCTTTCTTTCCTTGTTCAAGCACCATCGGACCAGGGGTGGATGTATGATCTGGCCCGGGTGGAGAGGCGGCCTCAACCATAGGGCTGGACTCATCATCCTGCCCGGTCACTCGGGGAAGCTGTGACAAGGGTGTGGAGCCCGCCCCCACGACAAGGAGCACAGGGGTGGGGAGAGGGCCTGGAACTGGGATAGGTAAGGGAGTCAAAAGGAAAGGTCCCTTGTCCGCAAGTAAAGCAAAATGCCCCAGGGCAGAGGGGTCAGCGCAAGGGGTAAATAACACGCCAATTGCAACGAAGGGAGAGCTGGTGGTAATGATGGAAGGCTGGCTGGAGTCATTAATTGCAAGCATGGATCTTAAACTAGAATCCATTTGCAACGCCTAGCCGCCATTGAGTCAGAGCTCCGAAAGTCATGACAGAACATGCCAGCAGAGACCCGAGAAACCCTGATTAGGCTGGGGGGGGAGTTTCTGGCCCTCGATCGGACTGCCAGTGTACATCATCACGGGGCCAATTGGGACCAACGGACAGGGGTCTCTACCATCCCCGAGGGCCTTGAACTCTTTCCCTCCCGGCCACTGATGGACTCAAATCCCTTGAAGGTTGACACCTTGGCTGCAATAGCGGAAACGGAAAACCCCTGCCTCAAAGCCCAGACCTGTCCCAGGCCAACAAATATCCCACAGGGAGAATCGTTGAGTGGGGAGGGGGCTTGTCAGGAGACCCGGGCAGCAGTGCATACGGGTACAAGTCAGACGCAGAGGTTACCAGTTCTAGACCTACCCCCGGAGTCAACCCCGTATGTAGTGGTCCTTGGAAATGTTCTGGTACTACCCCAGGTTGGCACTGAAGCCTCTGACCAACTAAAGAATAAAGTCCTACATTGGCTGGCTCGTAACACAACCTTGGGCCTAAGGATGGAGGGATTCATCAACATGGTGCGAAGAGTCTCATGGATTGGAAAGTCCAGTAAATATATGGTAGGAGACTGCATTGTAATCAACTTTAACAGGCCTCACCTGGTAGACAGGGTCTTGTACGCAGTCGCACAGAACAATTCTTGTGGCCCTACTTCATCCATAGTAGCCCTCCCCTTGGGACATTTCTATAGTTCTCTGAGTAGAGTAAGACCACTTGAGGAAGGGAACGACTGGATTCACCCGGCTCTTCTTCTGCGCAGACAGCCGACGATTCATGACACCCCCCTCTTCAACCGATTTGCTCACCTGAATACCCTGGACTCTTGTGACTGACTCACTGAGAATGATCTGGTACAGTCATCACCATCGTTCAACACCGCAAATTTGCCAGGTCCCAATGGTAGTAGAGAAGGAAAGGCTTGTAAACTTGTGTCGTGGAACATTGCAGGGATAACAAGCAAGCTTAGTGACCCAACTTGGTGTACCTTCATAAAAGGTTTTGATGTAACATGTCTCCAGGAGACATGAGTTAACACCAACAGTACCTTTCTCGAGGGCTACAAGACCGTTTTTGTGCTTGTCATTCCATCAAGGGCGGGAAGACATAAGGGTGGTCTGATTATCTTTGTTTCCCTGGCCGTTCATTGCCGTATGAAGGTGTTGCCAACGGACAATCCCTGTTTGCAGGCTTTGTTATTTTCAATGGGGTCTGACAAGCTGCTGTTATTGAACTTTTATAATGCCATTACTGCTGCCCTAGACGTCTGTATTATCTCAAGGCTAGGTTTGTTTTTAAACAGCATGACATCAAAGTTTAATCACAACGGATTCCATATGATTGCTGGGGACTTCAATCTTCACTTATGCGGGGACCCATCTGTGATAAACTCTCCCAATACAGGATGTCCACATTGGGCGGGAATGCATGTAGAGCATACCAATCACGGAGAATCACTTAACACTCTAGTGTAAGAATTTGACCTGACCATGGCAATGTGCTGGGTGGATCGTAGTGGGAGGACTCTTGTTCCCACTTTCTCAGGGAGGGGGTGTGCATCTTACATTGATTTTATTTATGTGTCTAATCCCTTCCTCCCCTTTTTGATGGGGTTTTCAATTGAGGAGAGTATTTATAGAGACCATAATCCCTTATGTGCTACAGTTAGTTGGTTCCAGTCAGGGAAACCCAGGATGAAGAGAGCAATGGGGTCCCTGAAGGCTACAGACCAGGGCAGAAGGCTCAGGTGGGCCCAGATCACTCCGAAACCTTTCTATGAGTCCCTCGCGAGCTAGGTGTAATGGGGAACTCGATATTCGTGCCAAAGGGCAGGAAGCACCACAGATCATCCTTGATGCATTTGCGTCTATTTATTGTGCTATTGGGGATATCCTAAAGGCGCCATCTAGGTAACAGAAGGAGCGCGCCCCAAGATGGTTTGACCGTAATTGTTCCAGAGCAGCAAGGGAATTGAGGGGAGCATTAGGTACTAAACCCAGGGACCTAGTTCTAGTGAAAGCCTGTGGAGGTCAATACAAGGTAGAACAAGCAAGGCGTAAGGCCGAACTGAGGGACGAGGCTCGGACCAAGCTCGCCGAGGCTAGTACCCTAAAAAATTGTGAAATGTTCTGGAACATAGTTAATTGCCCGTTACTGGCAGGAGATGCTGGTCAGGCCCTTGATGCACATATACAGAGGAGGAATGGGTTGGTCATTTCCAGGAAATGTTTTCCGGTCAAACAGAAACAAGCTCAGTGGAATGTGGGGGGGCAGGAAAGTCGGCCCTTGTCATCCATGCCGACGAGGTTAAAAAAGGTTTTGAGGGAGTGTCCAGAAACAAGGCCCCTGGACCTGATGGCATTCCCTGACCTCTTTTTATCTAACCCTCAGTTGTGGGTGCCAGTCCTAACCTCTACTATCAACGTAGCTATTAGAGAAGCCCCACCCAGCTCTTGGGCCATATCCACCATAGCACCAATTTTTAGGAAAGGCAACAGGGATAGTACTTTTTGTTATAGGCCCATATCACTGTTAGATTCAATAGTAAAGGTCGTGGGCCTCATTTTATTGAACAGGTTAACCACATGGGCAGATGGGCAACAACATACTAGCAGATATTCAATATGGCTTTCACCCTGGGAGGTCAACAGTGGACCAATGCCTTAATCTGTATATGATTTTAAACAAATACACAGTCGCACGTTCAGGCATAATTAACTTGGCCTTCATGGACCATTGTCAGCTTTTCACCGGGTGAATAGCAGCCAACTATGGGAGACCCTTCTGTCTATGTGAGTAGACAATAATATTGTCCTTTTCTTACAGGACCTCCACAGGGACACCAAAGCGGGGGTTCGCTATACTAACGATGGCAAATTGACCAGGCAGTTCCCAATCCAGAGAGGGGTACGACAGGGATGTATATTGGCCCCCTTTTTATTTAATTTATATATTAATAATTTAGAGAAGGATTTGACAGCCACACATGCGGATGTTCCCCAGGTGGGCCAGCGTGGCCTGCCGGTATTACTGTATGCGGATGATGTGGTCCTTATGGCCCGGACTGCAAGGGGGCTGCAAACATTACTTAACTCCTTCATGACCTTCATGGAAGACAGGGACCTGCTAGTAAATAATTCCAAGTCATACGTGATGCAGTGTGGTCATAGGTCAACCAAATCCTTCAATTTTAAGGTAGGGACCTTCCCTGTCCCCAAGACTAGTGTCTTCTCCTACTTAGGAGTTATGTTAGATGCCAAGTTAAATTGGAGCCCTTTAAAAAAAAAGTAAACAGGGGGTCTCCTACATTTTAACGCAGCCATTTTTAATTTTGCTTCCCGTCTGGGCAAAAAACCTATAGGAGCCCTTTTGCAGATTTATAGATCTAGGTGTGTATCTCAGGTAGTGTACGGTAGCGAGATCTGGGGTTATGCCGCCCATGAGGAGCTTCAAATAGTGGAAAATAGGTTCCTGAGACGACTGTTATGTGTCCCACAGGGTACTGCTACTTATATTGTTCATAACGAACTGGGTGTGCCCTATTTGACAGACTTGTTGTCGTTACGTCCATTATTTTATTGACTTAAAGCATGGTTAAGCGATGGGACTACCCTTACCAAAGAGATACTAAGGGACTGTCTTGGCCTAGATGGTGCTCACCACATACCTTGGTTTAACTGTATGCGGGAAGGATTTAGGAAACTAGGTGGGCCTGACCTTATTTGCACCCCTGACACCATTAGCAGGAAAGACCTGCCTTGGGCAAAGGAGTCCTTTTTAGGTCTCACCTAGCGTTGCGGCGCATGCGCTGCTCGCTGGCGAGAGATATTGTGAATGAGGACTTTCAGAAGGGGGCTTGAAGCCCCGCCCCTCATTTCCATTGGCTGGCGTCACCGTTTATGCTAAACGGTGGCCTGCCATTGGAAATGAGGGTTTTTTGTTGACGCCCTTTCGCCTTTTCCTCCGGCGGATCCGGACAGGGTCGTCTGCTTTGCTGCTGTCGCAAAGCAATTTCTTATCTTTATGGGGGCCATCTGTTTTCACTCAGCCCCGTGTTTATTTTTGCATGGCGCTTTCACTTAAAGTGAAAGCGCGATGCAAATATAAACAAGCGGCTGAGTGAAAACATGTGGCGAGCGCTTGTTCCTTCTTCTCGTTATATTCTTCTCGCCGTCCTTCCGTGTCATCTCTCCCACGCCTCCATTCTCTTCCCTCTTACTGTATTCTCATGATTGCCTCCTCTCCTGAGTTTTACCCCGACCCCCTCGTCTCCCCTTTGCCTTCTCCATTTCCTTCACTACCCCCCACCCTTCTCTCGTCTAGCGCTACCGTCTCCCTCTCTGTGCATCTGCACATCTATTCTCTGTCTCTCTTACTCAACATCCTTCTGCTCTTCCCTCCTCTTTTAGCTCCCTTCGCCCGCTCCCCCGTCTGCGCAGCGCACCTGCGCCATTCCTCACTGCGCCAAGTGCCCGGAGGCCCCGTGCGGGACATGCTGGCGCATTACAAAGCCCGCAGCCAATGAATCTCTCGGCGCACAGGCGCTCTGTTTACATCTCGGTGCCCTGCTGGCGCGTTAAACGATACACATTGGACCCAGCATGGCAAGAAGGGAAAACCGCCAGCGGAAAAGCGGTTTTCTCGAGTTTTCTAACCCTTCCCAATGTCACTGCAGGGAAAGGCTGAGTGTAGGAGAGTAGGATCTGCTTCTTATAGTTACCCCCACTTTTTGCTGATGTTTCACTGTTTTTCGACTTAGCCAGACTGTGGCCCTGCTAATCAGGACCCCAGTCTATCTGCTTTCTACTCTAAATTGACTGAATGTACTTTAGGTACACTCCAGATTGGATTCTGGGGTACCCTTGTGAGTCCCTAGTATATGGTATACTATGTACCAAGGGCATAGGTACCCCAGAGGCCTACCAGGGGCTGCAGCATGTATTGTGCCACCCCTGGGAAGCCTTTTAAAATGACACAACAGGTCTGCTACAGCAGCCTGTGTAAGGTGGTGTATTCACCCCGTACTGAGATATAGGTTCCCTATATCTCTCCATATCACTGCACATGTAAAACCTATCAGTCACCCCTATGGCAGGCCTTAACAATCCTGAAGGCAGGGTGCTGGGTTTCATGTGAGAAGGTGCCCATGCATGAGCAGAGCCCCTCTGCAGCTTTCGGAATCTTCATTCCGGGGTTGTTTGTGATGCAGCCCGACCATATACTCTTAAGTGCATTATAACCAAACGGTAAATGCTAACTTTAGAGTGGCTGCATGGAAAACTGTTGTGTTTGGTGTCAAACACCTTGGAATCATACCCCCACACCAGTAACTGGTGTGGGAGTATGATCCCACCCTTCTAGAGGGAGAGACATGGCAGCACCGGTATACCCGGTACCAGCTAACAGAGCCCTGGCATCACAAAATGGATGCTGCAGCCACAGACACGAGTCTGCCCTCCTGCTGCTGGACGAAACTCCGGCAGGGGAGGCTTGGACAATAGGTTTCCTGTCACAGGGAGGTGTGACCACCTCCCAGACAGGCTCTAGTGTATTGGGGCTGGGTGGGTGCACTCTCAGAGTGCTTTGAAGTCTGCACTGGGGGCACATTTGGTGTCCCTGTGCATAGTCCAGCTCAAACCGGTTGCAGGGGCACACAGCCCCTGCTCTGGCGCGAAACTGGACAAAGGAAATGGGTGTAGCCACCCCTCTTTCCTGACCCTCCCATAGGTGGGTCCCCAGAGTTTGTCCCACCCCTTCCTTGGGTATAAAGTAGGAACCCCTGACTACAGGACTTTAGATTACACCTGGACTAAACTCTGATCCCAGAAACCAAGTACTTCGACGATCTGCACGACGCTGGACGACTGAAGAATCTCCCTTGGAGTAAAGGAGTTATTCCCCTGCAAGGCAGGCACCTTTAACGCAACTGACCGGTTGGCATCTCCGAGCTCCGACGGACACCGAAGAATATTGCCACACAGGAGGTAGGTTTTCCTAAGTCTCTGAGGTCAATCGGTGCCCACAGCAAGTCTGAGGCCCGTATCCCTCGTGGAGACCGTGCAACCCGAACCCCTGGACACTGCAACCATTTGCAGAAGCATCAGCTTTCCAGTTACCCCTGAGGCTGATCTTTGGGTTACTTGTAGCCCTGACCCCGAGCAGTAAATGCATTGAAGATTGTTGGCCTACACTCAATGAGTGTTCCGTGGGCCGCCATTTTGTGATTCCTCTTGAGGTCCCTTTGCGATCCCTGGTTTGTTGACCTGTGGGTCCCCAAGAAGGCAACTCTCATTTTTATTGGGCTTCCCTGGTTGGTCCAGAAATGCCCTGACTCTCCATTGCTTGCTGAGTCCCCAGGACCTTGCTGGTCCGCACAGAAGCATCTTTCCTCTTCCTGCGTGGGTTGCTGTTGCCAAGGCTTGTTGTGGTCAATCCGATCACCGACACCCTAGCACTCGACATCCTTTGTGGGACAGCTCGAATCCGGCTCCTAGTTGTCGTCGACGTCTCTAGGACCCCGTGGCTGCAGAGTCAAGCTTCACCTCTTCGCATCTAAAGCACCCGACATTGGTGGGCATTCGATTGCTCCGCTCCTGGTCACTAGCTAGTGACCCAGACTCTGTCCCCTCTGCTTTCAGGTTCTTCACATCTTCGATCCAGGCTTGGATCACACCGGACACTTTTCTCCTTCACGGCAGCAGCACTTTGCAGCAGATCGCCATTGAAAACGACGACGACTCCCGACACCTTTTGACACCTATGCACCCGGCTTCCCTGGGTGAGGTAACTCGAGTACTCCGGTGCTCCCGTGGGTGTTGGCCCTAGAACCCCTTAAGTCTAAAGGGGTTTGCTCAAAGTCCTCTCCTAAGTGTCCTTTTGCTTTAAAATTCCACCCACGACTTTCCGCATTGAATCCTACGGTGCTCGCGGCTGTGTTCTCACACTGCACACGTCCCCCGTGGGTCTCCTGTGTCACTACCTTGGGTGGTTCCTTGGGGTCCCAGTGATTCTACGTGCTCTAGGCACTGTGTCTAGTCAAGTTGTGGTTCTTATACCACTTTCTTAGTATATGGTTTGGTCTCCCCCTGGAGCCCACTGTGTATTGTGCTATTTACTGTCGTTTTAATACTGTGTATCTTGAACTCTAATCTCATAAAGAGATTAGTAGTTAGTGTTTAGAAATAAATACATATATTTTATATATATCTTGTGTGGTTCTCCTTTCATTTGGTTATTCAAGAGGTTATAATCTGGTAAACCAAGCTGCTTTACACTCCTTCAAGACTTAGCCTGAAGGCTGCTCTCCACAGCTACCACTAGGATAGCTTTCAATAAAGGTTGTCTTTAAACCTATCATCAATAAGGGTCGTTTGGACTGGTGCAAGGCGCCCACTATAACTAGTGGACTGCATATGCCAGGCCAACTTCTCACACTGAGCCACTGTTGACGAGGCACACATGGAATGGGAAGTGGGGAGCGCGCGCCACCAAAGACGCTGCCGTTCGTAAGAGGGCAGCGCCAGAAGGGTAGAGCCGGCGGATCGCGCAGGGCAGTGTGACTGACGCCTGCCAGACAGTAATAGGGGCATGTCCACCCCTGGAGTCCAGAGAGGACACTCTGGCGAGGGACCGAGACACCGCCAGCCGGGGGTCAGTTTTTAGCGGGAAAGAACCGTCTTAAAGCCCTGCGTCCATGGCATTTTGGAGCTGGATTCCAACAGACGGGGGTCGGTTCAGCAGAACGTATGAGGGGGCGCTGTAGGCTGCACCGTCATCGGAGGCAGTTTGGGAGTAGGCGCGACAGTGGGCTCACGCCTACCTGCGATGGAAGTTTGGTGCAGGGTCGCAAGATGGGGCGGTGAGGGGCATGCACCTCTGAGAAGGGCAGTTTGGGGGAATGTAGGGGAAGTCACATCTAAGAAGACAGGCTGAGCGCACACACCGTGGGAAGGGTGCCCGGCAACTTCAGGAGTGTCCTTTCAGTAACTAAACACCCCCAGGTGGGCACTTTTGCACAGGCACTAACGTAGCTCCAGTCACCGGCTGTTCATTGTGGGGGGGGAGGGCGCTAAGGGTGTCTGGCACTTCAATGGGAAAGCTTACCTTTTTGCCAAGGGGTGGAGATGGCCAGGGGTTTTCAAGAGGTTATGGCACCGAGAGGGGGCTGTGGGCTCAGGTCGGGGGCAGCTTAGCAAGTTCAGCTTTGGCACTGGGAAAGAGAGGACAGGTGAGTACAGAATTGCGGGCTGGCACTGGTTAGGGTACAGGTGTGGGGGGCAGTTTAGCACCTCAGCCGACAGTACGTGTCACAAAACATAGCAGCAAAGAACTTCAAACACAGTTCACGGGATATTCATGTACAAATGCGCGGACCCTCACTCCGCGTGCCGCGCTCATGTTCACGCTTTAAGAAGACCCTTCGTCTGCTCTGAATCCCAATGTGTGACCCCGTTATCTCGGACCTTCGCTCTGCACCAGTGTGCGCCTCCATTCTTCGCCATCCCCAGCTGCCACCTGAGAGCCCGCTGCCTTGGTTATGTCCAAAGTCCCAGTCGTGCCAAGAAGCTATACTCTCTGGGCTCATTCAGTGCCCTGAAGTCCCCGCATTTGTGCATATATATGGAATCAGAGTAATGACGGTGCCTAAAACCCCCATGTCTGGCACTGTGTATGAGACCACGTTCACTGCAATGTCTAGAAAACTGCTTCTGTGCTCTCTAAGATCAGCTCCCTTTCAGTGCCTCACGGTACCGGCCTCTATGCGCTATATGATAACCTTCAGTTCAGTGCCTGAAAGCCTTCACCTCTCTCTGTATGCGATATTACCTTGCATGATTTTCACTGCTTTTAACCTTCGAAATCTGTGCGCTCCATACGATCACATTCTTCGAAGCGCCTTGACAAGCCAGCTTCTGTGAGGTTAGATCACATTAAATCAATTGGATCAAAGCCCCAACGCGCTATATTTAACCATATTAATTTTCGCCGGTAGATGCTCTGTCTCTGTTTGCTATAATCAGGTTACACCAAAGACGGTGCCGGGAAGCCCCGGCTTCTGTGCGCTTGATTTAATCACTTCTTTTCATCGCTGGATACCCTGCCTCTGCGCGGGCTGGGCCGGGCTCTGCTGCAGAGAGAGGCGGGAGGGCTGGGGCTGAGCGCTGGACTGTGGTCAGGTGTGGATAGGACGGAGGCGACTTGAGGTGTAGAAAGGAGCATAGATCGGAGGCGGGACGCGTGGATCCGGGACGGATGAGGTGTAGCGTGGACTGGAGAGGACGTGAGGCGCAGGCTGGAGGTGGCGAGGTGCACAGGGCCAGGGGTGGGTTGAAGCGAGGGCTGGGCTGATGGACACGCCAGGGACGGACGGAGGTGTGTGCCCGCTCCAGGAGACCGCGAGGTGTGCAGGTACTGCAGCCAGAGACTGGCGGCAGAGATGCAGTGGAGGCAGAGAGGAGGGAGGAGGACAGAGGAGGGAGGAGGACACGGGAGGGGGGAGGGAGAAAGGGGAGGGAAAGGGTGGCAGGAGGCGGAGAGGAGACGGAGGACAAGAGCAGCCGTCCGAAGAGGCAGAGCACCTAATGTCAGCGCCTCACCCTCTCTGCGCTATTCTCCTTCTGTCTCCCTCACCTCACTCACCCACTCATCCTCCTGTCTCCTTCAGCTGCCTGCTCTTTAGTATCCCCATGTCATGTGTCTCTTCTCTCTCCCCCTAGTCCCTGCCTCCCTTTAAGATGTCTATTTTGTCTCATTCTTCCTTGTGCACTCGCACCTGCTTCTTTGCCTGTGCTTTCTCTCTCATGCACTCACTCCCTCACTTCTCTCTTCCTCCTCTTTAATCTCGCTCGCATCCTCCTTGCGTCTCTTCTCGACACCCAGCACTCACTCACTGACTCTCCTCTGCCATCCTGTCTCTCACGCTTTCTCTCGTTCTCTTCTGTTCGTGCATTTTCCGTCTCTTGCTCCAAGACCCAAAGCCACCCCCTTTGTAGCTTCTACCTGTGCTCCAGATGTCTCTCCTTCGTCTCTCTAATTCCTCCCTCCTCCTTCCTCTTTTCCTATTTGGCCGGGCCTCTTTTCCTCTCGTGCATCAAAACACCCTCCTCTCTGCGCCCTTCTCTATCCCAGCCCTTCTGTCTCCCCTGCATACCGATACTTCTCCTGTCCTCCCCCTTGTCCTCCTGTGCCTGGCCCCGCTTCTATCCCCTTCCATCGTCCCTCTTTTAGTTGTCTCGTGAGGCACTAATACCCCTGCCATGCCCCCTGCACAGCTCTGGAGCGCCCGCGTGGCTCTGGAGAACACGCGCCGCTGGTCCAAGCTTATCTCCTGTGACGTCACTGTAGGTTTTGATTCCCCCTCAGTGAGCAGGACATTCGTGTGTGTCCCTTAAGGACCCTCTACGTTAATTGGCTTCAGACCCCACCGTATGGCTTTTGGGGCTGGGGGACACCCAAAGTGCCCCCCCCCCCCCCGCCTCTTTGAGAGAGTACCTGTTGTCCTTGTTGGCCATACTTTGTGGGACCGGAGATGATGTCACTAAGCTTCTAGTGAAGTGCAGCTCTTTACCCGTCTCATTCACTGCGCACCAGCCTTCCCTGGTTAAAAGGTTCTGCCAGCTTTCCACCACCATAACCTTTCACCTCCATGTGTGTCAGAGGCGTACCTGTACTGTGTGTGTGGCGGCGGACAAGGGTGGGGCCTGTACGCATGCCTGTCTAGGTGCAGCAGGGAATTTATTTTGGCTTCCCTGCTTTTGAAGGGCAGCAGGAGACAGTAGAAGGGCTTGGGTCTTTTTGTTGTGCTCAGGTCCTTTGTTAACCTGGGAGCCTGCACTCGAATATTTCTTCCTTGTCTTCGGTTCCTACTCTAGAGGGTCACAATGTCCTGAGGGTGGGGGTGTCACATTTCTCCTTTTGTGCCTACCTACTGTCCCCTCTGCTGCAGGCGCTCCTGGCTCCACCATTTTAACTCACTCCTCTTTGTCACAGAGGATTTGGCCTCTCCACCCTAGTCTACTTCACATTCACACCTGACCCAGCTGAAACCATCTCAAAGAGAGCTCTAGCGAGCCCCCAGCATGGCTGCCCTGGTCACGCGGGGAGGGGGGGGGGGGTATGTTTTCATTGGAAGAGTCCCCCTCATTGTTGACCAGGCGCTCAACGCCCATTGGGCTCATAGGGCTTCAGCCCCCCCCCCTCCTCTGTGGGTGGCAGCCCGGGCTGAGACAGCTTCCCGGGCTGAGACAGCTTCCCGGGCACACACACAGCCGTACCCGAGTACTTCACAGGTCTTTAGAAGACCATTTACTTGTTAATGAGGCTTTGCTGTTTTTTCACCCCTTCTTAGAGCCCCTGCATCTCCACTCTGACTATTGCTGGTAGAATTACCCCCCCCCCCCCACCCCCCCCGAAATTTGGCTCTAGTTGCGCCTCTGTTGTTGACCTTATGCGCCACAGCTGATTGGTCGGCTCCATGCCCGGTGCAGTGCTCCAGATATTCTCACTGACCAGAGAGGAGCTCCACGCTGGTGTCGTTGGGAAGACTGCTGCCTTCCAGGGCTAGGATCTGCGGATTGCTGGTTGCCTACCAGACGAGGTCTGGATCAAGATCCCTCTAGAAGTGCTTCTGTCCTGTCGTGAGGGAAGGCGAGCCCTTCCTGCTGTGGATAGGGGTGCAAAGTGAGCCTGTGGAGCAGAGCCTGCCTAGAAGAGGAGAGTAAAAGCCCAGTTCTTGCAAGGCCTTGTAGGAACACCCTGAGGTCTGCGCTGCTCCAGAGCATGGGACCGTTTGATGCAGTGCAAGGAGAAGAACTGGTTCTACTCATGCGTCAACAGATGCAGAGTTTTGGGTTGAACCCCTTTGTCACTCATTGTGCCAGTGTGCTCCTAAATGCCCGCCCAAACCCTCAGGTGTGCACCGGTTTCATCTTCTGGTCTGGAGATTACTGAATAGGTACTATGGCAAGGCTGTGTCAAGTTAAAGCGTGGCATGCCGCAAATGCTACAAAATTACTGTGAGAAGTTGGCCTGGTATATGCTGTTCACTAATTAAAGTGGACACCTTGCACCAGGGCAAATCGACTCTTATGGTAGATAGGTTTAAGACAACCTTTTAAAGAAAGCTATCCTAGTGGTAGCTGTGGAGAGCAGCCTTCAGGCTAAGTCTCGGAGGAATGTAAAGCAGCTTGTTTTACCATATAATCTCTTGAATCACCAAATGAAAAGACACCACACAGGTATATATATCAAATATATATGTATTTATTTCTAAATAACTCTCTACTAATCTCTTTATGAGATTAGAAGACAAACATATGCACAAATCAACGTTTCACAATAAGTTAAGCACAAAATATGGCTGGGGCCCTAGGGGCGTACCAGACCATATACTAAAAAAGGGACTTAGCAACAACGACTTGCAGGGAGACAAGGCCTAGGGCCTTCAGAAGTGCTGGGGCCTCACGAAACCACCCAAGGCAGGTAAGTAAAGGACCCACGGGGGACGCGTGCAGTGTGGATACACAGGCGCGGATCGCCGTTAACTTCAATGGGGCAAGTCGCGGTTGGAAAGAAAGAGTTTTAGGATACTTCGGGAGAACCTACAAGCAAGTCACTTACAGGGTAAGTAGTTCTAGGGCCCACACCCACAGGAGCACCGTAGTGCTGGAGTTACCTCACCCAGGAAGCCGGGTGCATAGGTGTCCTTTGGTGTCGGGTCGCGGCGTCGTTTTCAATGGCGAACAAAGAAGACTTGCTGCTTGCGGGAGCTGAAGAAGTGTCCGGTGGAATCCAAGCCTGGATTCTGAAGAAGGATGACCTGAAAGCAGAGGGGACAGTGTTCAAAGTCACTTGGCAGTGACCCGGGGCAAGGAAGATGGAGGCCCACCCTCGTTGGTTGATTCAGGTCGGTTGCGGGTGCCTTGACTCTTCAGCCACGTGGTCCAGGAGGTGTCGACGACAACCAGGAGCTGGATTCGGTGGGTCCCTCAACGTCTGCAGCTGACTGCGGTGTCGGCAACTCGATTGGAGCCAACAAGCCTTGGCAGCAGCAAGTCTCGGGGAGATGAAGAAAAGTCGATGGCGCAGACCAGCAAGGTCTGAGGGACTCACCCAGCGAGGGTAAGTCAGGGCAGGCCTGGAGCAATCACGGGAGCCCTTTGGTTTCTTTAAGAAGTCTTCTGGGGACCCACAAGCCGGCAGGCAAGGGATCGTGAAGACACCTCGGGCGGAATCACTCAACAGGGGCCCACGGTCACTCGGGACGGTGTAGGCCTCTGATCTTTGGAGGAATTCCTGCTGGAGGTCGGGACCACACGTGGTCCAAAGCACAAGTTCGTAGAACGTTGTGAAGGGGTTTCACTCGACAATAGTGCACGGTACCCAGGGGTCGCGGTTCCTCGTTACTCGTGGGGTCCACTTGCCTCAGCTTCGCTGGGGACTCACGATGGCCTAGGAGAGGTCAGGAAATCTACTTCTTGGGCTGCAGGGACTTCAGACTCCGGCGGGAGCGGCGTAGTTTGCGACCGTCGTTGTCGTTTTTGGTGCCTGCCAAGCAGGGGAGTCACTCCTTGACTCCAAGGGAGATTCTTCTGTCTTCCAAAGGTAGTGGAACGTCGAAGGGCCAGGATTCTTCTGTAGAGCGTCGTCCAGGGGTCATCTGCTTTGCAATGGCAAGGTTCCCCTCTTATACTAAAAAGAGGGGATGGACTAGCTCTATGACCCCACCTATGGGAGGGTCAAGGGAGGGGGTGGCTACACCCACTTCCCTTTGTCCAGTTTCGCGCCAGAGCAGGGGCAGGTAGCCCCTGAGCTGGTTTGAACTGGCATATGCACAGAGGAGCCTTCTGCTCCCCCAGTGCAGGACTTCAAAGCACTCTAAGAGTGCACCCACCCAGCCCCAATACACTAAACCCTGTCTGGGAGGTGGTTACACCTCCCTGTGTCAGGATGCCTATTGTTGGGCTTCCTCCACTGCGAGTTTCGGTCATCAGCAGGAGGGCAGCCCAGTGTCTGTGACTGGTGGCATCCATTTTGTGATGCCAGGGCTCTTTAGGATTCTACCGCGTTTCCACAGCAGGTACATGTCTTATCCCTCTAGAAGGGTGGAATGCTACCCCCGCCGCCAAGATTGGCGGGGGGTAGTATTCCAAGATGTTTGACACCGAACACGACATGTTTTGATGCAGCCATTCCAAAGTTAGCATTTACCGCGAGGATATAATGCACTTAATAGTATATGGTTTAACCGCATCCACAAACAGCACCAGAGAATAGACTCTGAGAGCTGCAGAGGGGCCCTGCTCAGGCAGAGGCACCCCCTCACATAGAAGCCAAGCACCCTGCCCTCAGGATTGATAGGGCCTGCCTTAGGGGTGGCTGATAGGTTTATATGTGTGTGCAGGAGAGATATAGGAAACCTATATCTCAGTGAGGGGTGCTAGCACCACCTCACCCAGGCTGCAGTAGCAGGCCTGTGGTGTCAGATTTAGACTGCTTCCCAGGGGTGGCATAATACATGCTGCAGCCCCTGGTAGGCCTGTGAAGTACCTATGCCCTTGGCACCTAAGTTACCATATACTAGGGACTCATAAGGCACCACAGTATCCAATCACTAGTGCACCTAGACTGCACTCCATGTCGTTTAGAGAGAACAGAGAGACTGGGGCCCTGAATAGCAGGGTCCCAGTCCAACTAAGTCATAAACCAGCAAAACACCAGGAAAAAAGTGGGGGCAACCATATAGTCAGATTCCACCTTCCTACAATTACATAAATAGAAAAGAAAGACGGGCAGTCGCCATATTACATGGCTAAATACTTATAAGGCCCTAAAAGCGAGACCGATTGCATTGCAATGTAATAGGTCTCGCATTTGCGAGACTTTGAGCTACTGGCATTGTAAATGACAAACCTTTATCTATGTGTTGGTTTTGAAAACATATAAATAAAAGGCATTGTCATTTACAATGCCAATAGCTTAAAATTTCTCAAATGCGAGACCTTTTGCATTGCAAATGCTTGTTTAGATTGCCAGCGATGGAAAGGGAAGAATGTGAGTTAAGGAAGCCCAGTGTACATAGATACACCCTTCTGAAAACGGCTCCTTCCACGGAACCTTATCTTTTAGGGCTCCCCAGTTCACATGACCGTTTTTTATTGACCAGATTTCGCCTTGATTTATTTCATCTTCTTCTTACTCATCCTGGAGAGAGCAAGAAAGGCAACATCTTGCTGCCCTGTGACTGTGACGGCACGTCTCCACAGGACATGCTTCATTTTTTAATGTTCTGTAGTAATTATGATGTGCCTAGGAAGACCTTTTTAATCCCTATTTTAAAACAAGCCAATTTTAAACAAGTGCGACCTGCTTTTATTTTTTTTACTAATGCTTTCAGGGAGCACTGTATGGCATTATCTTAGCTTTTTAAATGCTGCAGTAATGCTCAGAGCGACTTGTGATTAATCATCAGGGGCGGTGGAAAACCGGATATGGAGCCATTTCGTATAATTTCTTAATCTATTTTATTGTAGTTTTTATGTGTATTTGTGATGTATTTTTGACTTTTATGGTTTTTCTTTACAAAACCCGAATAAAGTTTTTATTGATTGATTGGTTTGCATTATTACTCGCAAATGCATTGTAACAATATTTTGAAATGCCACATCTTTTACAAATTCAGAGTGCACTTAAACTGGTCAAGTGGCTGTTAATCTATGCGGAACAGTTGTTTGGTTAAAATCAATTATTTAAGGTCTGCATGCTAAAATGTAAGAATGGCCAATTTCAGTCTGTTTAAATACATTAAGGGTGAATTGAAATTACCCCATGGGATGAAAGAGGACCTGGAATGGTCTGTCTTGATCTAAAGGTAAAGTGTTGAGGAAGGTCACCGACCTGTATTGGCGTATCCAGGCCGAAACATGTTGACCTGACCACGAGGTGCAGAGCACCAGTAACTTATCCACATGACACCGACCTGTTCTTAACCTTATCCCTATGCTTAATAACTTTTTCGCAATAAAGCACATCAACAGGATAGGAGATAATTTTAAAATACACTTTTCAGAATCTGTCAATGCCATCATCCAAACAGTCTCCCTCCTGGTGGAGGAGGCCAAGCACTTGGAGAACAGGACACTCAAGTGAAAGACCCATTGATGATACTAGCCACCAAGCCACAACAGCAGAGATAATATACGCCAATTGTGGGAGAGTGGTTGAAGGTCTCCAAAACAATTTCTCCTGAGACTCTGGCACACAGACATATGGGGTTTGTTTCCCCCCATTTGATTAATGGTCACAGCCTCTTTTACCCATGCATCCCTTGCTCTGCAGTCCAAGGGAGGCATACAAAACAGTTATACGAGGGACTGCTGTTTCCCAAATTGCTACCTCTAAGAAGGATAAGCGTGAAGATCTTGACCAATTGGAAATAGATATACTAGCGTTAGAAAAAGATCTCCAGGGGACTGACTCAGAAGAGCAAAGACATAAATTGCTACTCAAACAGAACAAGTTTAGGGATGTGGCAAGGGATGCGGCCAAAACTCAGCACAGAGCCACCCAATGTAGAATTTATGAGTTGGGAGACAAAGCAGGAAAGCTACTTGCATGGCTCGACCGTAGAGACCAGGCGAGTCGTATAGTTGTGGAACTAGCCACTAAAGATGGGTTGCACAGAATAATCAGAGGTAAATATTTCCACCCAGAATAACAGAGTCCCCCACCAAGCCATTCACTGGGTTTGTCCACTGCTATCTCCTGGAGAAAAATCTGGGATGTTCTCAAAGTCTTCAGACAGGTGAGTAGTCTGACATCATTTGCAAAGAAGTACAACTATAAAATTCTATTGTTTGCAAAATTCCTGCCCTGTTCATGCGATGATGAAAAATTTCCTAGCTATCGTAACAGAAAGTTTCAATTCTATTAAGGACTCAGAGGCAAGGATTATGCCTTCTTTCTTCACTTTATATAAATAGCAGCCATTATTCAAACTTAAAAACACAAACTACAATTCCCATGAAACCTTGGGAATAAAGTAGAACACATCATCCAATGGGGAAACAGTCCCACAGTAGCCAATCAGGAGTCATATTCCACAATATAGTCCATCTTCAGTGACCCTTCTCCCTCTTTCAATGCGCAAAGTCAGCCGTTGGACCACCTTCATGAGTCTTGTTTATTCGCATCTGTCCCTACAACAACAAAGGGAAAGTTGTAACCACAGAAAGACATTCGCGTACTTCAACCTGCAGAGGAAAAGGCAGTGTAAGCATTCAAAAACAGTGCAAGGTATCCCGTCATATAAATCAACAAAGTCTCAAATCCAGAAAAACTGCAGTACTTACTCTGTACGGGGAGGGCAAAATTCTGCAGAACTGCGCAGGGTGGGATAATGCTTGCCTCCGAGTCCTTAAAAGAATTGAAACTTTCCATTACGATAGCTAGGACATTTTTCATTCTCTGCCAGGACTGGAGGCGAGAATTATGCTTGTTTAAAGCTTGCTCACTATGAGGTGAGCCATATCCAGCACTGGCTTAAAATAAAACCTTTTGAAGGTAGAGTCCGAAGACCAGTCCGCCACGTTGAGGATATCCTCCAAACAGGCACCCAAGCCGAATGCTTTTGAAACCATTGCACTACATGCTGAATGGGCCTCAAAAATATGGAGATCAATCCCTGCCTCTTGCATCACCCACCTGACCCACCTTGCGATGGTTGGGGAGGAGACCACTTTAAACAGCTTTCGAAGGGCAATGAGGAGTTGGCGCTCACCCGGGGGACAAAACTCTTCGGTAAGTTCCTCATATGCTTTCAGGCACTGGACGAGACACAACTTGGATGACTCCGGAAACTCCGGGTAAGTTATGACTCTGGTGTGGCACTTTGTCCTTCTGTGGAGAGTAAACTTCACCCAATTGGGGGAGAAGATTCTGTGGAAATGAGGCAGAGCAGCATAGTTAGCTTAGCGAAAAAGATCCTTCCTTGAGAGGAAACGGTTAGGTTGCCAGGAAAGGAATAAGTTAAGCAACTGGTTTACATCCCAAAGCACCAAATAGCGGGGTGCTGGTAGAAGGGAGAGTCTGATCCCCTTCAAAAGGCGACACAAGAAGGGGTGTTCCCCAACTGCCACGTCCTTGAGTGGAGCGTGACCAGCTGAGAAAGCTGAGCAAAAGGTATTCACTGATCTGTGGGCTAGGCCACTCGAAGCCAAGTGGGCCAAAAAATTAAGGACATGCACTACATCTGCATCCACAGGATCGAGACTCCGTCGCATACACCAATGGGTCCATCTACCTCATGGAGACCGGTACCTCTTGACCGTGCTGTCGGACCAGGCCTTTGACATGGCCTGGGCCGACGATCAGCCCCTGTAATCTGCCACGCCATGAGGGTCAATGACTCCTCCTGAGTCAACGGATGCGGAAATTGGTCGGGATTCAGAAGGAGAGTCGGAAACAGGGGGAGTGGGATTGGAGAATCCCAGGAAAGTTCCAGTAGAACTTGAAACCAAACTTGCGATCTTTAAAACTGAGTGATCAGGACCACTTCCGCCCTCTACCTCCTGACCTGCATGGAAGTCCTCGTGATCATTGCGAAGGGAGGGAAGGCGTAGCCCCTCTCCCAGCTCCAATCCTGGAGAAACGCATCCGTGGACACTGCCAGGGGGTCCGGTCCCCAGCTGAAAAACCGGGGAAGCTGGTGGTCCAGTCTCGAGGCAAAAAAATCCACCGAAGAAAGGACCCCATCATCTCTGAAGGGACGCAAAGACCTCTGAGTGGAGTTTCCAAAGGCTGGAGTCTCTGAAATTGTGACACTGGAAGTCGGACACTTGGTTCTCCTGACCCGACAAGTACTCCGCTGTGACCGATATTTGACAGTCCAGGCAATACTGCCAAAAACTGGTGGCAAGGTCCGAGAGGGCTTTGGAGTGGGTGCCCCCTAGATGGTTGATATACTGGACCGCCGATATGTTGTCCATCTTGAGGAGACACAGGGTTTGATGGAATCCTTCGTCCACCAACGGACAGCGAAGGAGCCTGGCAGGAGCTCCAAACAGTTGATATGCAATCTCTGTGGTGGAGACCACAATCCTTCAGTGAAAAAAATCGGCGCAACTGGCGCCCCAGCCTGCCCTGCTGGCACTGAATCTATAACGATGTCCAGGGTGGACCCGAAGATCGCTCAGCCGTTCCAGGCGTCCATATGGGCAAGCCATCGGATCTCTTCCTGAGCCTCCTCGGTGAGCACCCTGTGAGAGTAGGGGAGGCCTCTGCGCAGATATGTTGCTTTCAGGCGTTGTAGCGCCCGATAATGAAGGGGCCCCGGGAAGAAGGCCTGAATTGATGAAGAGAGGAGGCCCACCACCCAAGCCAACTGTCTGAGTGAGACCTGTCGTTTGGAGAGGGTGCGTCTCAACTCATGCCGAATTTTCGACAACTTCCTAGAGGGCAGGCTCAAGGTGGGCGAGGCTGAGTCTATGACAAAACCCAGGAAGGTCACCTTCTGAGCTGGGGTCAAGAGGGATTTGGTCTCGTTTACTACGAACCCCAGGCTCTGAAGGAGACCTACCTCTGTTTGGAAGTGGATGGACAGTTTTCGACGGCACTGGCCCATTAGGAGAAGATCACCCAGATACACTATCAGACGTATCCCGGAGCTCTCAGGTACTCCACAACCGGTTTGAGAACCTTCTTGAAACACCATGGGGCTGAGGAGAGACCGAAGGGCAGTGCGGTGAACTCGAACATCTGTTGGCGCAAAACAAATTGAAGGGACCTCCTGTGGGAGGGGGGAAATTGGGATAGAGAGGTAGGCGTCTTTTAGGTCCAATCAAACCATCCAGTCCAGGGGCCAAAGGACATCTTGCAGGAGATGAATTCCCTCCATTTTGAAGTGGCGGTAAACTAGCCACTCGTTGAACTCGCAGAGGTTGATGACCGGTCGCTGTCCTCCATTGACCTTGTCGACCAGAAAGAGGTTGCAGAGGAAACCGTGGGGATGTGGAGTCAAGGGACAGATGGCTCCTTTGGAGAGGAGAGAAGCAATCTCTTCATACACGAGGGCGGCCTCTCGCCCTTTCAAGAATTTTCATAAGGGGGCCCAGGGTGTCCAGAAGCTTTTCCTGGCACGCCTGCCAGGACCTGTCAATCCCCTTTTTTGGGTCCTTCAGAAACTTTTGAAGAAAGGTGGCCATGCACGCTTGATTTCCGGCGTAAGGGCCATCTTCCCCTCCGAGGGGTGCAGAACAGTTACGGGATTCCTTCTCCAGGGGTCTTCAAATGGGCCCTGCAATTCACGACTTTCTCAGCTGGGGCCCATTCGGAGGACCGGGGATGAACTATCTCGTCAGGGTCAAGCATGTCTGAGGGAGTACCCTGTCCGCTTGGGGGGGCCTGAGAGGGGCGGGAGGCAAGCCATGGTCTGGAAGGACCGGGTTCATCGTCCCCATCCCCGTCGTGGTGAACCGGCTTAGGGGAATCAGTGGCTGGCCCCACAGTGTCCCCAGAAGGAAGGGAAGGGGGGTTGCTTGCCAAGAAGGCTTGTTTCAGCCGGTCAAAGGCATTCAGATCCACCGCGGCGACGCTTCGCCGGGACTGGATCCTGGTCTGTAGGTGTAGGGGTCACTAGGGTGTCAGGAAGGGAGTAGGGGCCGGGAGGGACCCCGGCAATTTAGCACAGGCCTTGGCTAACTGGCGTGAGAGCCGTTCCTCCAAGGGGGCTATGGCCTCTGACACTGTCCTATAAATAGATGCGTCCACCGCATCATAGAAAGTTTTGTCCCATAAGAGGGCTGCCAGGGGATCTTCTATCCCTTGGGTCTCCTCCTCAAACTCCATGGTCGGGACACAGGTAAGCAGTGTGGGTGTGACAGGATAGGAGCCCAGTACTAGAGAAGACCCGGGGAGGGTTCAGTATGGAGGGAGCTCACAGGCTCTTATGGGGGGGCTGGGTCCCGACCATGGACCCGAACAGGGCAGACCATAGGTGCATGAGGCGGGCATATCGGCTTGATGAAGGTTTGACATTAGCCTACGCCCCCCGACGGGATCCATGGTGCTTAACAGTATAGCGCCATACATTTTTCCTTTGCCTTTCACAGAATGCTAAAAGGATAACCGTAAGTTTGCAGTGTTATAGTGACACATAGACGGGTGCACCTTAGCGTGTGCATACCCCTCGTGGCACTCTTGGTCCTGAAGAAAGCCTCACTAAATTGGCACATAGAGGCTGAAACATGTAGACCGCGATTCACTTTACTGCACACACTGTTTGGATGTCACGGGCCAATTTAACCCCATATGGCGTCCCCCGTTGTTTTTAATCTTGCCGTATTGTTCCATTATAAAATTTAGAGAACAATAAAGACATTTTTATCAAACATTTTACTCACATTCACTCTTTCACAAAAATCCCACTCCGCTGTAATCAGGCGTCGTAGCACACCCAGGTGGCATTCGGCTACTCAGGTGGGAACCCTATGATGAAGCATGTCACCAACTAGGTTGGTGAGTGAGGGTTCTTTTATAAAAATATTTTTCTTTTCACTTCATTTGTAGTATTGGCTAAATTCTTTAGTTGGGAACAACTCCATTATTGTTAAAAGTATCTATTTCAAGGGGACTAGGAGTAGTTCCATTAAACCCTCTCTCTCTTTGTGATTCTTTGGGGCTAGGTGACAGCCACAAAGGTATTTGAGGGCAAAGCCTCGCCTTCAGCTGGGTCTAGGCCCAGGACACATCACCCTCATGCTAAATAACTAGGGGCCGGCCTGGGAGCATGTCCCCATAGGTTTCTGAGGCCTACAAATAATACTGACCCCTGAGGGCGTAGGAAAGGCAGTAATACTGACCCTGCATTGCAGAGCGTCAGAAGTGAAACCGGTGCGATCGGCCGCTATTTCCACTGGCAAAGCAGGCAGATCGTTAATACGGACCCCCGCTGGGGCGTCTCCTCAGGCGGCAAGGCTCTAGTGGTTCACCGGAGTGCAGTCTCTCCTCTGCTGTGAGGAATTAGAAACTTGCGAGCCGCAGTCCCACTGCGCCACAGCACCCTCTAGCGGTGGGAGGACCCCACCACGGGATCTGCACCAACAGCGGCTGCAAAGGAGTGCAGAGCGTTCCTGCAGCCGTAAAGATACCAAAGATAAACAAGATGAAACGCCACGAAATGGTAGAGCGGTAAAACCGCAAATTAAAGGAGCAGTCACGTGCAAGCAGTGCTATCGATCACAGTAATCCAAAATAACTATGCACAGCGTACTAAGCAATTACATAGAAGGAAACAAGTAAACACTTATCTCGGCTGTGTAGCAGCGAAGAAAGAGGGAGAAGGGTCACTGAAGAGAGACTATGTTGTGGACTATGGCTCCTGATTGGCTACTGTGGGACTGTTTCCCCATTGGATGATTTGTTCTACTTTATTCCCAAGGTTTCATGGGAATTGTAGTTTGTGTTTTTAAGTTTGAATAATGGCTGTTATTTAAATAAAGTAAAGAAAGAAGGCATAATCCTCGCCTCCAGTCCTGACATAGAATTTGGGAGACCTTCTTCATTCCTAACATTGCCAACAGCCTGTGATACTAATCAAAACATGTTTGGGATCCCTCTACCTTTGCCCAGAACTGCCAAAAACAACTACAGAACCAATTTCCTGGTGGCCTTCACTGAACCGCAGTTCACCTCTGGCACCTACCCTGTGAGTTCTGGGGCGAGGTCCCAGAAGACATACTCTAAATCACAGGCTTCAGACTCCTTCCCTTGACCTGTTTCAAAGGCAGAACCCTGAAGCCTGTGATTCAAAGTATGTCCTCTAGGAACTCACTGCAGAACTCACATAATGCCACATGATGTAGTGAGACCCTCTCCCACATACCTCTCGAGCTTCCATTGAATCATTTGTTTCTCAAAAGCTTTCAGTCTAGCGGCATTTAATGCCATCAATACCGTGGTTTCCGATTGGATCCAATTCCATCTACACTGGTAGCTCCCGTAGAAGTAAAATGATTAATATTGACTCTTGCTCTTCATTAAGTGTGATGGCTAATTCCTTCCTCCAAGAACCATGAAAACTCTGTTGAGGTAGAGACGACGCTGCATCTCATATATTCTTGAGGTTAACTGGGTATCCGTGCCAGCATCTGTAGGAACTTTTCAAAAAGCATCAACTCTCTGGATCCCCCTGTGCTAACTCAGAGATGCAAAGTCCAGTGGCGCAGTTGTACATAATGAAACATTTTGCTCATTACCATGTTGAATTCTTGTTTGTTAAAAGGTTTAATGACCCTCCAGAGATATCCTAAATTCACACATTTATTTGTATCCCACTGCAGGAACTCCTCCCTGTTTATCGCTGGAATGTGTTTATAAAAAGTCAAGTAAAGAGAGGAGAACTCATCAGGCCTTTCTTTATGTTAATCGCATCCCAGGGACTCAGGGTTGTGCCGAAGACTGCAGAATGCAGAACTGTACCTGCACTGTCACACTTCTTTATCGGAAGGGTTCCCATAGTGTCTGCTCCACCAGTGTGTAGTCCAAAAGGCACCACTGGAACTCTGTTTCTTCACTCCACCATTTCCACATATATCTCAACTGGGCTGCCCTGTAAAAGGAGAAGAAGTCTGGGATGCCCAGGTCGCCCCTCTTAGGGAAGAGAAGACTTTGTTTAATTCCTACCCTCCTGTCCATCCCCTCCTCTATAAAATTGGTACACAGCTTCTGAAGGTACTGCAGGGCACATCGATTAGTATGGCTTCAGAAAGAAAGAATACCTTTAGTTGAATCATCATTGTGACGGACATGCCCATGCCACGATAAACGTACGTTGTGCCTCCAATGTAGGGCTTTTGGTACCAACTCCAATACAGGTAAATAGTTTACAGCAAATAGTTGCTGGTACTTCTGAGTTAGATTGATGCCCAGATATTTTATATAGGTTGAATTCTATTCATTCCATGTAGGGCAAATAGTAGCTGGGAGAGAATAGGGGGGGGGGCAGCCCTGCCTCATCACTCTCTGAGAATCTAAGATGTTAATTAAAATCATTGCATCTGACGTGGCATTCTTTACCCATTACTATGTTCATGAAGGCATGCCCAAACTCTTGCACCTCGATTGCCTCTTTAGGGAAGTCTTATTCCACCGAATCAAAGGCTTTCTCAGCATTAACGGAGACAAGAACAGCCTTCATCCAAGTCTGGAAGCCATATCTATCAAATGCATTATCTTTTTTATGTTGTTCACTGCCTGGTGCACGCCTACAAAGCCAATTGTTCCTGGTGTATCAGCAGTGGAAAGATTTTGTTCAGTCTCATGACATGTACACCTTGGTGTCTTGTTCAACAAAGGCAGGTTTTTATGACCCACGCTCCTCTCTATCCTTGTCTGGTTTGGCCAGCATTGTGACCCTCACTTCTGTCATGGAGGGGAAAACCTTTGCTACAGTAGCAAAGGAATTGAAAAGTGGGTTATTAGATCCACCACATGGGGCCAAAAGGTTTTATACGATATTGAAGCAAATCCCTTTGGTGACTGGTGCTTTAGAAAACTTAGAACACTTGATAGTCTTTATCACTTCTTTCCTTCACTATAGGTTGACCTAATTTCTCAATCTGCGCAATCTAGCCTTGCCTGTGTATGCCTTCAGTAACCCGTGGTAAGCTAGCTCAGCATCATATAGCTGCTGATAGAATTGGTGGAACCGTAACAGATTCTTAGCTTCTCCCACTAGCCTTGCTGAATTTTCATATTTGATGGTGTTTACATATGTCTGTATCTGATTTGCCTTTAGTCTATAAGCTCTTGCTTTTGTGTCCCCTCCCTAAATTTCTTCTCTACTTTGGCAAGGGAGTATTGTGAATTATTGAGCTCTAATAATCTAACTTTCTCTTATAGGCCCAGGACCCTGTGCCACAAAGTTATGATTTGAATTTGTGTGTACATTCATGGTGCCCCTAGTTGTCTCTCAAATCTTGATCTCACCTCCACTCTGATTCCATTTATGAGTGCACATCGGCTCTCAAGCAGCCTCTCAACACCACTTTAAGAGTATCCCAAGTCATTGCCAGTTTATCTTCTCTGTCATTAAAGTGGAGGAATCTCCCCCCATTCTTCTATCACTGCCACTTTTGTTGTAAGTGCAAAAACAACAACTGATGGACAGAATGCAGAACAATGTCATACATTCACCCCAGTACAGAGATCTGGGCCTAAATCCATCATTTTTTTGCTCACCATGCCATTCCAGTTTGAACCCAGCCATATGCAAATCAGTCTTGACCCTGTGCCCAATGGGAACAGTCCAGCCCGAACTGCCAGGCCAGGTCCTCCCTGGACTGGAAACAAGCATCCTAGGACCGGTTTCGGGTTTCACCCTCTTCAGCCAGGATAGCTTGATTCCAGTGGCATGGAGAGCACGGGACCCACGTCTGGGCATACCCGTCCCACTCGGGGTGACAAATGCAAAAACAACAACTGATGGACAGAATGCAGAACAATGTCATACATTCACCCCAGTACAGAGATCTGGGCCTAAATAAATCGTTTTTTTGCTCACCATGCCATTCCAGTTTGAACCCAGTCATATGCAAATCAGTCTTGACCCTGTGCCCAATGGGAACAGTCCAGCCTGAACTGCCAGGCCAGGTCCTCCCTGGACTGGATTTAAGCATCCTAGGACCGGTTTCGGGGTTTCACCCCTCTTCAGCCAGGATAGCTTGATTCCAGTGGCATGGAGAGCACGGGACCCACGTCTGGGCATACCCGTCCCACTCGGGGTGACAAATGCAAAAACAACAACTGATGGACAGAATGCAGAACAATGTCATACATTCACCCCAGTACAGAGATCTGGGTCTAAATAAACCGTTTTTTGCTCACCATGCCATTCCAGTTTGAACCCAGCCATATGCAAATCAGTCTTGACCCTGTGCCCAATGGGAACAGTCCAGCCCGAACTGCCAGGCCAGGTCCTCCCTGGACTGGATTTAAGCATCCTAGGACCGGTTTCGGGGTTTCACCCCTCTTCAGCCAGGATAGCTTGATTCCAGTGGCATGGAGAGCACGGGACCCACGTCTGGGCATACCCGTCCCACTCGGGGTGACAAATGCAAAAACAACAACTGATGGACAGAATGCAGAACAATGTCATACATTCACCCCAGTACAGAGATCTGGGCCTAAATCCATTGTTTTTTTGCTCACCATGCCATTCCAGTTTGAACCCAGCCATATGCAAATCAGTCTTGACCCTGTGCCCAATGGGAACAGTCCAGCCCGAACTGCCAGGCCAGGTCCTCCCTGGACTGGAAACAAGCATCCTAGGACCGGTTTCGGGGTTTCACCCCTCTTCAGCCAGGATAGCTTGATTCCCGTGGCATGGAGAGCACGGGACCCACGTCTGGGCATACCCGTCCCACTCGGGGTGACAAATGCAAAAACAACAACTGATGGACAGAATGCAGAGCAATGTCATACATTCACCCCAGTACAGAGATCTGGGCCTCAATCCATCGTTTTTTTGCTCACCATGCCATTCCAGTTTGAACCCAGCCATATGCAAATCAGACCTTGACCCTGTGCCCAATGGGAACAGTCCAGCCCGAACTGCCAGGCCAGGTCCTCCCTGGACTGGAAACAAGCATTCTAGGACCGGTTTCGGGGTTTCACCCCTCTTCAGCCAGGATAGCTTGATTCCAGTGGCATGGAGAGCACGGGACCCACGTCTGGGCATACCCGTCCCACTGGCTTGGCAGTTCGGGCTGGACTGTTCCCATGAGGCACAGGGTCAAGACTGATTTGCATATGGCCAGGTCTAAACTGGGGTGGCATGGTGAGCAAAAGAATTATGGATTTAACCCAGATCTCTTGACTGGGGGTGAATGTTTTGATTTGTTCTGCATTCCGTCCATCAATTGTGTGTCTTCTGCTTTCTCGCCCTAAGTGTGCCAGGTATGCCCAGACGTGGGTCCTGGGCTCACTGTGCCACTGGAATCAAGCTATCCTGGCTGACGAGGGATGAAACCCCGAAACCGGTCCTAGGATGCTTGTTTCTGGTCCAGGGAGGACCTGGCTTGGCAGTTCGGGCTGGACTGTTCCCATGAGGCACAGGGTCAAGACTGATTTGCATATGGCCAGGTCTAAACTGGGGTGGCATGGTGAGCAAAAGAATGATGGATTTAACCCAGATCTTTTGACTGGTGGTGAATGTTTTGATTTGTTCTGCATTCCGTCCATCAATTGTGTGTCTTTTGCTTTCTCGCCCTAAGTGTGCCAGGTATGCCCAGACGTGGGTCCTGGGCTCACTGTGCCACTGGAATCAAGTTGTCCTGGCTGAAGAGGGATGAAACCCCGAAACCGGTCCTAGGATGCTTGTTTCCGGTCCAGGGAGGACCTGGCTTGGCAGTTCGGGCTGGACTGTTCCCATGAGGCACAGGGTCAAGACTAATTTGCATATGGCCAGGTCTAAACTGGGGTGGCATGGTGAGCAAAAGAATGATGGATTTAACCCAGATCTCTTGACTGGGGGTGAATGTTTTGATTTGTTCTGCATTCCGTCCATCAATTGTGTGTCTTTTGCTTTCTCGCCCTAAGTGTGCCAGGTATGCCCAGACGTGGGTCCTGGGCTCACTGTGCCACTGGAATCAAGCTATCCTGGCTGAAGAGGGATGAAACCCCGAAACCGGTCCTAGGATGCTTGTTTCCGGTCCAGGGAGGACCTGGCTTGGCAGTTCGGGCTGGACTGTTCCCATGAGGCACAGGGTCAAGACTGATTTGCATATGGCCAGGTCTAAACAGGGGTGGCATGGTGAGCAAAAGAATGATGGATTTAACCCAGATCTCTTGACTGGGGGTGAATGTTTTGATTTGTTCTGCATTCCGTCCATCAATTGTGTATCTTTTGCTTTCTCGCCCTAAGTGTGCCAGGTATGCCCAGACGTGGGTCCTGGGCTCACTGTGCCACTGGAATCAAGCTATCCTGGTTGAAGAGGGATGAAACCCTGAAACCGGTCCTAGGATGCTTGTTTCCGGTCCAGGGAGGACCTGGCTTGGCAGTTCGGGCTGGACTGTTCCCATGAGGCACAGGGTCAAGACTGATTTGCATATGGCCAGGTCTAAACTGGGGTGGCATGGTGAGCAAAAGAATGATGGATTTAACCCAGATCTCTTGACTGGGGGTGAATGTTTTGATTTGTTCTGCATTCCGTCCATCAATTGTGTGTCTTTTGCTTTCTCGCCCTAAGTGTGCCAGGTATGCCCACACGTGGGTCCTGGGCTCACTGTGCCACTGGAATCAAGCTATCCTGGCTGAAGAGGGATGAAACTCCGAAACTGGTCCTAGGATGCTTGTTTCCGGTCCAGGGAGGACCTGGCTTGGCAGTTCGGGCTGGACTGTTCCCATGAGGCACAGGGTCAAGACTGATTTGCATATGGCCAGGTCTAAACTGGGGTGGCATGGTGAGCAAAAGAATGATGGATTTAACCCAGATCTCTTGACTGGGGTGAATGTTTTGATTTGTTCTGCATTCCGTCCATCAATTGTGTGTCTTTTACTTTTGTTGTAAGGTTATATCATTCAGCCTCCATACTCACCTTTGTTCTAAAGTTTGAGCCCCTGCTCTTTAAATTACATATCTGTGTGGCATTGTCAAAGAGTAAGATAAGCCCATGGTCCACCTCTGTTATTGTTTATAGAAGCATGTGGGCTAGAAAAATATCAATCTGTGCTTGCAATATGCAAGAGAGAGGTATGAGTAATCTGCTTAGTTATGGCTGTTGTGACCTCCAAGCATCTATCAAGCCTTCTTCTGAGAGCATTTGCAGTCCCTCTCTTGACAGTATTTTCACCCCCCACACCTCTCTTCTGTCTTCTACTTGTTCTCATCCATTACCAGGTCCCATCCTCACCTATCCCCAAGAGCTCAGTGGCCAGATAGAGTACTTTCTGGAGTGCAGATCTGAATGTTGCTTCCTGGTTGGAGTTGTGTACCCATATTACAGTAATTTATATCTCCCTTTCTTTCAAATGGCAATTTAAGCCAAGTGAGCTATGTTCACTTTCGAAGAAAGAGTCAGCCAGGGAGAAACCTGCATGTGTTGCGAAAAGTCTACCCCAGTGATTTTGTTCTTTGTGTAAGTGAAACATTGAGTGAGGAAAGATCTGGAAACACAACCCCAAGTGCCCTCAAGTTTCCTTTAGTTGTTGAATTTCAAGCATGGCATCCATTCCACTGAATAACCCTTGATTTTCCAACATCCTCGCAAATGCTGACATGGATGCTGGACTGGGGTGGACGTGATTTCAGTACATTCTGCTGCCACTGCCATTACTGCTTCGCCCCATTGCTCCATTCTTGTGGCTGATCCTGTTGGTGGGTGGTCAGCAGGTGGACTTTCCAACTTCCTTCCTTCCGGCGGTGAAAGGTATCCTGCTTCGCTTGTCCTCATCACATCGTAGGAGCAGGCGGCAGCTGTCCCCGGAGTCTGTTTGGCGGTCAAGACAAGCCCAAACGAATCACAAAAAGCACAAAATAAGTCCAAGGAGTATCCAAAGAGTTTAAAGGGCTTAAAGACAGGTGAGTTTAAGGAGCAAGTACTCCCTTGGGGCGGAGCGTTTTGTGCTTAAAGGAGGAGTGTAGGGGGGCTCAGTTTGCACATGCCTGCCTGCTTTGCTTTGCCTACTCTTGGGCAACTGGCTGCATACATTGCCCCATTAGCCTAATTTGTTTCATAGATTGATACTGTTGAAGTTAAATAAAAAAGTCACAGACACAGGTGAATTTCAAAGGCAGCTTTATACGAGAACACTGGGACAGATAGCATAGAAAACCAAGTGTCAGAATTGCAGAAGTTCATCACAGTCTTTTATTCCTGTAAACCACAAAAAGGTGTTTCGGTACATGTCCAATAAAAATACAGTAAAAGATCATTTCTTCACTATTATGGACAAATACATGGCGTGTTGCTGATTGAAAGATGCAAGCATTACACAAGCATTAAGCGTCTAGCAAATTACAGTGAAATACCACCTCGTGGTATATGCGTGATGCAGATGGCGACAGGTAATAGTGTCTACATATCCTGGTGGCTGGGAGCATCAAATGTGTCGAGATAGGGGTTTACACAATACCTGTGCAATCAACTTTTGCCATTTGGTCTTGCTACGGGAATTGTACATCTTGTGATATTTTATTGTGTAAGCTAAAAGGACACAAGTTCAACCTTAGGGCATATTACTTGTTCTGCACGCAATGTTCAGACCTTGTCATCATTGAATATTACAAAACTCGAACAAGACAATATCGATTCCACATAAAAAAAACACGGTTCCACAACCCATCCTCTGATCATCAATGATGATTTGGTGTTCCTAATCCTCCTTGCACTGTCCAACGTCCATCAGTGTTTGAGTATAGATATTGTGTCCCGCATGTGTGCTGTTGCTGTCTTGGGGAAAAATTACTATTGCTGTGTTGCATCATCATTAGTACCTTTTGGTCAATCTTCGGTGGATGCAGGAGGTATCGCTGTCAGTGGTAGTTATGTTGACAATGTTGCACATGGGACATTTAACAAAACTTAAATAGTAATTAGCTACTTGTGGTGTGTGTAATTGGTGAAGAAATCCTTCTTTCCATGCACCGGGTAATCTAGTACGACTCTGGGACTACTTACTGGTCTATGTTTAAACCCAAGATGGACTCCTCCTAATACTACCCCTAAATTCGGATGTTTGTAACAATCTATCATTGACGTCAACTTCTCATTAGGCAGGTAATGGAATTTTCATGTAGGTGTATTTACTTTACAGCTGTGGATTGTAAAATCTGATGTTCCCTATTACTCTATAAGTCATTATCTACTGGGCACTGTTGGAGCAGGTGTGCGCAAATACAAGATGTCATAATACATGTAACTGTGCTTTTTTTTTTCTTCTTCACTTTCTATTTAACATAGTCTTTTGCCCTCCAGGCAAGTTTGGCATTTTTGTTGTATTTCTAATCTGGGGGAAATGCAATGTCTCAGTGTCAATATATGTTCATCATTTCGGAATAGACGTCATTTCTTATGAACTCCGCATGCACCATGAGCAGTACAGTAGCACAGATAACTGTTGACACCCATAGTCATTTCTTGACGGGCCCTGCAGAGGTGTCAGTTGTTGTTGTCTCAATGAATTGTAAAGCAAAAGATAAAATTGATCAGTCTCCTGTACCTTATTTATTGCATCAGAGGTTGCCAGCACTTGAGCAATAAATACTGTAGAGTGAAGGTGATGTGCTCTACAATGGATGTTCCAGCAACATCTTTCAGCCAGAACTGCAGACGATGAAGGCAATGAGGTCAGTGCCCCCCGGTCCTTATTGGTGCTTCAGTGGTGGGGCACCTGCTTGGTGTGAGGGCTTGGCATCTGGAAGGTCAGCCCTTCACACTTGATGGCTATGGCAGTTGATCAGAGGCATGGCTGGGAAGGCAGTGACGTCTGATGTGGGCTTTGGCAAGGGTCCAGGTTACCAGTAGGAGATCATATCCAGCTTGTTTTGTTCAGACAGGAAGGATCAGCAGCACCAGATGCATATCCTGGTGCGTTTCTTTCCATTACTCCTCACAACAGCAGCATGGAGCCACATGCTTTGCTCCGGCTTCCCAGCGCCGCCTCACCCCCTCAGCAGAACTCCTTATTGCTTGCATCACAGGGAGAGGGGGGGCACAAGCAGTGGTCGAAGTGGGCGGGATCGGCAGGGCACGGCGTGCCCCTACTTCTTTAATTTCATAGAGGCCATTCCCTTACTTTCTTATTTTAAACATGCCTCCCGGATGGCAGAAATCACCAAGGCCGATAGTTAAAGCTCGGCTTTTGGGGACGGGCGGAACGGGCAGAGAAGGAAAAGGACTCTGGGCCAGATGTAGGTAAAATCAGTTTAGCGAGTCCTTAATAGCGATTTTTAGGGAATCGCTATTAAGGACTCGCAAAATGCTATGTAGGTAGGAATCTCAATAATTTTAGCGATTCCTACACGACTCGCAAATTGCGAATCACAAATAAGGAATGGCTTCCCATTCATTCCTATGGGCCAAGAGGCCCATAGGATTGAATGGGAATTGCGCGCGCAATTTCAAGGGTGCAAGGGTTCCAAAAGGACACCCTGTTGCACCCCTGAATTGTGCATGTGTGCACTTGTGGCGCACATGTATGTGTGCTAAAAAGCACTTTGAAAAAGGAATTCGCAACTTACCACCAACTTCAAGTTGGTGGTAATTTGCGATTCCTTAAGGCAATATCGCAATTTGCGATGCCTACTAGCATAGCATTTAGGGAATCGCAAATTGCGATTCTCTAAATGCTTGTGCAAAATAAGGAATCGCAATTTATGCAATTCCTTATTTTGCAAGTAAGTATTTGCCTACCTACATAGCACACAGCTTAATTGCGATTGTAAACGCTGATATTCTGCGAATTCCAGCGTTTGCGATCGCTATTTCGCTTGCTACATCTGGCCCCTAGTCTTTTCCTTCGTGCCCGGATAAGACAAGGACAGTGTCCAGTTCTCCTGCCGCTGGCAACTGTCCCCCCACCCTCTCTTTGTTCCCCCTCTTCCCTCTCTTTCTGTCTCGCTCCTCCTCATTTAGTGAAAACCGAGACTTCAAGAAATGGGTATTACCTTCTCTTTCCTCCTTTCGTTTATTTGCTCCCCTGTGAAATGGATCCAAAAAAGAAAAACACTTTTGCCGGAAACGTCGTCTTTTTCTGACCTTTTTCAATTTCTAAGTGCAGCCTCGGGGTGGAGAGAAATAAAGCATTCCAAATTTTAAAAATAACTAACTAACTAAAGCAAGACAGAGTGGTTGCAAGGTGGCCAGATTGATTTATTCACACCTAAACACATTAGCGCCACTTTACAGTGTTTGCCAGTGAAGCGATACTTTTGTTTTCTCGTCTCTCCTTGAACATCATTGTTTTCCCTGGGCTGGAAAGTGCACTATTCCTGGAGGTACTGAAATACCTGCTTGATGGGTGAATAGTAAAACAAAGGGCCAGATGTGCGACCATTTGAAATTGCGACTCGCAAATTGCGCTCGATTGCGAGTCGCAATTTGCGAGTCGCAATTTCAAATGTACAACAGTGTCTGAGACACTGATTGGGATTCCCAATGGGGTCGCAAAATGAAAGCCTCATGAATATTATTGAGGCACTCGCAATTTGCGTACCCATTGGGAATGGCTGGCCCTCACAGGGATGGTGGCCTGCTGGGTTCAGCAGACCTCCATGTCTGGGACTGCTTTTAAATAAAGCAGTTTTTTTTTTTTTAAATGCAGCCTGTTTTCCTTAAAGGAAAACGGGATGCATTTAAAAAAAAAAAATGAAACGTTTTCGTTTCATTTTTTAAGGGCAGGTAGTGGTCCCTGGGACCTCTGCCTGCCCCTAAAAAATATTTTCCTCTGCATTTGCAAAGGGGAAGGGGTCCCCTGGGGACCCCTTCCCTTTTGCGATTGCATTACCACCCTCTTGAAGATGGCGGTAAATTGCGAGTGTTTTGCAACCGCAATTGCGGTCGCAAAATATTCGTACATGGCTTGTGAGTCGCTATTAGGAAGGGAACGCCCCT
Source organism: Calotriton arnoldi (assembly GCA_963921515.1). Taxonomy (NCBI): domain Eukaryota; kingdom Metazoa; phylum Chordata; class Amphibia; order Caudata; family Salamandridae; genus Calotriton; species Calotriton arnoldi. The sequence goes on from CAWUFW010013608.1 coordinate 431,839, forward strand.
TCCTAATAGCGAGTCGCAAAACACTATTTTGTGAGTCGCAAATTATTTGCGAGTCGCAAAATAGTGTTAGTAAATGGCCCAGAGGAAAATTGCATGCGCAAACGGGTCGCAAACCCGTTTGCGCATGGAATTTTCCGTCGTACATCTGGCCCAAAATGTGTACAGCGGCTGTGTGTTCACGAATGTGGTCTTTTTAAACCATACTGCTTATGTTTTGAAAGGATATAAGCAATGGGCATTGAAACGGGTCACTTCTGGGCCCTGCGGACATGGCCTTAACTTTTCAGGCAAAAGCACTCACTAATTTCTGACTAATGAGTGTAAAAAGAAAAAGGTAACCATGTTGTTCCTGCTTCCATTTCACAGGCTTTACTTAATCTTGCATTCCCTATGAGTGTTTGCTTTTTATAGGATGTTGTTAAATTTTTTTTTAGGTAGCATATTGCTCTTGTCTAGTGCGTAATTTGAATTGAGTCACATCCAGGTGTTGATAGCGGATCAGTGCAGTGCAAGTTTCTCTCAGTGGGGCAGTATGGTGTTCAGTGGGGGAAAGGATGTGACACTATGGTCAGAGCTGATGAATTTGGAACTGGGGAACCAGGTTCAGCCTTCATGCCCAGTCCACCAGACCACTCCCCCCGAGGGAGCACATTCCCATGCTAGACCTTAGAAGGCCCCGCAAGATCTTAAAAGCCCTGGTGTCTTAGCACCAGTAGATGGACCCAGCAGTGGCAAGTGTGGGTTAACCTTAAAGGCCTGTCCGCCACAATTCATTCTGAAGTTCACCTCCAGTCTTGCAGGCAGGCCTATGAAGCAGCACACTATAGAGTGACAGTGACTCTGTCACTGAGGTCACAGGACCCTTGAGCAGGGTGGCTCTAGGGCAGTGCGACCGCACCAGGCTCTGACCAGCAGCGGTCCGTGCAGGTAACAGCAGTGGGGCAGAGGGGCCGGGTAAGGGGGGATTTCGAGGGACGATGCTGAGGGAAAATTAAATAAATAGTTAATTTCCCCTCGGCATCGTCCCTCGAAATCCCCCCTTACCCGGCCCCACCGCTCCACCGCTGTTACCTGCACGGACTGCGGCTGGCAATGACTTCAGGTGGGGTCATCGTGTTTGCAAGTACAGTATGGTTTTGAAAGCACTTGCTGCCTCCTTCCTGGCCTCCAACAATTTTCAGCAACAACAAAAATGTCATGATAACTCCAGTGATTAATGTTCTTAGTAGAGAGAGATGGTGTTTTATCTAGTGGATGTTTTGACTCATGGAAAGGAAGCGCAGAGGGTTAATGTGCCTGCTGCTAAGAACAAGTACCATGCGGATCACAATGTGCACATAATGTAAACAGGTCAGTGGGTTACTGCTTTTGTCCGAGAGACCCTATTGTTACTTGCAGTTAATAAGTTAAAATCCTAACATAGAACAGTGAGCTCTTAACTGTCATGTAAGAGCTGCATGCAAACTGCAAGATATAAATTAGAGCGTTATGGTTTTTTCCCCAGTCTTTGATTATCCTAATGTTGCCAAAAAGGGTTCATTTGGGTAGAAATCAATTCTGATTATTAAAGAGAACCCCCAACCATGGTTTTACATTTTAAATTCTGAATTTGTGTTTCTCCAGACCAATCGCTATTAAACTATACTGCCTACTAGTATGGTTGTCATGTGACTCCTACACCTTGTAGTCCTTTGTCTTATGTAACATTTCCTATACAGTGCTTTACACACGTATGATTGATTGTCTCTGTGTAAAATGTGTGATGTAAAGTGCTCTAACACCCTACACTGGTATTAGTGGTGCTGTAAATTTTCTGATACTTTATTATTTTGACATTTTTACACATGCTAACAGTCTATGCAAAGATTTTTCCTTATTAGTACCAGTGGAACATACAACTGCAGCAGTGAGAAGGGTGACCAGTCAACCTTTGCAAAGGGCCCTCCACTTCACAGCAGCACAAGCCACATTTTTAGTAACTTTTGATCCGTTTGAGCTATGAACAATTTATTAATTAAAATAGTCAGATTATGCAGCAGATAATGTATTATGCGGCAAATATGTCACAGCCATAATTATGTGGAAAACATTTGCATACTAGGATATTTTGCCATTCATCTTTGAACTGCTCTTGTGGAAAAAGGGAGGAGAAGTGCTGATGACAGAAACTCCATGGCTGGGAGACAAATGGCTTGCGATTCCACTTTATTTGGGACAGTCTGTGATTGGAAACGTATCCCACTTTGTGAATGTATTTTAATGTCAATAACTCATATTAAACCTTAAATAAACATGTGTATCCATTGGTTGAATTAAATAACATAATAAGCTGTAACCGGTTAGTGAAATGGAAAACAAATACTAAAAATTGGGATATTTTGCTCTTTCTGCCACACCTCTAACTCCGCCCACTGACTCAATCCACCGGTTATTCCCACCCTCTGTTTCTCTGCCCACAGTTCCACTACTTTTTTTCCCCCACTTCGACCACTGGGCACAAGCATGCTGATTGTTCTACTCTTGGCTCACTGGCAGGTGCGTCCTAATGGCTTAGTTTCTGCTGCTGCTGAGGCTAGATGGTCTGTCGGGGGTGCACCCAGTGCAAGCTGCATGCGGACCTGACCGGACCGCTTCCGCGACTCGGGGCTCAACCACTTGAATGGAGCTAGTAAATCAGTGGACAACAAAAACCAGTCACAGGAGGCAGTGGGGGCTTTGGAGAAACAGTGCTGGACCCTTGGTATTCCAAAACGTAGTATCAGTCCCTTTGAGAGGGATTGGACCATAGTCATAGTTCAGGTGTTCACTCGCAAAATAGGTCTCTAGTACATTATAATAGACATACTACCAATATCAATGTGTTATAAATCAGATAACTCACCCTCTTTGCGCACACTTCATCTCACAGTCTATTTTAGTACATGTGTGGTGTAACGTATAGTAAAATCATTAATGCATTGAACATCAAACACCACTCTTCATTGAACACTTCATTTCTATTACATGTGGCCAGGATTAGAACAAAATTGGCCATTCTCAACCCATTAAAGGCATAGGTGTTATCAGTGTATATTAAATTTATATGGTAATGGGTACCCAGAACTTTCGGGGATGAGAGGGAGCAGTTCCTAACGCATATAAATCTAACTTGTTCCTAAATCAGGGAAACCAACACGATTGTGTATTAGGAGCAGGCTCCCTTTTCTGTTCACAAATAAATTGCTTTAAAGGACATTACATCTTAAAACATGACATTAGTTTGTGCGGAGAAATAATATCTCTCTGATAACAGCTTGACGCAACAGTTGTAACGTAAAGTTTGCTAATTATACAACATAAGAAGAAGAGATACTTGTCATCAATGTGCAAAACTCAAAACATCAATCAGCGCGTAGTTAATTTTAATAACATCGTTTCACCACTGTTATTTAAATCCTCAATTTGAAAATTAAAGGAGGACCAAAACGGCATACAATATTGGTCCTCAACAGCAAGGAACATATAAGAATGTCCGTCACAGCACCTCAGAATATAAGGAAAATAATTAAATGAGTGTATCTCCTCAATCATGGAAAATGTTTGCAACCTCTACCAAACTAGACTAAAAATAGGGAAAAAACTATTAAATCAGGGACTCAAGAAAGGTGTCAGAAGCATGTAGAAAGCGACTTTCACATTCAAGGATAAATGCCACATCTGTCAGCTTAGGGCCCACAGTTACGCTCGCGTAGAAATTATACCTTAAAGTCATTGAAATTCTGTAACCCATATACAATCCTGTGAATATATCCATAATATGGAAAGTTATACATTTTATACTGTAGTCTTATATGTGAATACAATTTATTAAACTAAAACCACAACTAATTTAATTTATAAGCATAACACTACCACACATTGTTCATTCTTTAAAGTCCCTGGCGGGGGGCGTGGCCAAGATGGCGGAGGGTTGAGACGTGTTTCCCTACCGCTCCCCTGTCCACCGTCGTTAAGCACTGGCCCGGGCCTCCGGCGCCGCGTTGAGGCGCTGCCCCGAGATCTCTGGTGCCCTGCAGACACTAGCGGACCTGTCCCCGAGAGCCGGTGGTGATCGGGAGGCGCGGACGGGGGCGTGCCTGCCCGGGGATCGGGCCGCACACGGAGAAGAGCCGCGACTCCCGCGACTGAGGCCCGGAGAGACCCGCAGCGGCAGCAGCGCACAGACGGCGGTGGCCGAGAGACGATTGAGGCCGGCCCCGGGCCGACCCTGATCCCCCGCTACAGAGCTGGTGTGACCGAGGACCATCGCACCACCACGGCTTATCCGACCTGAGTGAGACGCCGGCTGGGGCTGCAGGGGTGACCGGCAGGCGTGGCCACGCGAGCTCGGGGAGCACCTCGGCTCCCGGTGGTGGGCCGGCTGGCGCAAACCCTGCTGTTGAGGCCGCAGCGGAGGGCGCTTGGACCCGAGCGGCGAGACGCCGACCCTGAGGCACCCTGGTCGCCGGGAGGCGGTTCGGCCTGCGACTGGGGCCTCCTACAAGACGCGACTGGGCCGCTGAGGCCTAGCGGTAGCAGCTGCAGGCCGCCCTTATAGAGACCTGCCGGAGCTTCCAGGTGGGCCCTAGCATCGCTGGACGGAGCGGCGGAGGGGGTGAGTAGCTTCGCGCCCCCTCCTGGCGACGGGTCCATGCTTGGGGGCTGTCCCTGAAGAGCCCATTGAGAGGGCCTAGAGGCCCCCGCACTGCGCCCCGGCCGGGGCTGGCACCGGGGCGATCCCGACCCCCGCGACAGAGCTGGCATAACGGTGGTGCTACAGGGGCCGCGCTGCCGCGGGGAGCTCGCCGGGTGAGACACCGGTCCACACCACTCCGAACCTTCTGGGGGTCGCCCCCTCACGCCTCGGCCCGGCGGTCCCCAGGGCGGCTACCGACGCCGGTGCCCCCGGCACTACGGAGAGTCTACATACCGCACCATGCCTCTAGCCCTGCTCCTGCTGCACTGACCAACGGGGGGCTCCAACTTTCCCGGAGCAGCTACGTACCGGTCAACAGGGCAGGTGCGCCAACACTGGAGCGGAGACCGACGCCCTGGGCGGTGATACGGTGGGTGGCTTCCCTCGCCTAGGGGACCCCTCGTTGGGGACGGCGGAATATGTCCTCTACCCGGGGCAAGAAAGAGAAACAACTCCTGAAAGAGAAGCCCCTCACGGACCTTTTTGCACGAGCCAGAAGTGTCAGGCCGGCTGAGACTCGCCGGGACAGTCCATCGGGGCAGATGGCTGAAACGGCAGACATGCCCGTAACTCGGGCCTTCTTGGAGTCCCTGTTCGCCTCCCTCCGGGATGATCTCCAAACCGTGAAACGTGATCTCACGGCAGAGATCAAAGATGTCCGCAAAGACGTGGACAAAATTGGGGAAAGGGTGGCGTCCCTTGAGGCCAAAAGCGACACCCGTGATGAGGAAATGGAGGCCTTGCAACAAGAGGTGGTGAGACTTCATGAGCAGCAGGTGGACGTGCAGTCCCACCTAGAGGACCTGGAGAATCGCTCGCGACGCCACAACATTCGCATCCGAGGGGTTCGCACTGCTACAGAGGCTGGAGACATCTTTACCTGGGTGCGGGAACTTTTTAACTTTGTCCTGGGCAGGGAGTCGGACACTGAACTCAAGTTGGACAGGGCCCACAGGGTGGGTCCCCCGAGAGCTCCTTCGGCGCCCCCGGCAGACATCCTAGTATGCGTGCAGGACTACCGCACCAAAGAGGAGATTCTCCGCCAGGCCCGGCTGAAACAACCAATCACATTCCGAGACCAGCCGGTGGCCCTCTTTCAGGACCTCGCTGCCATCACGCTTCACAAACGCCGGATGTTCCGACCTGTCACCGAGGCACTGAGCCACAAGCAAATCTCCTACTCATGGGGCCATCCGTTTCGCTTGGTGTTCAGGTATGAGGGGACCCTTTATCAACTGCGCTCGCTCACGGAGGCATGCAGGCTCCTGGGCGTCACGCCTCCGGCGGAACACGATCCCGAGGAACGCACGGATCGGGAGGCCCCCGAGGGCCATACACGGTGGCGGAGACAACGCGGCCGACGCCGTATTAGGAAACCCGACCTGCAAGAGGTCAAAAGAGAACAACTGGCAGCTATAGCAGCGGTGCCGGGGGCTCAGAACAACGGGATTTCCTAGCAAGACACCCGGGCCGACGTGGTCTTTGCACTCCAAAGATGCCTGGTGGGCGGGGGAGGCGGGGGGAGATATTACTTGTTGGCCACCATTTTACCCCAACGACATTTTTCCATTCCCGATTCATCCTGGGATGACGGACTACTGAAAGACTGGGTACAATTTTTTCCTTTTTTGTCTTTTTTGGTGCCAGTTGCGCCCAAATGGTGTTCCCATTTTTTTTTTTCTTCTCTCCTCCTCTTTCTTTGTTGGGGTCTTTTCTCTTTTTTTCTTCTGCCTCTCTCTGGGCCTTTTTCCGACTTTGTGGGGCTCCGGTGCAGGCATCGGGAAACTGCACTTTCTGACATGGCTGTGTCACTATCCCAACGAGCGGCAGCAAAGCTTAGCTATGTGGCTACTGACTTGATATACCGATGATCCCCCCACTTAAGGTGCTCACCTTCAATGTTAGGGGGCTTAACAATCCAATTAAAAGACGGGCCTTGCTGTCCTTTCTAGAGAGCACACATGCTGACATCTGCCTCCTCCAGGAGACACATCTCCTCTCCAAAGATTGTCATCGTCTCAAATCCCGAGCTTTCCCGAGCCAGTTCTTCTCCTCCATGACTACTAAAACGGCTGGGGTGGCTATCCTCGTCTCCAGGGCTTTTAGGGGGAAGGTGCTACAGAAAGGGGCCGAGATCAAGGGCAGATTACTCACCTACCACTTTTCCATTGGGGGTCTCACAGTGGTGGTGGGATCGGTCTACGCTCCTAATGAGGGACAGGAACGCTTTTTGCAGACCGCCCTTACGGCAGCCACTGCAACACAAGAACGTCACATCTTGATAGGGGGTGATCTCAACCTAGTGTTCAACAACGAATTGGACAGGTCCGCCCAACGCACCAGCCAAGTAGGCGCACTCTCCCACGCAGGGGCCCAGTGGCTCCGTGACCTTGATCTCACCGACATCTGGAGACAACACCACCCACACTCCCGAGCCTTTTCCTACTATTCCCACGCACACAAGACATACGCGCGGCTAGATTATTTCCTGGGCACGAAGACTGTTTGCGCGGCCACCCTTGACACAGACATCCTGGTAGCATCCCTCTCTGACCACAACCCAGTGGAGATATCACTGACCCTTCCCCAGCCTTGCCGCCGCCCCGGACAGTGGCGGTTCCGTGACACATTGCTACACAGGCCGGACACAGTCACCCAACTGCAGCGCGTCATAACGGACTATCTCGCACACAATGACACTCAGGACACGTCCCTTGCGTCGCGATGGGAGGCTCTTAAGGCCGTCGTCCGGGGGGAGATTATCACCATCTCCGCCGCAGATAACGCGGACCGGAAGGCCAAAAGGGGGGAACTGTCGCAACGCGTTAGGGAGCTGGAGCAGATGCACCAGCGGACCGGGCGCCTCGAGTGTGGCGTCAACTGTCCATCGCACGGAAGCAACTGCTGGCCCTGGACCAAGACAAGGCTGAATATGCGGCCTTGCGCCTGCGGCATGCTTTCTATACTGGGGGAGACAGATGCGGCCACCTCTTGGCGCACAAACTCCGTGAGGCTCGGCTACGGGAGGGCGTCCGGGAGATCACGAACAGCACCGGTGTGTTAACCTCTGAAGATGCAGACATCGCAGACACCTTTCGCACATTTTATGCTCAGCTTTACGATAGCCAACACCTAGCAGAGGCCGACATTACCTCATACCTTTCCGGGGCGGACCTTCCGGTGCTGACGCCGGAACAAGCGGCACACATCGAGAGGGAAATCAGGCCGGAAGAAGTGATCTCTGCCATAGCGCGGCTGAAGTTTGGTAAGTCTCCGGGCCCGGACGGCTATACCGCGGCTTTTTATAAGCAATTTGGTGCTGCTCTCACCCCCTTATTGACGCGGCTTTTTAATTCATTCGCGGAAGCCGGGGCGATACCCCCATCTATGCTGGAGGCGGCGATAGTCGTCCTCCCTAAACCGGGGAAGGACAGAACGGCGTGCGGGTCATACCGGCCCATCTCGCTCCTGAATTTAGACTTAAAGCTTTACACCTCCATTCTGGCGAGTCGTCTGGGCCCTTACATGCAGGGGCTGGTGGACCCCGACCAGGCCGGGTTTATCACACAACGGCAGACAAGCGACAATACGAAACGGGTGGTACACCTCATTGAAAAAGCTTCCCGTGTCCCGGGGAACTATATGCTGTTTACAATCGACGCCGAAAAGGCCTTCGATCGGGTCCACTGGCCGTTTCTTGAGCAGGTGTTATGCCGCGTGGGTCTCGGAGACAAGATGCGGCATATTTTTAACTGCTATCGCTTCCCCACAGCGACAGTACGAGTAAATGGGCATACTTCAGCGCCCTTCCCTATTCATAGGGGCACACGGCAGGGGTGTCCTCTATCACCCTTGCTCTTTGCTCTATATATGGAGCCCATGGCACAGAGAGTCCGACGACATGCACACATCACGGGCATACGCTTTGGGGGGGACACCCACACTGTTAGCCTATATGCGGATGATGTCCTTGTTACCTTGACAAACCCGGACAGGGCCCTGGGAGCCATGCTGGGGGAACTGGATGCCTTCTCGGAGGCCTCGGGGTTTAAAATTAACCTCTCTAAGTCGACGGCACTGAATCTGTCCTTGCCACCTCATGCACAGGCGGACTTGCAAGCTCGTTACCCCATAGCCTGGTCCGACGACCCGGTTCCATACCTGGGCATACACCTGACCCCCACCTTACAGAGCATGAGAGTGGCCAATTTCTCCCGCCTACACGACCAAATTCAGGTGGAACTCAGGCGATGGAAACGCCAGCAGATTTCCTGGCTAGGGCGTGTCGCCGCTATAAAAATGACCATCCTCCCCCAAATCCTATATATCTTTCAAGCTCTGCCTCTACCGCCTCCTAAGGGTTGGCTCCAAAAGGTACAATCGGATCTCTCTGCCTTCATATGGCAGGGCCGTAAGCCCAGACTGAAACGAGCAGTTAGTTTTCTCCCCCCGCATGAGGGGGGCCTCGGGGTCCCTGACCTAGCCCGATACTACAAAGCAACGCAACTCCGCTACCTGGTTGAATGGAGTCGGGCTGAATCGGAGAAGAATTGGCTCTTCCAGGACCGGGCGGTCGCAGGCACTTCACTTAGAAAGGTCCCATTCCTCAAGAAGGCCCACCGGCCCCCTAACTTATATGCCTCACAGGTGACTCGCACAATCCTTATGGCCTGGGACCAGACGAACTTAAGTCATGACCTAACGTCCTTCCCCTCCCCCTTTTACGTCCATCTTGGACAATCCGGAGTTCAGTCCGGGGCTGGATCAACACCCCTTTCGCCGTTGGCGAGAGTCTGGCTGCTGGGCATTGGGCCCCCTATTCACCGGTGGCGAGTTCGCCGCATTCGAGCAGCTTCGGGAGGATTTCGCCCTGCCGGAAACGGAACGTATGCGCTACCTTCAGGTACGCCACTGGGCTCTTCACCCCTCCAACCGCCTCCAGGTGTCCAGACGCCTTACCGCGTACGAACGATGGCTCGTTACGAGAACATCGGATAGAAAACTGATCTCAGATCTTTATAAGCTCTTACAATCAAGATACACACACATGTACCACGCAGGGCGGGCGCGATGGGAAAGGGACCTAGGGCGCGATCTCACTCCGGAGGAATGGGAGGGCGCCTGCTACAGGGCACGACACACAGCAACGCACGTTGGACTCACAGAAACACTCACTAAACTGGTATACCATTGGTACTACACTCCTGAGCGGCTTCACCAGACCGATACGGCACTGAGCCCAGATTGCTGGCGGGGGTGCGGTGGGAGGGGTACCCTGGTTCACCTCCTGTGGGATTGTCCCCTACTTCGGTCATACTGGACACATGTCCTTGACGAAATAGACAAAAATCTCGACACTGAGATCCCTAGACTTCCTGCATACGTCCTGCTGGGGGTGCCCAACCCACTCACGTATCCCCTTAAGGCTCGAAGGGGGAAACAAATGGCTATTGCAATAGGCTCCGCAACCCAGAACATATTAATCCACTGGAGGACCCCTCAGATTCCTACACACATGGGCTGGTACCACCGACTCTGGCACGTCTTGGGGATGGAGAGGATCTCCCTCACGCTGGCCGGGAAGAGTGCTTCTTTTAATGAGCTATGGCAACCCTTTCTCACACTTCTCGCACAAGAGTTTCGGGAACTCACCTGCCCGAGGTACCTGCGCCTCTTACGCCTTACTTCATCGGAACCTAACCAGTAGCAAGTTGGAGCTCATACCTCGACACGCCATTTACGCCTATACATTGACGCTAGCCTGGATCGGGAGCGGGTGGGGGGAGGTCTTCTTTCTTTCTCTTTTCTCTCTTTACTGTCGGGGCGGTGGGTGGGGGTGGGAGAAGTTTGAGTTCCTTAGCATAATTTGCTCTGTTCACCTTATCACTAGGCCCTGCGAGGCCCTAATGTCATGCTTGCTTTTTTTCGCAATTGCTAATAAAAAAGAGTTAAACCATAAAGTCCCTGGTGAATGCACTGCATGAAAATGCATTTTAGTGCACCCTCCTTACAATCTAAGCCTATAGAAGAATATTGTCAGCAATCCAGTTGCCCCTAAAAAGGAAAATATTGATATGCACACTCACGTATATGTAGCAACACACACAATAAATGTACCTTCTAAAACACCCAAATTCTTACCTCTTACTTCAAAAACATTCTTACAATCACTTTCCCGTTGTATTTCTTTTCCACCATCACCCCAACATGAGTTTCCTCTTTATCCATCTAAACCCTTGTGTTCCCTTTTCAAAAGTATATATTTCCACAAGGCTGTCTCCTACTTGAACTAATAATTCCATACTCCACCCATGCAATCCTGTCTAAACAAGCATTGTCGTTCTCTTCAACACATCTAATACATTATGGGACACATGCATCAAGCATTTTACAAGTCGCAAACGGGCTGATTCGCAGAATTGGCCCGTTTGCGACCGGTAAAATGCCTTTTCCGATGCATCAAAGGCATTGCATTCGCAAAATAGGTAATCGCAATTTTTGCGATTACCTAATTAGCGAATGCATTTAGGGAATCATAATTTGCAATTCCCTAAATGCGCGGTGTGTCCTTGGTCGAGGAGAGTGCGGATGTCGTCTGTGGCGCTGAGGAAGGTGGTCTCGGTGCTGTGGTTGTTTCAGAATCCGGATTGGGAGGGGTTGAGGATGTAGTTCTCGTCGATGAATTTCGTAAGTTGGGCGTTGACGGTCTTCTCGGTGGCTTTGGCAGCGAAGGGGAGGAGGGAGATGGGTCTGTAGTTTTTGAGGTCCGTCGGATCTGCTGAGGGCTTCTTGAGGAGCGGTCTGACTTCTGCCCGTTTCCAGTCATCGGGGAAGTGCCGGTTTCGAAGGTGGTGTTGATGGTGCATCGTAGTTCCGGAGCGATGGCGGCAGCGGCTCGGTGGGAGATGTGCGGGGGTCTGGGGTCCGTGGGGGCTCCTGAGTGAATGCCTTTCATGGTCGATGCGGTGTTTCCGGTGGTTACTGGGGTCCAGGAGAAGACGGTGGGCTGGCTGGCGTTGCTGGAGGAGGGAGCGGTTTTGGAGTCAGGTGTCTGGTCGTTGAAGTAGTTGTAGAGGCCCTTGATTTTCAGATGGAAGTAGGAGCCGAGCTTGTTGCAGAGGTCCTGGGAAGGGGTGATGTCCGTGGTTTCGCTGGGGGGTTTGGTGAATTCCTGGATGACGCTGAAGAGTTCTTTAGAGTTGCTGGAGTCTGCAAGAATCTTGTTCTGGATGAAGGTCCTTTTTGTGGATCTGATGCGTTAGTGGTATTCTGTCATGGCGTTTTATTTTGGTTTTTAAAAAATGTTTTTATTGAATTTTCCAACTCGAATACAGGCAGTGCGTGGTACAATATAACGTAAAGGTGCAGTACATGCGATAGGCAAGTATAAATACAGATGTCATGCAGTCTTGCCATGTCTACATTAGGTCTCAGTCCCGCATTAACGTACAGATTGTTGGTTGAGCACGGGATCCCCCTTCTTACAAATACAGCATAACTCATATAATAGAGTTTCCATCCTAATACATGAAGTACCTCCTGTTGGCAGGCCCATTGCACATGTTTTAGCCCCCCCCCCTCTTCCACAATGAACTGCAACTCAGGAAATCCGCCTAGGCGGCCAGACAGATGTACACAGTTTCAATCTGCATGCTCCCGTAGATATTCCAACAGGGGTTCCCAAATATCACAGGGCGGGATGGGGCTGGCAGGAAATCTGCATAAGTCGTAAGTTGATCTTGGCAATATATGAAGTCTGTGAGCCAGTCTTTGAACTTGGGGGCCCGCCCCCTGCCCCATCTGCAGGCCACCCTACGCTTGGCCAACAGTAGTCCCACTGCTGCGAATTTCCTATTAGTTTCTGTATGTCAGCCTTGTAACCCAGTAGCGCAAGCAAGGGGGATCTTGGGCATGGGAAGCTGATCATTTTGGATAATGCATCAATCACCTCCTGCCAGTATCCCTGAACCTCACAGCATTGCCATGCGAGATGTAGGAAGTCTGCTACCTCCTGCCAGCAACGCACACAACGATCGTCATTTCTCAATTTATATTTGCATAGCAGTGTGGGTGTATAATAGGTTCTGTGCAGGAACTTAAAGTGGATGATTCGCAGTCGTCTGCTCGCCGTGATGGCTTCAGTCTGTGTGCAGCAATAAGACCACTGCTCGTCCATCAATGGCGCTTCTAAGTCATGATCACACGCCTCCTTAGCCCCGCATGTCAACTGTGGCTTTTCTAACAGTGCAGTTCAATATATTTGGGACACGGCGTGCGCCGGTCCTGACATTTTTAACATTGTGTGCAGAACCTCTAGCATGGGGGGCTCCTGTGGGAATCCCGGGATATTGGCCCTAATTTCATGCTGCAGTCTCATGTATAGAAACACCTCCAGTGGGGTGACCCCCTCCCCGGTCAGAAGCTCCTGTCGGTCTTTGAACTTACCCTCCCGGTACAGATCTCCCCATACACTGAGGCCCCTTCCGCGTAGCATTTCCAACATACAGCCTCTTGAGTGACAGGAGCGAACGGGAGATGTGGAAGTGGCACAAGCGGGGAATATAGCGCAGGTTTATCCACTACTCTAGCTAAGCTCTTCCACGCATTGTTGGTGGAGGTTACCGTGTGGTGGGCCACTCCTTCCCCAGGGACACATGTTCCCAGGAAGGAGCTTAGAGGCTTGGGCGCCATGTATCCCTGCTCAATGGCCAAGTGTGGCATAAAAGGCGGTGGATGGAGCCAGTATACCGCATAATGGGTTTGAGCGCTGAGGTAATAGAGTTCCATATCCGGGGCTTCGAATCCCCCCCTAGAGCAAGGTTGCGTCATGGTCCTCCAACCCACCCGGCGTTGCTTCCCCCCCATGCCAGCATAATAAGTAAAGACCGGAGAGTGTTAAAGAAGGGGCGTCCTGGGTTGTAAGGTATATTGATGAATAGATATAGGAGTTTGGGCAGGATATTCATCTTCATCAGGGCCACCCTGCCAGCCAAAGAGAGTGACAGAGAGATCCATCGGTCCACCCAGTTGCTGATAGTTTCAACTGCAGTGCCATAATTTGCGCAGAGAGTTTCCGCCGTATCCCTAGTTATGGTCACGCCCAAATATTTTATTTCAGTTTCTCACCAGCTCAGCGGGAATTCGAGGGAGAATTTAGAAGTGTTGGGTGTGAGCGGGAAGATCTGTGATTAACTCCAGTTAAGTCTTATCCCGGATAATTCACAAAACCTGATAAACTCCCGAAGGATCGGGTTGAGACTAGTGTTTGGATCCCGTAAATAGAGGGTGATATCATCGGCATACAATGATATTAATATCTGTCGGGGAGGGTATTGTATGGCATAGTCTCTGTGATGTTGCCTTATTTTGGCTGCCAGGGGTTCAACGGCCAGGGCAAATAGTAGCGGGGATAATGGGCACCCCTTACGCGTGCCTCTCATATTAGAAATCGGGTTGGAGTATAGGCCATTAACCTGAACAACAGCCTCAGCCTGGGAATAGAGTAGTCTTATCCACGCTAGGAACGGCTGGGGGTAGCCCATTCTGCCCAGTATTGTGATTATGTAATCCCATTCCAGGGAATCAAAGGCTTTTGTGGTGTCTAGAAAGATCCCAGGCGCGGAGATCTCTGGGTCTACATCGTGCAAGAGTGCGAATGTGGTTTGCAAATTATGTGAAGTGGCTCTGCCTGGTATAAAACCCGCCTGGTCTGGGAGGACCAGCCAGTCCATCAGCAGGGTTAGCCGGTTGGCAAGGACTTTAGCTAGGATCTTAGTATCACAGTTGATTAATGACAAGGGTCTATATGCCTCACATCTATTGGCCTCCTTGCCTGGCTTAAGCAGGGATATGATCAAGGCTTGCAGCATGGACATGGGGAGAGTCCTGGACTCTCTATCTTCCTCAAAGACTTGCTTGAGGAAGGGGGCCAGTTGCTCAATATAACATTTATAAAAATCTGCGGGTAGACCATCAGGCCCTGGGGCCTTACCCGAGCGCAGACCCATTATTGCAGCCCAGATTTCCTCCTCCTCAATGTCAGCAGCCAGAAATTCTCTGCTGGAATCATGAATCCACCCAAGAGCGGTATCTTCAAAATAGGAGGCTCTGTCCGGCAGGTCATGGCTGCACGTGTGATATAGTGCAGTATAATATTTGGAGAAGACGTTAAGGATCTCCCGTGAACCTGTGTGCCTATTGCCCTCTTCGTCAAGTATTTCCAGGATCTGGTTAGCAAATCTGGGTGTTCTAGTTACTTCAAGTAAGGCTTTGCCAGGGCGCTCCCCCTCCCCGTAGGACCTAGCAGCGTGGTATATCAAGCGGAATTTAGCTTCGCGCTCCGCCTTCAGCGAGTATTCAGATAGCAGCTCTTTAAGCTGTGCCTTTAGATGCGGGGTGGAGATGGAGGACAGTTGCCCCTCAACGTGTTTAATGTCTTTCTCTAATCTGTGTAGAGTTCCCCTGATGGAGCGAAGGATCCCCCCGCTCTTGGCCATACAGAAGCCCCTCATTGTCACTTTGAAGCACTCCCAAACACAAGCAAGAGTTGAAACACGGTCTATGTTGCGAGGGAAGAATTCAAGGATTTCTTGGCAAATCTCTTCACGAAAGGCGCTATCTAGCAGGGCCATGGGTTGGAGTCTCCAGGAACGATATGGGGATTCATTACCTGGCGGTGATATCTTCATGAGCACAGGGGAATGATCCGAGAGGGTGCGTGCCAGATGCGACACCCCTCGGAGCCATGTATTCAGTCCTGTTGATAGTAACCAGTAATCCAAACGGGACCAGCTAGAGTGTACACTGGAAAAGAAGGTGCCCTCCCTCTGCGTTGGGTGTAGAACCCTCCATGCATCAAAATGTTGGTGGTCAGCCATGATATTTGAGAGATGTTAAGTCGCTTGCAGATGCGAGGGCGAGTGTGCGTGAGAGTGATAAGTGCGTGGATCTAATGCTAAGTTAACGTCCCCCCCACTTAATAAAGGTGGAACCTATCTCCAAAATGTGCCCCCATAGCTTATCGAAGTAGCCAGCATCGTCTATGTTGGGTGCGTAGCAGCACACCAGTGTTACCGTGTGTCCCGCCTACCTGCCCCACATAACACTGAATCTGCCTTGGGCATCTTGCAAGGCTCCTAGCAGACAATAACCCAGGCCAGCCTTAACAAGAATTGCTGTGCCTCTAGCGTACGTTGAGTAGGAGGAGAAGCAGCTATGTGCAGCCCATTTCCTTCCAAGGGTGGATGGTGCTTTAGGAGCTAGGTGCATCTCCTGTAGCATAGCCACCTGGACTTGGTGTCGGTCTAAGTAGCTTAGGACCTGCCTGCGCTTGCGGGGATCCCGGAGCCCTCGCACATTCCATGCCAGGCAATTAATGATGGGGGTTTTACTGGGTTCAATTTAGCCATGGCCTCTGTGTAAGCTCTGGATAAGCAGGTGTGCGTGGGTGTTACTAATCTGATACTGCCTAAAGTGATGTGTGTGTATTCACAACTGCCCAAGTTCTAGGTTGTACCATACAATGCCGCTGTGTATAACTATAACTAACCTACCCCACCCCCTCCCACACCTATGGCCCAATCCTGCAGGCTTATGGTGTCCCGCCCAGCCATCCTAAAATTTAGCACATTCAATATAAATTTCACATTTAAATGTTGGCAGCTCCCGAGCCAAACCCACCTCAGAAAATAGCGGTGGAGCGTGAAGAGAGGGCAGTCTGCAAGTAGTTGCAATTTGAACGTGCACTATCGAAAGAACAACAACAAATGATAACATATGAGTAATATAGAACATTTTCGGGGGGATTCCCTCTGGGGAAGTGCTCTGGAGAGGCAGTCAGCGCACCTCGCGAACGCGAGGGAGCCCGGGAAGTCCTTATTATATGGCAGGTTCTTCAGGGCCAGTTGCGCCCTCATAGGAGCGAATAGGTTTTGTATAAGGTCGGAACCATGCAGACCGGCCCGTGCTCTCTGTCACCATGTAATTTAACAAGATGCATAGTCTTGCCAGTTCTAAGTGCAGTCTCTAACCTTAGGTACTCTACCATTAGTCCTCTTCGGGAGCCGGTGATGATCGTCTGGAGTCCGGGCCTCTGCCCTGTGGTGTGGGTGAGCGCCTCATGGTGGATTTCAGGAAGTCCTGAGCTTGTTTCGGGTTATTGAAAACATGTGTCTTCCCGCTGTGGAGAACTCGCAGTCTTGCAGGGTAAAGCATAGCATACTGTATATTAGCCTGTTGGAGCTTCTTTTTGACCGGCAGAATTTTTTTGCGTGCTTCCTGTACTGCCAAGGTGAAGTCCGGGTATATCGAAAGTCTAATTCCGTCATATATCAAATCTTGCTTTTCTCTGCTAGCCTAAGCACCGTGTCACGATCCTTATAATTGAGTATGCGTGCCAGGATAGGACGGGGCGGTGCGCCTGGTGGTGATCTTGCTGCGAGTGAGCGGTGGGCCATCTCCACCACCAAAGCCTTAGAAAATGCCTCCGCGCCGAAGAGCCCCAACAGCATTTGTTCCACATAGTCCTCCATGTGGCCTGTAGCAGTGGAATCTGGGACCCCAATTTATGTGCAGATTATTTCTGCGCGAACGCGCTTCCAAGTCCTCATTTTTAGCAGCGATAATTTTTAATAATTTCTCCATGCTTTGTAGCTTTTTGTGGCTCGTGGAAGAGTTGTCTTCGAGTGAGGAAATGCGCTGCTCCATCTCCGATATGCGCCCGTCGTGTTTTTCTAATTTTTGTGTGATGAAGTCCATGCGCATATTCATGGCATCCATTTTTGACTCAATAGATGTGAGGCTTTGGCGCATATTGAGGAGCAGCGCCTTTATGTCTGTGTCCTGCGATGAAGTGGAAGCCGGGTTTTCATCCTCTCTTTGTGGACCTTCGACCTCGCTGGGAGCATTTTTTCCGTGCAGGGATTTTAGCTTGGCCTGCTTGCCCTCGGTGCGGCCCATGGTGCGTTCCACTGTAAGACACAGACGAGCGCCGACTGCCCCACAGACTGCCCAGCAAGGATTATTTACTTTAACTGTCTTTGTAGTGGGGGGCAGTGGGAAACGGTCTCAGTCTCTCTCCGGCGTGGACCCTCTCTACTAGCCCTGTGTTTGGTCTTCACTTGGGCTGTTGGGCCAACAAGCGCACAATCCCAGGCAGGACCAGCTCCCACTCCGCACCGCAGCGGCCACTGCCGGACCCAGCCTCTCTTCAGTGTGGGGCCCTGCTGCCAGCTCTGCCACAGCACCACGCCTGGTCCTCTGGATCAATGAGCTAGGAGTCCCAGGCAAGCGCAGTGCACTATTGGCCCCACAGCCTCGCAGTCTTTCGGCGCCCCGGTGGGTCCCCAGTATGGCCGCCCCCGGACTCAGGACAGCAACGTCACCATGCTGCCCGCTGCCTCTCACCTGCACCTTTCCAGGCTGCGTGGGTCCCATCGCGTCCTTTGCCCAGCGCGCCCCTGGCCAGGACCCTTTCACAGCTCCTTCAGGCCTGGGTAGGCCGCATACACAGATCGGGGCAGTCAGCAGCTTACTTGCAGGCCGCCGGGGCCTCTTGTCTCCACCACGGGTCCCGGCGGGTCCTCAGGAGGCCGGTGCTGTCTTCACTTAGCTCCGCAGTGCCGGCAGAGCGGGTCGGTCTCCGCCACCCCAACATCGATCCGCAGCTCTTTGTCCCAAGGATCAGGATGCTTCCACAAGCTGGGCACAGCAGGAGACGGGTCTCCTATTCCCGCAACAGCAGCAGCCGCCGCAGGTCCGGCTACTCCGCCTCCATCTCCGCCATGTTGTCTCGGTCACAGGCCACAATAAGAGGCGCGCGGCGGCGGGCGCTCACCCGACTGTCTGAAGGCTCGTATTTACCCCTACAGCTCCCCGGTGGTACTCTGAGAGCGCACAGTAGGTTCACAAGTGATTATGCTGCCCTAAAATGCAGGATTTTGTAGGATAATATTCCCGGGCTAATGGAGCCTCCCTAGGGTGCGGTCATCTTGTCCGCCAGCTCTCTAGTGCCCCATGTTATGGCGTTCTTGTAGTTGGTGCGGTCTTCCGAGGATTCGCTGTTTCTCCAATTCTTCTCGAGACGTCTGCAGGTGCATCTGGATTCTTGGAGGTCGGTGGTGAACCAGGTGGCCTTTCTGCGGCGATGTCTGTCGGCGCTACGTAGGGGTGCGAGCTCGTCTGCGCAGTTGGTGATCCATCTGTGAAGTTCACTCCTCTTGTTCCCCTTCCCCAGCTTTCTCGTGAATGTATGTAGAGTCAAAATACATGGAATCATCTTTTATTCTTGTTATCTGTGTGGTAGATGTCAGCTGAACCATTGCAAACTCGCAACCTGTCGGTGCTATTCTCTTCGCATCCCCATCAATGAATGCATTTGTCCTTGAAACAGTATCTTTGGATGAGGTGTGTGCCACACATCTCATTATCGCTACTTTATTTGGCAATAGCAAGGCATGCAGAAGGTGGCCAATCGGTGATGCAATCCCCTCACTGCCCACACCTGCCTGAAGTCATTGACCACCCCAAAATCATGCTGGGAGTCTGTGTATATGTTAACACTTTTCCCCCTCAGCATATCACATGCCCTCGTTAATGCTACCAGTTCTGCTGGCTAGGCATTCTTTATCGCTGTCACTTTCGCCCCCTCCCGAATGTTTTGAGCCATGCCCACCACATAGGAAGCCTGCAGGGTCCCCGTCACACCTGTTGTACATGAGCCCTCAACAAACAGGTCCCCTCAGCATCTGGGTCTAGTGTGTGCCTTAGGTCTGGTCATAACTTGGTGTGTCTATCAATAGCAAGCACACAATCATGGAAAGCATCTTTAACTGTTGGGTCATCATTGTCATAATCAGTGGGCAGAAGACAAGGGTGGTGCACCTTTTAAGGACGTGTGATGCCAAGAGTGTTGATTAATTCTATGTCATTCTGTGTCAGTACCCTCAGTAATCAACTCTCTTCCGTTGCAGAACAAATGGAAATCTCTGCTGTGATCTGGGAAGCCCAGTGCCGTTCCACACTTAACTCATGCATTAGGGCATAGAATGCTCTGTCGCAGGGGGAGAAGCTTTCATGCTGACATAAGACGTTGAGGTTCCTGCCCACAGAAACTCCAGCAAGCAGTGGTCTGACATCCCTTGCGGGGTGTTCAACTCGAGACCAAGTGGAGGTCCTTTGTTCTCTCCATCAGGTAATGGGGTTGGCTGTTTCCTAGGGGATTCTTGGCTTTACACCTCCATTATTGAATTAACCCCCCCACTCCTCCCCGCGCTACCCCACGCCCCCCCCACCTGCGATTAATGCCGGCCGCGACTGAATACCAGATGAATCACGGCAGCTGGGGAGCCTTTAATGTGACAGGACAGGTTCACTATGGAAGCGTTACAAGCTCCGTGACGCAAGATATCCTGAAAAACTAGAGAACCACTTGAAGAACTCTCACAGTCTGAACCGCTGAGAAAAACGTCAGTGTCCCCATTCCTGCATCTAAGTCTGTACTGTAGATCCCAAGATTTATGTATGTACCCCTCTCCCAACGCTTTATACCTGCCTACCTGGTGATTCTGTAGACAGTACTGAAATTGGAATGTTGTGATTGGCAGTGTAATATGGCCATGGATTAACCATTCTGTGGAAGGTGACTCTGCCACGATAAAAGGTAATTGGTCTAATTTCTCAATGTGCAGCATTGTACATTTTGCATCTCTTTGTGCCATTGTTGTCTGTCTTTCTGTTAGATTATATGCAGAAAACAGAGTCGTACTGTTGATATACCACCAGGGCACGAACTCAGAGCGCAATGAGTGTAGCATCTAGCTCAATAATAGAATGGATCGCAATTGCGATTGTCCATGTTGTAATATAGACAAATCCTGTTCCATTATATCTATTGCAGAAGACACAATGTTGCCCAATGAATAAATCCTGAATGATAATGTGGTCATGCCATTGTCGACCACTGCCAAAGCCTTTTCTAGGTTAACCCTGTCAATCTCACACAATCTCTCTGCAGCCTCCTGTTGAGAGATTTTCCATACTTCGTTGTAAATAGCGTATAAGAAGCGCTTCTGACATGGTTTCTGGGGACCTAATCACTCTAGGCATAACTTCCCAACACTGTAAGATGTCACCACCCCTGTGTGTTCTGATTGTACATAAGGCTGGTCAGGCTTGTGGATACTAAACCCTTCGGTGGTACCCCTGAATCTTGACTGACACATATTTGTGTCGATAGGCCAAACCAACCATCCCTTCCAATTGGGATCAGATGAATTGTACGATCCATCATGTAAAATGTCATCTAATTTACCCTCACTCTGTTGTGTATAGTTTTGCCAACCCTCAAAGTGTGCAAATGAGTGAATACGAGGTGTGTTGAAGTCCTTCATCTTGGCTAGCCCAAGACAGGAAGTCTGCTGCACTGTCTTGTTCAGGAAGATCATCTGATGTAGTATGAGGCTTGCTCTAAATAAGGCCTCAGTTTTCTGAACTTGCCATTCTTTAGTCCCCCAGATAGATTTTGTGTCTATAGTGTCCCTCCAAAAGTCAAAACCCTGTAAAGACAGTTGGGATATAAAGGAAGTAGAGTATATCTATTTTGTGTTAGTGAGAATATTTTTCTTTGCAGGTGTAGGTGCAACCATATAATAATAAGAGGTCGGGTCTGAAGTGTTAAACCCAGAAAAATAAGCAATCTTCTGTGCAAACGTTTGTGAACTACCTTTCGGTGGTGTTGGGCAATGTTCCCATTGATGGTAAGTGAAAACATTACGTGGGACAGATGCTGGGTGCACGAAATGATGACCATAGTGTTGGTAACAATACATGGTGTCAAAATGGGATGCATCATCATTCCATTCATAACTCACAAAGGCAGCAGATTGTTCTAAATCAGATAGCATAGTATTTACAGTTTCAAAGTCCCAATAATGTCCTTTCAGGAGCAGGAAAAAGACAGTCACTACACCTATCCAGAGCCAAATACTGACATCTATGTGAATATGTCTTGAAACGAGTCATCTACCAGTTCCATGAAACCTGATGGGCTGCCAAAGATAGATCGAACTGCGTCTGGCTACTTCATTGATTTCGATACCTTCTCATTGGATCCAAGTGAACCTGAGTCATCGCCAGCTCCTGTTTATCACAAACAACAACTTCGTGATTTATACCTTTGGCTGAAAAAGACTTACTTTGTTTATCCCTGGCTACAGCTCTGGATTACTATTTGTTAGAAATGGGGGTCTCTAGTTGGCAATGGCTGGCGCCAATGTCCAAATAGGGACCCTTCTTCCTAAGTCAGGGCAAGTGGGCTACCCCCTTTGATAACCCCTGCTCAACCCTGTGGTAACGTAGCACGAGCAGTTAGGCCTATCTCAGAGGCAGTGTGTGAAGCATTTATGACCATGCACAATAAGGCAGTAACGACACCACAAAAGGACACAACTCAAGAAGGTATAGAAAAATAGTATCTTTATCTAAGGTTTAACACAAGACTCTCAAAAGCGTTTTAACCAGTCACAATGCACGTAAATCAGTAGGGACTTAAAAAGGCAATAACGTATTCACCAGAACGTGGCACTGACTGAGTTCAAGGCCTGGGTCTACGCGACCCGTTGCGCACCAGATACCTGCCGTTGGACGGGGACACAGCACGCAGCTTCTCGAAGAAGCGGAGACGGTGACAGGCAGACTCCCAGCGACCACAACTTTTGACTGCAGTGGTCCGCAACGTGCACTCACAATGATTCGGGCACTTGGGGACAGGCGGGCTCTCAGCGGCAGCAGCACGCGGCTGCGGCGGCCCGGGCTGGTGGTGGCGATGACTCTCGTCGTGCAGCTCCGTGGTGGGCTCACAGCGGCAGCAGCTCTCTCTTAGCTGCAGCGGCCCACAGGACGACTCACGATGATGCAAAGTTGGCAAAGGTGCGGGCACTCAGCGGCAGCAGCTCTCTCTTAGCTGCGGCGGCCCACAGGACAAATCACGATGATGCAAAGTTGGCAACGGGGCGGGCACTCAGCGGCAGCAGCTCTCTCTTAGCTGCGGCGGCCCACAGGACGAATCACGATGATGCAAAGTTGGCAAAGGTGCGAGCACTCAGCGGCAGCAGCTCTCTCTTAGCTGCGGCGGCCCACAGGACAAATCACGATGATGCAAAGTTGGCAAAGGTGCAGGCACTCAGCGGCAGCAGCTCTCTCTTAGCTGCGGCGGCCCACAGGACAAACCACGAGGATGCAAAGTTGGCAAAGGTGCAGGCACTCAGCGGCAGCAGCTTTCTCTTAGCTGCGGCAGCCCACAGGACAAATCACGAGGATGCAAAGTTGGCAAAGGTGCGGGCACTCAGTGGCAGCAGCTCTCTCTTAGCTGCGACGGCCCACAGGGCAAATCACGATGAGGCAAAGTTGGCAACGGTGCGGGCACTCAGCGGCAACAGCTCTCTCTCTTAGCTGCGGCGGCCCACAGGACGAATCACGATGATGCACAGCTGATACAAGTGCGGGCACTCAGCGGCAGCAGCTCTCTCTTAGCTGCGGCGGCACACAGGACAAAGGGTGATCTCAACCAGGCTGGCACAACGGCGGGCACTCAGTGGCTACAGCTCTCTCTTAACTGCGGCGGCCCACAGGACAAAGGATGAGCTCGACCAGGCTGGCACAACGGCGGCCACTCAGCGGCTACAGCTCTCTCTTAACTGCGGCGGCCCACACAGATTCAGCGAAGGTTCCGAAGGTTCAAATTAAGGTGGGCTCTCAGCGGCGGCAGCTCTCTCTTAGCTGCGGCGGCCCACACAGAGCTAAGAAGGGTTACCAGTCTGCGTTCCTCACATTAGAACTAGAGGTTACGGATTACTCGACGGAGGCCTCACCTGCAAGTAGAATCCCTCGCACAGGAATTCAGACGGCTGACGGGGTGAAGTCCAATGTCCCTGAGACTTCAGCAGGAGGCGCTCTCAATTGAGGCCCTCGGGTAGTTTCTTCAGCAAGCTTGGTGAAAGTTTCAAAGTCCTTTCCTCTGTTCACTCGGACAGAGTTTCGTCTTGACATCCAGAAGGAACACACCTGAAAAAGGTTTCAGCGCAGCGTTTTATACCTAAAAAGTCTTTGTTCTCTAAAGTCACAAATCACTGAATCCAGCCAGAACCAGTTCGGTGGGGTCGAGGAGCATTTGGTTTACGAGGCGACATCCTGCCCTTTGAGAATCAGGGGGTCTGCTATCAGACGCCCAGTGGGAGGTGGAGCCATCATTCACCTTGCCAGGCACGGCCCTGCTCAGATCAAAGAGTCACCCCTCCCCATACTCTAAATGCCGATCTCTCTCTCCAGCCAGGTCTGACCCAGCTGGCCCTGCTGCTCCAAAACCAGACGGCCAATACACACACTAGCAAAGCCTACAGGAAATCTTAGGCAAGAAAATACCTAGTTTATAGAAGAGGCATTTTCGAACACGGGCTATGCAAATGATCCTTACTAAAAGATGTATCTCAATGTCCTGAGCTTAAACATATCAAATTCGAATTTCCTATCAGGTTCCTGGGGGCAGGTAGGATTATGGAATGTAATACTCAGCCTGCCCATTCTGGCCTATGAGAACGGATAGCCTCACAATAGTAAACAGTGAAATGGAGGGTAACTTGCTATTAGAACATGCTACACAGACATACTTTTAAAGCTGCTTCGGTGGGTAGCGCAAATCAGCGCTGCAGGCCCACCAGCAGTATTTGGTCTACCAGCCCTGGGCACACACAGTGCACTTATACTAGGGACTGACAGGTAAACCAAACGAGCCAATTATGGTTATCCCAATTCATACAGTTATCTTTACACAGGGAGCATTCGCGCTGTGGCCCTGATTGGCAGTGGCACAGCGCCCAGAGCATCTAAATCCAGCCAACATAAAAGATAGGAAGCAAAAAGAGGAAGGGAGACCCACGCCAATGATGCCAGGTCTAACACGCGTCCCCTCCAGCTGAAATGTGGGGAGAACTAACCATCCCCTTGGGAGTTCGCATCACTAAGGCGGAAAAATCTGGACAGACCGTCAGCATTGGCGTGTTCTGTACCAGGGCGGTGTTCCACCGTGAGATCCATACCCTGTAGGGAAATGGACCACCTCAACAACTTGGGATTCTTACCCCTCATACGCATCAACCATCTAAGGGGCCTGTGGTCTGTCTGAACCCGGAAGTGAGTCCCAAACAGATATGTCAGCTTCTTCAGCGCCCAGACCACAGCAAATGCCTCACGCTCAATTGCACTCCACCTCTGTTCCCGGGAAGTAACCTCCTGCTTAGGAAGGCTACCGGTTGGTCTAGTCCCTCCTCATTGATCTGTGACAGAACAGCCCCTATACCATGCTCTGAGGCGTCTGTCTGGACAACAAATTCCTTTGAAAAGTCGGGCGCCTGAAGCACGGGTGCGGTGCACATGGCAGTCTTCAGGGCGTCCAAAAGCGTTCTGACAGGTGTCAGTCCAGTTTACCTTCTTTGGCTGCTTCTTAGAAGTCAGCTCAGTCAAGGGTGCAACAATGTTGCCATATCACTTGACAAACCTCCTGTAGTACCCCGTGAGTCCTAAGAAGGCTCTCACCTGCGTCTGAGTCTTGGGGGGTTCCCACGCCAGGATAGTTTCAATTTTGGGCTGAAGGGGCGCCACCTGGCCGCTCCCCACCTGGTGCCCCAAATACACTACAGAACCCTGCCCAATCTGGCACTTACTGGCTTTGATTGTGAGGCCTGCCTTCCGCAGTGCCATCAATACCTCCCAGAGGTGGCGCAGGTGGTCCTCCCAAGAGGAGATAAACACCGCAATGTCATCCAGGTAGGCGGCACTGAAGTCTTCCAGCCCAACCAACACCCTGTTGACCAGCCTCTGAAAGGTGGCAGGGGAATTCTTCATTCCAAAGGGCATCACCCGGAACTGGTAGTGCCCATCGGGTGTGGAGAATGCTGACCTCTCCTTTGCTCCCTCGGTCAAGGCGATCTGCCAATACCCAGACGTCAAATCAAATGTGCTGAGGTATATTGCAGCCCCTAACGGATCTACGAGCTCATCAGCTCTGGGGATGGGGTGCGGGTCAGTCTTCGTGACTGAATTGAGGCCCCGATAGTCCACGCAGAACCAAAGTTCTGGGGTGGTACCAGGCGCTGCAGCTTTAGGTACCAGGACCACTGGGCTGGACCAAGGGCTGCTAGAGGACTCAATCACCCCAAGGGCAAACATTTTGGTAACCTCATCCTTAAAGTATGTCCTTACCCGGTCAGTCACTCGGTAAGCCTTATGCTTAATGGGAGGACTGTCCCCAGTGTCCACGTCATGGACACACCAATCAGTGACACTAGGCACCAGGGAGAACAGATCACTGAATTGCCCCAACAGTTGGCGACAATCACCCTGCTGCTCAGGAGTCAGTGTGGTGGAGAGGACCACACCCTCCACTGACCCATCTCGCTCCCCTGCACACAGGAGGTCAGGAAGGGGCTCGCTCTCCTCCTCCATCCCAGCATCTGTGGCCAGAAGCATGCCCACTTCAGACCTCTCAAAGTGGGGCTTCAGGCGGTTAACATGCAGGACCCGCAAGGGGTTCCTGGGAGACTGCAAGTCCACCACGTAGGTAACAGGACTCTTGCACTCCACCACCTCAAAGGGGCCGGTCCACCTATCCTGGAGCACACAGGGCTCCACCGGGGCCATGACCCAAACCTTTTGTCCAGGCTGAAACTCGATCAGAGTGGCATTCTGATCGTGCCAGCGTTTCATCTCTTCCTGGCTGGCTTCCAGGTTTGCCTCAGCAAGTTTCCTGAAACGCCGAGTCTGGTTTTCCTGAAGGCCAGCATGTAACTAAACACATCCTGGGGAGGTTTCCTGGGAGATTGCTCCCAGCCTTCCTTGACCAGACTCAGAGGCCCTCTTACCGGGTGACCATAGAGCAGCTCAAAGGGACTGAACCCTAAGGACTTCTGTGGCACCTCACGGTAAGCAAACAACAGACATGGCAAGAGCACATCCCACTTACGCCTCATGGGTTCACCTAGGCCCATAATCATGCCCTTAAGGGTCCGCTTGAATCTCTCAACCAGCCCATTACCCTGGGGGTGGTAAGGAGTGGTGAACTTACACGTTACCCCACACTCCTCCCACAGAGACTTCATGTACTTGGAGATGAAGTTAGTTCCCCTATCGGACACCACCTCTCTGGGGAATCCCACATGGGAGAAAATCCCCATCAGTGCCCGTCCCACCACGGGGGCCGTCACTGTCCTGAGCGGGATGGCCTCAGGGTACCTGGTGGCATGGTCCACCAAGACCAGGATGAACCTGTTGCCCATGGCTGTCTTGGGATCCAGAGGCCCCACAATATCAATGCCCACTCTCTCGAATGGGGTGCTCACAACAGGAAAGGGCTGTAGTGGGGCCTTAATCTTCCCCCACTCTTCCCACTTGCCTGGCAAGTCTCACACGTCCTGCAGTGAGCATCTGAGCTCCTGCGCATCTGGGGCCAATAGAAGTGGGCGACCAGCCTCTCAAAGGTCTTGGTCTGCCCCAGATGTCCGGCCAGTGGCACATCATGAGCCAACCCCAGTAGGAAGGTCCTGAAGCGCTGGGGTACCACCAGCACACGGGCTGACCCAGGCTTAGCAACCTTAGGCTCGCTGTAAAGGAGGTCATTCTCCCAATAGATCCAATGTGACCCTGTCTGATCACCTGCTGCCTGGGCGGCGGCCTGTCGCCGCACCCCCTCAAGAGAAGGGCAGGTTCTCTGTTGCTTGCAAAATTCCTCCCTGGAGGGCCCCCCTTCCTGCTGCCAATGGGTCAGCTCCGGTAGGTCCCCCAGTTCAGCCACTTGTTCCCCTGTAGGTTGCAGGGCATCCCCCTCAAGGTCTGCTCCCTCCAGGACCGTGGGAACCGCGGGGCCGGTTTCACACGCCCCCTACTCCTTCTCTTTAAGGCAGGGGCCTGGGCCATACTTTCAGGCTCCAGACCCTCCTGAACACCCTTCTGAGCTGTCATGGTCCGAGTGGTCGCACACGCCCACTCAGGCAGACCCAACATTTCCAAATGAGACTTTCTCTCCACCGTAGCCCACAGGGAATTCTCTAGATCATTGCCCAACAGAAAGTCTACAGGCATGGCGGGACTCACAGCCACTTGAAGAGTTCCTGAGACCCCCCCCACTCGAAGGGAACCTGAGCCACTTCACACTGGCTCTCTGAGTTGTCTGCTGATACTACGGGGCAGAATGCATGGGGGACAACCTGCTCTTTGGACACCAACCGGGAGCTGACAGCAGTCAAACTAGCTCCGGTGTCCCTGAGAGCCTCCACCCTATGGCCATTGATGGTCACCCACTGCCGGTACTTCTTAGTGTTATTAGGCAGTGTGGGGTTAGGGACCTTCTCAAAGTCTCCTAGCGAGACAAGGGTTAACTCTACGGGATCCCACCCACCTTGGACCTCTACCTCCTCCCCCCCCCAGGGCTACACTGGCACTCTGGCGGGATGGTGCACGGGGTGGTGCACGAGGGGATGCATTGGGGTCCCTCTGGGGACACTGGGGATCATAATACCGGTGGCCTACTTGACCACACCTGAAACAAGTGAGTGGCCCCCTCTGAACAGGCCTACCTGTCGGGGACACTGGCTTCTTCTCAGGGGGAGGCTGGGACACCACTGCTTGGTTCCCTTGGGAATTACTTTGGGGCCCTCTCTGGAACTCCCTCGGCTTACCCTTGTCCCCCCCACTTCTCTGCTGGGGATCCTGCCCACCTCTGGCGAAGTCTCTCACAAAACCTTTGCGGACCCAGGTGCTCACCCAGCGGTCCGTCTCCTCAGCAAGCTTCCTAGGGTTAGTCAGCTTGCTATCAATCAGGTGCTGGCGTAGCTCTGGAAAACAGTTACTAGAAAAATGCTCCCACGCAAACAAATCATACAATTGCTCGAAAGTTTCCACTTTGCTACCCTTTACCCAGCGATCCATTGCTCTGCAGAAAAAAGACACATATTCAACCCACGTGGTACCCTCTAACTTCTTACGAGTTCTAAACCTCTGCCTGTACATTTCTGGGGTCAAACCATAACGGGTCATCAAAGCTTCTTTCATATGGGCATACACCATCCTGCTCTCCTCAGGCAGGTCCAACAGGGTATCCCTACCATCACTCACAAAGCGCCCCCACAATCCCGCTCCTCAATCCTTCTCAGGGACCCGGTGGGACACCATTGCTATCTCATATGCGGCAAACCATTGCCCAATATCCTTACTCTTGTGCAAATCCTTAATGACATCCTTAGGAATATAAACTCTACTCTCAGGAGTTACTAAAGGTATGCTGCCACCAGAGGGGTAGACCGGGACACTCCTCACCCTGATCTCTATCTCCCTCAACATTCTCTCATGCTCCATTCTCATTTTCTCAAGTTCAATTGACAATCGATCCTTCTCAATGTCTAACTTCTTACTCTCAAGGTCCTTCTGACCTTCCAATTTAGCCATCTCCAAACTATGCCTCCTATCTCTCTCCCTGTTCTCCAGCTCTTCTGGGGTCAGGCTCCTTTGGGATACACTAGTACCTGGATTGGAGGGTGTTCTATCTCCCCCCCCTCTACTGCATCATCCTGCTGCCCTCCAGCATTCTCTTCCTCATCCCCAGCGGACTCTCTCGCTTCCCACCAGGCCTTCAGCACCTTCTGGTACTCCTCCTTCCTAGAGAGACCTATCACGGGGACTGCGAATTGCTTACAAAATTACTTCAGCTGTCTGGCAGTATAGGTATCTAATCTTTCCTCCTCAAAGGTGAGATCCTCCGAAGCATTGGATGTTGGCCTTCCCATATTAGCAGTACTCATGGCTGCGATCAACAATTCAATACTAGAACAACCAACCAAAAAAAAAAAATTCGAAGAGGGAAAAAAAACCCGTGCGTGGCTGCGTTTTGGTCTGTACTCACTAGTGGCGTCTACCAGTTATTGTACGTGGATCATAAATGCAAGTCCTGATCCTCACCGCTGACCGCCAATGTTAGAAATGGGGGTCTCTAGTTGGCAATGGCTGGCGCCAATGTCCAAATAGGGACCCTTCTTCCTAAGTCAGGGCAAGTGGGCTACCCCCTTTGATAACCCCTGCTCAACCCTGTGGTAACGTAGCACGAGCAGTTAGGCCTATCTCAGAGGCAGTGTGTGAAGCATTTATGACCATGCACAATAAGGCAGTAACAACACCACAAAAGGACACAACTCAAGTAGGTATAGAAAAATAGTATCTTTATCTAAGGTTTAACACAAGACTCTCAAAAGCGTTTTAACCAGTCACAATGCACGTAAATCAGTAGGGACTTAAAAAGGCAATAACGTATTCACCAGAACGTGGCACTGACTGAGTTCAAGGCCTGGGTCTACGCGACCCGTTGCGCACCAGATACCTGCCGTTGGACGGGGACACAGCACGCAGCTTCTCGAAGAAGCGGAGACGGTGACAGGCGGACTCCCAGCGACCACAACTCTTGACTGCAGTGGTCCGCAACGTGCACTCACAATGATTCGGGCACTCGGGGACAGGCGGGCTCTCAGCGGCAGCAGCACGCGGCTGCAGCGGCCCGAGCTGGTGGTGGCGATGACTCTCGTTGTGCAGCTCCGTGGTGGGCTCACAGCGGCAGCAGCTCTCTCTTAGCTGCGGTGGCCCACAGGACGACTCACGATTATGCAAAGTTGGCAAAGGTGCGGGCACTCAGCGGCAGCAGCTCTCTCTTAGCTGCGGCGGCCCACAGGACAAATCACGATGATGCAAAGTTGGCAAAGGTGCGAGGACTCAGCGGCAGCAGCTCTCTCTTAGCTGCGGCAGCCCACAGGACAAATCACGATGATGCAAAGTTGGCAAAGGTGCAGGCACTCAGCGGCAGCAGCTCTCTCTTAGCTGCAGTGGCCCACAGGACAAATCACGATGATGCAAAGTTGGCAAAGGTGCGAGCACTCAGCGGCAGCAGCTCTCTCTTAGCTGCGGCGGCCCACAGGACAAATCACAATGATGCAAAGTTGGCAAAGGTGCGGGCACTCAGCGGCAGCAGCTCTCTCTTAGCTGCGGCTGCCCACAGGACAAATCACGAGGATGCAAATTTGGCAAAGATGCGGGCACTCAGCGGCAGCAGCTTTCTCTTAGCTGCGGCGGCCCACGGGACAAATCACGAGGATGCAAAGTTGGCAAAGGTGCGGGCACTCAGCGGCAGCAGCTCTCTCTTAGCTGCGGCGGCCCACAGGACAAATCACGATGAGGCAAAGTTGGCAAAGGTGCGGGCACTCAGCGGCAACAGCTCTCTCTTAGCTGCGGCGGCCCACAGGACGAATCACGATGATGCACAGCTGACACAAGTGCGGGCACTCAGCGGCAGCGGCTCTCTATTAGCTGCGGCGGCCCACAGGACAAAGGGTGATCTCGACCAGGCTGGCACAACGGTGGGCACTCAGCGGCTACAGCTCTCTCTTAACTGCGGCGGCCCACAGGACAAAGGATGATCTCAACCAGGCTGGCACAACGGCAGGCACTCAGCGGCTACAGCTCTCTCTTAACTGCGGCGGCCCACACAGATTCAGCGAAGGTTCCGAAGGTTCAAATTAAGGCGGGCTCTCAGCGGCGGCAGCTCTCTCTTAGCTTCGGCGGCCCACACAGAGCTAACAAGGGTTACCAGTCCGCGTTCCTCACAGTGGAACTAGAGGTTCCGGATTACTCGACAGAGGCCTCACCTGCCAGTAGAATCCCTCGCACAGGAATTCAGACGGCTGACAGGGTGAAGTCTAATGTCCCTGACACTTCAGCAGGAGGCGCTTCCAATTCAGGCCCTCGGGTAGTTTCTTCAGCAAGCTTGGTGAAAGTTTCAAAGTTCTTTCCTCTGTTCACTCGGAGAGAGTTTCGTCTTGACATCCAAAAGGAACACACCTGAAAAAGGTTTCAGCGCAGCGTTTTATACCTAAAAAGTCTTTGTTCTCTAAAGTCACAAATCACTGAATCCAGCCAGAACCAGTTCGGTGGGGTCGGGGAGCACTTGGTTTACGAGGTGACATCCTGCCCTTTGAGAATCAGGGGGTCTGCTATCAGACGCCCAGTGGGAGGTGGAGCCATCATTCACCTTGCCAGGCACGGCCCTGCTCAGATCAAAGAGTCACCCCTCCCCATACTCTAAATGCTGATCTCTCTCTCCAGCCAGGTCTGACCCAGCTGGCCCTGCTGCTCCAAAACCAGACGGCCAATACACACACTAGCAAAGCCTACAGGAAAGCTTAGGCAAGAAAATACCTCGTTTCTAGAAGAGGCATTTTCAAACACGGGCTATGCAAATGATCCTTACTAAAAGATGTAACTCAATGTCCTGAGCTTAAACATATCAAATTCGAATTTCCTATCAGGTTCCTGGGGGCAGGTAGGATTATGGCATGTAATACTCAGCCTGCCCATTCTGGCCTATGAGAATGGATAGCCTCACAATAGTAAACAGTGAAATGGAGGGTAACTTGCTATTAGAACATGCTACACAGACATACTTTTAAAGCTGCTTCGGTGGGTAGCACAAATCAGCGCTGCAGGCCGACCAGCAGTATTTGGTCTACCAGCCCTGGGCACACACAGTGCACTTATACTAGGGACTGACAGGTAAACCAAACAAGCCAATTATGGTTATCCCAAGTCATACAGTTATCTTTACACAGGGAGCATTCGCGCTGTGGCACTGATTGGCAGTGGCACAGCGCCCAGAGCATCTAAATCCAGCCAACATAAAAGATAGGAAGCGAAAAGAGGAAGGGAGACCCGCGCCAATGATGCCAGGTCTAACACTATTGGTCTACTGTTCCTAGTCCTTTGGATTGGTATAGTGACTGTCTTTTTCTTGCTCCTGAATTCACATTACTTCCAGAATGCTCTGCAGTACAACATGTGAACTTGGTCCTGAAACCACATGCATCATCACACCGTGAACAGAGAGACCTGTCCTTAGTGAACATTACAGCAGTTCCAATTCCTGAAGGAATAGTTTGGGACAGAGTTTCCTATGATGTATATGGGCCCACTGAAGTTTTAAGAATAGCACACTTGTTTAAAATTTCTCTTAGTGATTAGGCCTGGGCGGAAAACTACGCTACGCTCGCGTAGTTTGCGCAACTACGCGCTACGCGAATTGCACGTAGCACAGTGCAAAAACGCGTAGCGTAGCGGGCATTTTTTGCTTGCTCGCGGTCCTCAACGTCAAGTTGGCGACTGCGAGCAAGCAAAATGACATCCCGGCGAGATTTTTTCCTCGTTAGCGATCAGCAACATCAAGTTGCCGATCGCGAGCGTGGAAAATAAACCTCCCGGCGAGATTCTCAACGCGGGGAGGTCAGGTTTCTCATTGCGAGTGGTCACGTATGCTCGCGACCGATCGCGATGAGAAACTACCAGTCCGCGTTGAGAAAACTGCCGCTC